>OAMR01000598.1:491660-534068 GCA_900205405.1 Echinochloa crus-galli | reverse complement strand
AAACAATGTGTAAGGCAATATATATGACCATTTTGAGCTGTGAAATTCCATCGAACACATACCTTGCCTTTCCTTGCCGGAGGCCAATCAAGAAACAACAAATGATCAACCGATATCACTATTGCTCGTTTGTTTTGATGTGCAACGTCTCTGTGATACAATTTTGACATGCCACATGTCATTGTGAATATTCCCCACAATAGCATGGGAGGCGGATGTGTGCATGAGCTAACTCGCAAATGACACTCCAATGTGCCGAGGGTCCCAGGGTCACCGCATGACTCATGATTTAACAAAGAAGCCTTCTCATACCAAGCTTAAATCCACCGCATGATACTAAGCATGATACAAGGTTGTCGATACTTACGGAGGTCGACGGATCGATGATTCCCCTCGAAGAACTCGACGACACGACTAAAGGACTCGAAAAGGTGGCGCGGGGCCGGTTTGTTGTACGATTGTTCTCCCTCCAATACAATCACCATGGGTTCATATTTATACCCTGGTCTTGACACGATTCCTAATCGACTACGGTTACAAAATGTTTACTTCCAAAGAAATACGTCGAAATGCCGTATTCATCTTGCATTTTTTACCAAATCGGCTTCTTTCCTTTTATTCAATCCACGTCATCACGCGTCCCGAATGCTTTCCATAGAGTAAATCCCTTGCCGAATCGGTAACGGATTCCCGACCGCAGAATGCCTTTGCCGAATCGTTCTTGAAGATAAGCTTTCTTTGACTGAACGATGTTTATCTTTTCATCAATTCCGGCCCACATGTCAGCCTCTTCCTGGTGCCATTTTTTGGTGTCAACATTAGGATTAGTACACTTCTCGTTCCCCGTGGAAATCGATACCTTGGAATACTCCCGGGTGAAAGCTACATCGGTATCCGTTCGCTTGCGGATTTATCTGTAGGCCGTAAGGAGTGCCAACAGTGGGTAAAAAAATTCTATAGTGAGAAAAGTAATGTCAAAACGACATAAACTCTCTAGAAATATTGTTTTTTTCTTTACTTGTGAAAACCTTTCACGTCTTTTCTACCGTTAGACCTGACAGGTGAGTCATTTGTGAGAGGTGGATATGAATTATTTAGATGATAATTGTTTTTAAAGTAACTCTAGTTAAAAAAAGTGTGACCAGGTTAAGGCGCAACCGGTCGCGCGGAAGAAAGAGCTGTAATCGCGGAGCCTACCCTCGCCACCCCACCTTCCTCGACTCCGATGGCTTCGGCCGCCTCCACCGGCGTCACCACCACACTAAACCCTCGGCCATCGGTCTCCTCCGTCGCCTTCTTCGCCCCGCGACGCCTCCACCACTGTTTACGTCGCCGCCATGCTAATCTATTGTCACCATCTCCGCCCTCACCGCTGGCACTGAGGTTCCTCCACCACCCGAACGTTGACGCCCTCGTCACCCGACGACTGTTGCTGCCGCCGGGCCGGCTGCCGCCCCAGCCACCTTTTGCTAGGGCTTGCCGGCAAGGTCCGACTACGGGTCATGTCGCTGTATAGATTTAAGGGGTGTGTTTAGTTTCAGCAAACTTCCCAAACTTTCCATCACATCCACATTACATCAAAATATTAAATATAGCAAATGACGCATGCATGGAGCATTAAATATAGGTACATAAGAGCATCTCCAGCACAATGACTAAAAACGAGCCTCTGCATTTCAGTTTGAGGGCCAGTTCTAAAAATTTAGAGGCTCAAATATGAGGTGTGCTCCAGCCCAACTGACTAAACATGGCTCCTATCCATCTGACAACTGGGCCCCGTCTCTCCTGACGCGACGCGCTCCTCCCTCCCGACGCTCTCGCTCACCGCCACCCCCGACGCCCGCGCCGCCGCCCCTCCTCCCCAGCACGCCGCCGGTCCTCCTCCCCTTTTCCCTCCGCCTCTTCTTCCTCTCGGAGCTGCGTTGGCGCCGCAGGTACCCCGCGACGGCCTCGTTGGCGGCGCGCTAGACGTCGGCCAGCGGCAGCGCTAGCTCCTCGTTCCGCAGCAGCGCGGCGGTGGCGACGCGGTGAAGACGACAACGACGCCTTTCTCCACCCTACGACATCCTGCTTCTGTCCGGTAAGTTGCTGCACATCCTTCCCATCTCCTCTCCTCTCCTCTTCCGTTCTTGGTCATCGTTGTTCTTGGAGATAGCGCCGCTTGTAGTTTCATTAAATCTTTGCCTCACGCTAGTCAAATCAACCAATTTCTTCTCAGTGCTACCAGTGTAGTAATGAGCATGAAATTTCTTTTCTAGGTCCTTCCAAGTGCAAATTGACTGAGCAGGTAATCAAACCATGTTTGAAGAATAGGTGGTAGTCTGGAAGTGTGCTGAGCCTCAATGTTTCTTGCCCAATGTTCTTGATAATTGTTGCTCCCCCACCGCCAGCTGCTTGCTGTTCAAGAACTGATGATTGATGGAAACAACCATTGATAAAAACTTGTAATTGAGAAATTGTATGAAAAATTGTTGCTTGATAAACAACCATTGCTGTTCTTGATAATTGTTGCTTGCAGCTGCATTGGAGCCCACTCGTATGTTGCCTGTATGTTGTGTCAGTCTGCAGGTATTGCAATTTTCAAGTTTGTTTGCTTGCAGTTTAACACTGCCTTTGCCGGTCCCAAGCCCGGATGAGAAAATGTGGAGGGAACTGCAAGTTGCTCAGTTGCATGATTGGCATTTAGGAATGCCATGGTATGAATTTACTTTGGAAAAAAATGGTGTAATGTGTTTATTATGTGCTAAGATTTGCAAAAGCAGGTTTACACTGATTTTTTTCTCGAACTAGATTTACACTGTTTTTTACTCCTGTTTGGTAAAGTAATCAATTATCAGGTAAGCTGAGAGTTATTTGTCATAAGTAGTGCTGCTAGATATTTTTGATCCAGACAGTTGGAGGTTGAATACAATATCATTCCCTCTATAACTGGTACATGCTTAGTATCAGATTTTTTTTAGAACAATTATCATGAGCTTCATTAATTAGGCAGGATTACAGTCCCTAGTTGGCACCTCCTTGAGCTAGTTTGGAGTGGGATCAAACCAATTACAAATAGGAACATTTGGTGTTGCATCTGTGCACAGCAGTGAGCTGAAAAATTTTCCTGAATTTTCAGCCTTGTAGACAATAAAGAAACTGATACTCAATTATGCCTTCAACAGCAGGAGTAGAGCAGGAGCATTTTCGTATGCAAGAAAAACTTCAGAAGTTCAGCTATATAGTAGTGCATCAACTTCTCATAAATATGCTGAATGAATTTTTTAGCATGTTCACTTTCTGAAGCCCTGCAGATTGCAACAATCAAGATGAGAATGTACTGGAGATCCCTGCCTCATGCCCCTGAACCTGCACACAGTACACGGCTGGGCACTCCAAGAAATTGAGCAAATGATCCAGTTCTGCATGTCCAGTGATGACTGTCTTTAAATTCATCAGTGCTGCTAGTCAGCCAGTTCTGAAAATTTTCTGTTGCTCAGTAATCTAATGCACATTTATTCAATGATAAATTGAACAAACCTTTAGACATACATTTCTCTGTGTCTCTGAAATCTCTGCAGGTAATGTAGAAAAGAAGCCGGTGAGCAGTATGACAATGCACTGGCTCTTTCATGTAGGCGATCTTCAATATGCCTTTGCCTTGACCTGGAACGTTGAATCCTTGAAAACATTTTGGCCTCGGTACAGGTCTCAGAAATATCCTGCTTATTAAGTGAAGTCTCATCTTGCTGCTCCTATTCATGTTGGCCAGTACCCAGAGCAGTACAATTGGTGTCTGGGCAGTACAATGCTACTCAGGTAAAGCACCATTTAGATGCTACTTGCTGCTTTTAGATGCTGGAGTCAAAGCACCATTTTACTGCTATCACGTAACAGCAGACCTCAATGCTACTCAGCATGTTCTCAGATGCATTGTACACAGAGTCTTCTTCAGATAAGAACTGCAAGACCAGCAGAAAATATTGCACAGAACAGCAGAAAAACCTATGACTTGACAAACGAGCAGAAAAACCTGCAGGGCACTGAACTGAAATATTTGGTCTATCAAGTTTTTTAGTAGACCAAGAACTATGTTGGTGTCCTAGTGTGTAATTCACTGATTAATATGTGAGCCTCTCTTCTCAGTTCTATGAAACCACTGTGCCGCATTCAGTTCTTTTTCACAGAATTCTGTGAAAATTCTGTCAAAATTCTATGAAAACTTAAAGAACAAAATGTACAGGAACTGAACAAAATTCAGTGTTCAGGTACTGAATGACATATGTTCTGAAGACACAATAACAAGTTCAGAACAGAGAGGCATAATGAAAAATTCTGATCACGCAGGCAGTACTTGACCAAAAGTCTGAACAATTCAGACGAAGTGTACTTGACAGGTTTTGGACAGAGATGGAACTACCAGACATTTCTGTCATATTTTCAATTTCAGGCATTGCATTTTCTCTATATTGTTCAGATATCCTGTTGGAATGTTGTGTGACTGTGTAATGACAAATTATGATAAATTATGAAAAATTCAAATCTTGAGCTCCTGTATAGAGAACAACACACAGGTACAATATTCTTGGCAGTACAATATTCTGCCAAGAATAACAAGAGCAAACTCTGTCGACAATTTTTGCAGAAGCTCATGCTCCTGAACACACAGGTACAGGGACAGCAAGCAGAATGAAACTTAAAGAAGTTTTCCCTGATCAGACATCTTGTGACTGCCAGCAACAGCACTTGGAATGAAACTTAAAGAACTGACACAGGTAGCAAAATTTGACCAGAACAAAATTTGACACAGATAGCAAAATTTCACAAAATCTCAAGCTGCAACAGGCTGTGAGTCTGTGACTGAACTGAACATACATGTCTGAATATGAACCGAATCTCAAGCTGCAACAATTCAGTTTCATTCAGTCAGCAGTGCTTCACCAGCACAAAAATTTGACCGGTACAAAATTTCATTGAAATAAGCTGATAGTACTCGAGCCGCAGCAATGGCATCGCCAAGATCCATGGCCGTTCTTGTGCTCGTGTTCTTTGTGTTGTGGAGAGGTAATTAATCTTTGGCAAATCGAATGGTGCTTCTTTTTTCTTCAAGATCTCGCGTGTTCATCGGAAATGGCGGGCGGGCAAGCAAGCTGAAGCATTTCTGTTTCCTGAAGAGGGGGAGGTGGCGACACGGTGTGTACCGATGTGCGAACACGGTGTGACCGGGCGTCCTGTCCAACGCCGGCAGCCCTCGGCTGGAGCCCATGGGGTTCCAGCTTGCGCCGAGCGCCGCACGCGCGCTGCCGGCGCCGTCGGGCTGGTCCGGCCGCATGTGGGCGCGCACGGGCTGCGCGCCGGACGGCGCCGTCTCCCCAATCCTCCGCGCCGAGACCTCCACCACGGCGGCGGGGGAGCACAGCACTGCGAGGACGCACACGGCGCCGAGGCGCTGGAGAAGAAGCGCTGCCGCCGACGCCGACGCTCCCAGCACCGCGAGAAGAGAGAGAGAGGGACGGGGGATAGAGGGCCCCTACATTCGTGGACTTTGCCCCAAAATTTGGTGTCCTACTAATTTTAGTCACTTGGATGGTTACTCCATTGGAGGGTGTTTTTTGGCCCAGAATGACTAAAAGAAGGAATAGAGGCCCATTTAGTCTCCCGGCTGGAGATGCTCTAAAAAACTAATTGGATAATTTTGATGAGTTAAGTAATAGCAGGAGTGTAGGACAATAATTATCATAAATAAATGAAAAGTGTTACAATAACTAGTAGCGTGCACGTGTGACACGCACGTGTATAAAAGCATAGTAAATAAAAAAATATTCATAAAATTTAACCCATAATAACACAAAAGTGTAGAACATTATAGTCTTACTGCCAACCCTTAAACCATCAAAACCATTTCTTTGAGTAATCCGGGTTCTGCAAACAGAGGAGCTCAAAGAAATAATAGATAAAAGAAATGCAATTTCTATGTCACCCTCCATGCATTAGTCTCTTTTTCCTTTTATAAAGGAAGATGCTGGATTGCTGGGACCTTCCTTAGTTCTTTTCAGCTACACATAAACCTAGAGATAATGCTTTCACAGATTATTACAACACAATCATAGTGTTCAGTGATCACCAAATGAAAAAAAAAAGATTTTTGTTCAGCAAATTTCCCCATCAAAGGTGATGCCGTTGTTTCTGCAATAGCCATGGCGGACCCAGCTTTTGAGCATAGGGTGGTCACCCTAAAAAAATTTCTTATACTATTCAATAAACCATTTACAATTCAATAAACCCATATTATCGTTTAGTAAAATAACATCAAATCTTAATATAAATTGTTCAAATGAAATACAAATACCCCGTTTTATATAGAAAATATATATGTTGTATGTATGACGGACGGCGTACTGAACACGAGCTATGTTGTATGTATGACGGACGGGCCACAGGGTGGTCGATGGACCACCCAGACCACCCTGTGGATCCGCCCCTGGCCATGTGAAAATTACATATAATGAAAAACAAGTCATCAGATTAATTGACAATTAAGCAGAGTCGTCATGCACTTCAACATAAGCCTTTCGTGTTGAAACAACATGATCTCCTAGACTAAGCAGTAAATATCTTGTGAATTTATAAAAAGATGTATCTCTATTGGCAATTTCTGCACTTCAAAGAAAATATAAGTTGTCCTTAATAAATTGAAGTAATACTCTGAAAGGTCGAAACTATACCTTCTAAGAATAGGCCATGTGTGGCATTCCATGAAATCCAATCAAGAACAAACGGCATGAGAGATTGTTGGGGGAGGCAATGGTATAAATAATTTAGTACTATTTTTGTCTAGTCACTAAAGGTGCACTTTTGAACGAAATTTTATGTTTCCTTCATAGTCTGCAAAAGAAATAAGTGAGCTGTGATTAAACAACCACTAATTGTATCATGGATAAGATATCTGTTTTTTTATCACCATAAGTATGCTAGGCGTTTAAAGCTAGATGCAAATAGCAAGTTAGCTATATAAACCAAAGCAGTTAAAAAGAGCTGAGAATTCTGAGCAAATAGGATAGCAAGTTAGCTATATAAACCAAAGCAGTTCAAAAGAGCTGAGAATTTTGAGCAAATAGGATTACGGGTTTGTTCTTTACCGTCTAAAATTTAATTTGCATCTGGATTCTGCATCAATATAGAAAAAAAATGTGTGGAGAAGAAGTAGCTATCAAATTACTGTATATTCCACAGGTGAGTAAGGAGTCTAGAATTTTTATGTTTTGTGTCCAAACACAAATTGAGCTATATGTCTATAGTATAATGATAGGTAAACTGATCACAAAAACATAGCCAACAAATTGTGAGAATCCCTTTTCTGACCTTCAGCTCCATGGTATCCTGAGCTAACCTTATCCATTCCATAATTGTCCAAGGTACCTCTTGCAATGTCAAATAAACTCCATCATTAGAAATTGACCCATTGCATTAACCACAATTAAACATCAACAGTAAAATACTCAAGCATCTTGGGAAAAAATTGAATAATGGTATTGCCATATAAAATAAATATAATTCGTAAAATCTAACAGATATACGAAGTAACATTAGAAATGCACAGGTGGGCTAACAGTGATAATTTCAGCTCTATGCCTCTATGGTATCCTGAATCAACCTCATCCATTTCGTAATGGTCCAAGGTACCTCTTGCCATGTCAAAGAAACTATTTAGTCATTAGCGATTGACCCCCTTACGTTAATCACATACAAATGTAGACATCAGCAGTGAAGTAACCATGTGCCTTGGAAAAATAATTGAATAAAGGTATTGTCATATAAAATAAATAGAATTGGTAAAATCTTGGAGTGCCATTAGTCTGAAGATCTAGTTGAGTGAAATTTAACACTAATGCTATTGAAAAATATGAGTAACTGGGTATCCCATGATGAAAAGTAAATTAGGAAAGCCTACAGATAGCATCAAAAAGAAATCTAATTATGGTTGAGAAAGAGGTTGATTAATTGAATCGGACAAACAATACTAAAAAAATATTGCTATAAACAGGCTTGAATGGAAGTGAAGATTTGAAATGAATCGGAGAGTGATTCTTCCCTTTAATCAATAGCCGACAGAGCACTGAAACCATAGAGAAATAACTTAAATTAAGTACCTGCAGGAAATTTGTTTAAGAATATTGTGCACACAGCATATAAATCTGTTGGAATATCAAATTCAGCTTATTAAAGACTTGAAAAATATAAAGAACCACATGTAAGAGGATAGATAGCACCTGGAGACTGCTCTGCGTCCATTCAGAAACAATATTCAGTCAACTATTCAGAACCATAATCAGAATATCCACCAGTGAATCTATCAACTTGCCATGAAATTGAGCATCATATCATACTACCTAAATCGACACCGTATTATGTTGAACATCCCAAACCCTAATTACCAACAAAAAAAAGTACATGGACAGAAATCTTAGAAGTTTGGAAGGATGATCTCACCTTCCAGGCTACAGCCTGCAGGGCTGGGGGATGCATCGGCATGGATTGCTGTCGTCGCCACACTGGATTAGGCCATCGCCGCCAAGATGAGGCCACTATGGCCGTCCTGGCAGAATTTCGCATGGAGTCTGCTGGGAGGTACTCTCCCTCCGCACATCAACAGCAGGAGAGGCACTTGAGGCCAGTAGTTAAATACCATGCTAAAAAACCTATCATCAAGTCGTAAATATGAACTTTATAAATTAATTAATATTTCAGATTCCAATATTTAAGTTGCATTCAAAACTACAATTGCAGAACAGGAGAATTTAAATTTGAGCAGAAAGGGACTGCATCACCAGTGAACCTAACAGATTACCCAACCATCAGTTCTTGTATCCTTGAATCATGCAAAAGTGCTGTATATTAAAATAATATTTTACTTTAGTTTGGAATTTTATTACCATGGTAATATGAGCCTACAACAACGAAGCTATAAGCACACAATAGTTCAGCTCTCACGGGAAAAGAATAAACATAACAGAAAGGATATGATGAGTATTAAGCTGCAATCTACCTTCAGGTTGGCTCCTCCAAGATTAGCTCATCTTAAGTTGGTACAAATAAGCTTAGCAGTCTGAAAGCCCATCTAAAAGTAACAGACAACATTTTTGATGCCATAATCAGATTAGCAATTAAAAAACTTGCCTGATGGACTTGTCGCACTGACATATGCCACTCCAGCAAAATTGACAGCCACTCGAGAACAAATTGAGCTGGCCAATGTTCCATAGAAAAAAAAAATCTCTTCCAATCGTACTGAACACGAGCTATTCTTTCAATGCTTCCTCTTCCTACCTCTTTTGCAGTTTCTTAGCTTCGTCTCTTCTGTTCTGTTAGTGCCTGTTCTTGCCGTATCTTTTGCAGTTTCCTTATCTGAGCTTCTTCTTTCTCTTGGTGTTTTATTTCCTTCTCTGCTTCTTTTTGCATTTCTGAATCTTCTTTTCCTAGAAGTCTAACAGAACTACTTTAGTGAAAGAATATTTGCAATTCCATTGATACACTGATAGTAATATTATGCACTGAATAAAGAGAACCAAACATGCCTTTATCCGCACTGAGTAAAGATATGATCCCTTCTACTCTCATTGGTTTATTTAATTTTAATGATGCTTTTTTCAGACCATTACTTGGGTTTTAACACCTGGTTTATCCAGAACTGAAAAAGTTGATGCCAATATGATGCATACAGCTAGGTAGTGAACAGAAAAGAAATGCATAAATACAAGTTGAATTAGCATAAAGTCATTTTGAAAGTAAAAATGCCATTGTTTTCCTGTTGACATTGAGAAACATATAATGTATTGTAAGATTAGAACAGACCCTTGTTACACATTTTAGCAGCAAAATGGAATGTGTAAATACACTATTACTGATCAGGAAACAAATCATTAGGTGTGAGTAAGAACAAGGTTTTCCTTACAATAATTGGCAGTGATCCTCATGCATTTTCTTTCTCATGGATCTCTGTGTACTCAGAATGCTGCATGCTTCCACAGTCATCAGTTTCAGATCTCTTATCTACACATGCACTAAAATGATTTAGTCTTGAAAGAAAAGGAACACCAAATTTAACAAAGGAGATGTTTAACCTTTAGCGTAAGAAATTCATGTACGAGCCAAGACATGCAAACCAGATAGTAATTTAACATTCTAATGCACTAATGAATATGTTTAATCCATACATATAGCATGAATGCTCCTAAAAAATGGTGCAATGTATGTGATAATTTTAAGGAGCATTCATGCTATATCTATGGATTAAACTTATTTAAAACCTGTTTTACACACATGCTCAAATGATAAGAGTGTTGAAGGAACAGGCAGTAATGAAAAGCAACCCACATGCAGTATATCTGCCAGGTTGAAACCAAAACAAGTACAAATGTATAACTAAACTCACAAATGTCATATCAAGCAACAATGTTACATTGACCATCACTAATCATCCCTCCGATACAGTAGTGAACTTCGACACCATATGCAGAGATATGAATATCCATTACCCAGAAGGCCAGAATTATTATAAACTATCCAGTACCTAGTAGTATATGATGGCTAGTGATCATCATATCATCGTTCAGACATTATGTCACACAAATCACATGCACTTGATAGCAAAATAGGAGAATGGGATTATTTACCAATGGACTGTTGTCGCGCTGTCAATTGGGCTGCTGCCAAACATAGCCTGATCTTGGGGTCGCCAATGAACGTTGCTTGGTCCTTGGGGCCGCCAGCGTTCTGGCGCGCTGTCGCTGGGGATCAACGAGCTGCCAACAAGGACTTTGCCGCCACCAGGTTGGGTAGAGCCACAACGCCGCTAGAGAGGTTAGAGATGCCTTGGGCCCACTGGATTATAGTCGTTCGCCGGCGTCGGGGAGGATACACCTGGCCGTCATTGGCTGCGTTGGGTGCCTCCGCGCTGGCCACACTGCTGGGCAACTCCATGCCGACAGCCATGAGAATGGGATGGGGTCCTGACCTGGGGGAGACAGATTACAAATACATAAGCCTGCTCCATTGACATGAAAATCGATGGGATAGGCAATTGCCGGCCGGAGCACGGAGTGACAACTGGGGAGGGAGCTTACCGGTGGGGAGGAGGCCGACGCCCCAGATCTGTCGGTGGGGAAGGGGGCAGGGCGGCCTCTCATTTACCATCACGGTTGGCAAGCACGACGGGGGGCATAAGCGGCAGGGCGGGCCAAGGTGTCCCCGACGATGAGCGACACCGCCGCCAAGGCCAACGGGGTCACCGTTGAGACGCACGCGGCCACGGTGGCTGAGGCGGTGTGCGGGGCCGACGGCGGCAGGCCCATCATGGTGAGCGACATCGGGACGAACGGGCCCATCGCGCCAGTGTTCCTGCTGCCGCTGGACCCGCCCCCGCCGTGTCGGAGCCTTTCCCTGTCCGTGAAGCGGCGCGAACCACATCCGCCTCGCCGCGTTCCTTGGCGGCGGCCGCCGCCTTGTTCCGCTGCCGGATCAGCGCCCGGCCCAGCCCCTGCCCCTTCTCCTTCTTCTCGCCGCCCGCGCGCCGCCGCCCTCCGCCCGCGTGCCGCCGTTGGCCACGAGCCGCGCCCGCCTTGCGTGGCCGCCGCGAGCCCCACGCTGGCCGCCCGCCGCGCGGAGGTACAGAGAGTGGGGCGCGACATGGTGAGAGGGAGGAGGCGGCGGCGGGGATGATGGGCGCAGGACGCGTGAGTTTAGGTGGCGTGGTGGAATGGGATAGGGATATGATATTGGCTTATGATTATGTGGGTTATGGATAGGGAAATCAAAATCATTTCCCATTCCCATGTTTGGGTGTCTTGGATTGGTTTTGGGAAATAATTGGGAAATGACTCAAGTACCCTTTTATAATGTATAGGAGTTTATTTGATATGAAGGCAATTTCGTAATTTCACACATTATAACCCAAACCTCCCACCATAACCCACCCCTCCACCTGGGATATGAATGGTGGGATATAAGCCCATCATATCCCTATCCTATACCTCATCCTTTTCCCAAACCCAAAATCCAAACATTGGAAAAGATTTCCCTCAACCCTCATATCCCTATCCCACCTCTCATTTCCATATTTCCAAACGCCACCTTGGTTGGTTAGGGTGCGGTTGGGAGGTGGGTTCACGTGGGTACCGGTACAAAGTGGTGCCTACGGTGAGAAAAGTTTTGAGGTTTTGGGAAAAAAACACTTGAAAATGTCCCTCCCTTTTTTGTTGTCCATTCATCAACCAATCTTCCCGACAGGTGGGTCCTATGTGAGGTGGGTGTGAGTTTTTTGTTGGTGAGAAGTGTTTTCAGATCTAATTGTCTTTATAGCATAGATAAACTAGTAGAGGGCACGTGCGGCACACACATGTATAAAAACAGCCTTCACAAGCTTAAGACATGGCATAAAAAATTATTGTGCATCAAACTTTGATTGAGATGAAAAAAACTAAGCAAACAAAACATACTTAATCAAGAAAGAACTCTATTCTTCAGCACTACCACTTTCTAATTCTTCATGCTGCTACCAGATGCAATTTACACCCTCAAGAGTTCCACCAAAGTGAGCACCTGTTGCTTGCCCTCCATGTACAGAATGGATCATCTCTGTATAAAGGACATTACATAGTATAAACACCCGCTTCAAGTGAAGCAATTACAAGATTATTAAAAATAGTCATTTTTAATGAGCCAGAGGCAGAGACGCTTCATGCAATTTCATCAAAAATGTACATAAGGAACCGTTCATTCTTCTTATTAGCTAGCCACAGATCCACTCTAAGAAGATCCAACCCCAACTGGGAGTTGTTGCCAGTTCAAAGCAGAACTAAACACACTCAAAATGAATTTAGCTTCAGCACAATTAAAGATTATACGATCTGTATTTTCCACTTCAGCACACATTATTATACACTCTAAAGCTCCATGGCAGGTAGGAGACACTGAGGCAGGCTCCACCAGCACCACAGTCTTGCTCGAACTACTCCCAAGACCGGTCATCGCTGCAGCATGATGTCAGATAATATATTAATCAACCATTGTGAGGGAGGGAACCAAGCATATAAACATAATATATGAGTTCAATAAGCTCAACAAGCAACAGAATCGAGAAGCAACTACGAAGTGAGCCATTAAAGATACTACCTGGTCCAAATTGAAGATGCTCCTAGACCTGTGGGCAGATCTTATACCATCTCAGTAAACTTTTTTTTTGAGACACTACCATCTCAGTAAACTTGAAGCCATTGGAGACAAATAAAAACATCCATATGCTAGTTTAACTTGAATTAGATCTATGTAAACTATAAAATCGTGTCAACAATAGTATCTTGATATTATTTCACCTTGTCTCTCTTAGGTTGATTGACAAAATTAAATGATCAAGAAACTTATGGACAAAGCCAAAATCTAAATGACAGTCCAATGTGGTCTGCTAAATTCAAAACAAACTCATACAGAGTAAAATTTTCTGATAGCCTAATCAGCTGATAAGATCTAGTATTACTCAATAGTGATCATACATAACCAGAACACTGTGAACTTTAAAATGGCATGCAGCAGTGAATGTCTATGTCCATAGCACAATTCAAGAGTCTGATTGAAACAAATTTTAGAAAAAAAACCAGTCAAGGTAAAATATAGTTTCCTGACGTTGAATTTTCTAGGTTACCTCAAATCCACCCCGACTTTTTGAATGATTACTATAAAAAATCAACTAATGGAAAGTCTGAGAGCTCACATCGCGTCACTCATCCATTAATGGATGATCACTATATATAGAATATATTATACAAAATCAATTCCTTCTTCTTTATCTAAAAGGTTCACACACTCCAACAAGCTAAGGCACATGTGCATAAACCAGGGTGAAGAGCAGACTTTCCCGATATCAATAGACTCAAACCACCAAAATCTAATTCAGTAATCAAGGATAATTTATTTAACCTAAACTTCCTCGTCTTGTTCCACCAAAAACAAAGAAAATGGAAAATACTGCCCAACAAATCTCCATCATAATTTCACTAAAATTAACAAGCCAAAGAAATGACAAGAAATTAATATGGAACTACTCTAGGTTGTCACCAAATTAGGTGATTGTCTCCTAGCCCCAAGCTTCTAAGACATTGGCGCTGTATGATGAAAATATCCACAAAATTGACCAAACGAATGAATTCAGTTTTTCCTGAAACTCAATTACAGTATGTGCTAACACATCTATCGAATTTGATCTGCATTTTCACCAAAATTTAAATGGTCTAACTGAAACATACACTTACTTGGTAGCTAAAAAAGTTTTATCTTTATTTCTCTAACACTATTGTTATATCACAGAATTGGAATCACTGGCTGACAATGCATAGATTTAGAGAATCCTCAAAAAGTGTTTATAAAGGAACATGAATAAAAACATTTCAACCACTACAATTTTTGCTTATCTGCTAACTATAACATATGCACCACATTGCCTTTTTCCGCCTTGGAAATGCATATAGCAGTAAAAATCATGAGTTGTATGCATAATGGATACAACAGCTTACAAAACAGTACAATTAAGCAATTTCACTTATGTTGGTTTGAGAGGCTATGCAGTATCTGAAGATTATATATGTGCTCAAACATGCATACTTTCGCAATCTTAAATAAAGTTGCCTATTATCAAAATTCCCTTCACATCATTGTTCACCGGTGACAATACATTCAGTATTAGCATGGCAATTTCTGGAGTTGCGCAAGGATGCAATTTCTGGAGTTGCGCAAGGATGACAGAAGGAATAATAATATAGCAGATTTCAGGATTTCAGGAAATCAGTTATATAGGCTTGATTGACTTTATCCTTGCAAGGCGGGAGGATAGACGGGCGTGCTTAGATTGTAAGGTGATACCTGGGGAGTGTGTTGTATCTTTATTTCTCATAAAATTCCATATCAATATGTTTAATTTATTATTATATACCATAGGCTTTCAAAATAATGATAAATAAATCATAATGTATTTTTTAAAAATAATTTATGATTGCCTCTATTATACCACAAACTTTCAACTTAAAACAACATTTGTTGCATGGAGAAACAAAAAAGACAATCTTACGAAGGATCGATTAAGATAGTTGCTGGTGCAAACTGAACCAAAACATATTTAGGGGGTTATCCAGACTTTGTCCATACTTGAGGGTGGGAATTTGGAGTTTTTCCTTTATTAGCTTATAATTTAATCTTTTCTAGCCTTTATCTTTAATTATTTTACTTATAACATTCTTCCTTCCTCTTTCCAATGGCCATGCACAACATCAGTCTGCGCTGCAAGTCAACACTATCCATATCCTACTCCTGCATTTCACTGCACAATCTTGCAAGATGCCCCAAAGAATTTCTTTTTTTCCAGTCACTATGTTATTCTTCTGACCAACCAGATTGGAACAAAATATGTTCAATGTGAAAGTTCCATACGGCAGATTGCATTTTGACATGACTTCAAGGGTTACTGTTTCTTGTGAAAAAATGATTTTACAACCCCCAGAATAAGGATATTAACATGGTTTCACCTCTAGCCTACCCCAACTTGCTTGGGACAAAAGGCTATGTTGTTGTTGTTCAAATTACTAGCGTAAGTATGGATAAAGTTTGAATAACCCCCCAAAGTATGTTTTGGTTCATTTTACACTCATAATTATCTCAATCAATGCAATCTACTCCTTTGTAAGATTTGTATTTTTTGTTCCTCCATGCACAGGTGGGGTTTTAAATTAAAATTTTGTGGGATGATATAGGGCCACATATATTTTTTTTAAAAAAATACAATACGAATTTGTCATCTTTATTTCTCATAAAATTCCATATCAATATGTTTAATTTATTATTATATACCATAGGCTTTCAAAATAATGATAAATAAATCATAATGTATTTTTTAAAAATAATTTATGATTGCCTCAATTATACCACAAACTTTCAACTTAAAACAACATTTGTTGCATGGAGAAACAAAAAAGACAATCTTACGAAGGATCGATTAAGATAGTTGCTGGTGCAAACTGAACCAAAACATATTTAGGGGGTTATCCAGACTTTGTCCATACTTGAGGGTGGGAATTTGGAGTTTTTCCTTTATTAGCTTATAATTTAATCTTTTCTAGCCTTTATCTTTAATTATTTTACTTATAACATTCTTCCTTCCTCTTTCCAATGGCCATGCACAACATCAGTCTGCGCTGCAAGTCAACACTATCCATATCCTACTCCTGCATTTCACTGCACAATCTTGCAAGATGCCCCAAAGAATTTCTTTTTTTCCAGTCACTATGTTATTCTTCTGACCAACCAGATTGGAACAAAATATGTTCAATGTGAAAGTTCCATACGGCAGATTGCATTTTGACATGACTTCAAGGGTTACTGTTTCTTGTGAAAAAATGATTTTACAACCCCCAGAATAAGGAGACCTTTTGGGTTTCACCTCTAGCCTACCCCAACTAGCTTGGGACAAAAGGCTATGTTGTTGTTGTTGTTGTTAGTTATATAGGCTTGATTATGCTACTCAAACGACAAATAGACAAACTGAGGAAGGGAATTTCCTACAGAACTAATGCAGTATGACAATGCAATTCAGACCCAATTTCTTCCAAATTAATGCAGCATGGACATTACTTACTCAATGAGCATCGACTCTCATTAGAAATATGCTCATTAGCTCTATAACCCCTCTCCTCCCAGCACGTCAACCATCATGTTCTGCAGGCCCTCCTAAGCTCAGGTACAATCACTGAAACATGTATATAGAGAATATGCTGATGTTAGCTGCAAAAGTACACAATTGAATATCACTAAACATAAAAGCTTAAGCTGGTGAAGGAACAGATACAGAGGAGAGGACCATACCATATAAGTTTGATAGGAATTGAGCATGCACTCCTAGTCCTCTCAGCTAGGATATATACAGAGCAAGTACCTTCATTTACATGTACAGGTCAATCCTATGAATTGCTTACGTGCAACCTGCATCTTTTTGCTTGGTGAGAATTCTGTCATGTGCTCTTTCTTTTTTCTCAGCTTTGGTGAGAAGATAACTGCATTCTTCTCCTATTAATACAATGATGCGCAACTCTCCTGCATGTTCGAGAAAAAAAAAGAAGATAACTGCATGTAAAAGAAATTTCGTCTACAAAAATTGCATCACATAAATGTGACTTCAATTCAAAACCCCTATAGGATACTAACCCTCAACAAAATCAGGGATTGATGACCAAACTCAGTTGAAGGTGAACCTGCAACAAAATCAGGGATTGATGACCAAACTTAGTTGAAGGTGAACCTGCAGCAAAATCAGGATTGGGGCTTGCATCTCCTGTAGTTTCAGCCTTTTGGCCATTGCCTATCCAGTTGCATCGCTAGCAAATATAAGTATAGAAAAACAGCTAGCACAAATGCACAGACGACAACTCAGATTTTAGGTGTTAAGGCCCATATACTATCTAGGCCCATACACTAGCTATATATGTGTCCATATGGACTAATGGAGGATTATCACTTGACACACATCATCATAGGTAACATGGAATCAGAGCAGAGATTAGGGTTAGGATTAGAGATTTAATCCCGCCCAAGATCCAATTTTTTCCGTCGCCGTTCCGGGGCCTCGTCCGTGCCGCGGCCGTCGCCGCCTCTTCCGCGCGGGCCTCGTCCGTGCCGCGGCCGTCGCCGCCTCTTCCGCGCGGGCCTCGTCCGTGCCGCGGCCGTCGCCGCCTCTTCCGCGCGGGCCTCGTCCGTGCCGCGGCCGTCGCCGCCTCTTCCGCGCGGGCCTCGTCCGTGCCGCGGCCGTCGCCGCCTCTTCCGCGCGGGCCTCGTCCGTGCCGCGGCCGTCGCCGCCTCTTCCGCGCGGGCCTCGTCCGTGCCGCGGCCGTCGCCGCCTCTTCCGCGCGGGCCTCGTCCGTGCCGCGGCCGTCGCCGCCTCTTCCGCGCGGGCCTCGTCCGTGCCGCGGCCGTCGCCGCCTCTTCCGCGCGGGCCTCGTCCGTGCCGCGGCCGTCGCCGCCTCTTCCGCGCGGGCCTCGTCCGTGCCGCGGCCGTCGCCGCCTCTTCCGCGCGGGCCTCGTCCGTGCCGCGGCCGTCGCCGCCTCTTCCGCGCGGGCCTCGTCCGTGCCGCGGCCGTCGCCGCCTCTTCCGCGCGGGCCTCGTCCGTGCCGCGGCCGTCGCCGCCTCTTCCGCGCGGGCCTCGTCCGTGCCGCGGCCGTCGCCGCCTCTTCCGCGCGGGCCTCGTCCGTGCCGCGGCCGTCGCCGCCTCTTCCGCGCGGGCCTCGTCCGTGCCGCGGCCGTCGCCGCCTCTTCCGCGCGGGCCTCGTCCGTGCCGCGGCCGTCGCCGCCTCTTCCGCGCGGGCCTCGTCCGTGCCGCGGCCGTCGCCGCCTCTTCCGCGCGGGCCTCGTCCGTGCCGCGGCCGTCGCCGCCTCTTCCGCGCGGGCCTCGTCCGTGCCGCGGCCGTCGCCGCCTCTTCCGCGCGGGCCTCGTCCGTGCCGCGGCCGTCGCCGCCTCTTCCGCGCGGGCCTCGTCCGTGCCGCGGCCGTCGCCGCCTCTTCCGCGCGGGCCTCGTCCGTGCCGCGGCCGTCGCCGCCTCTTCCGCGCGGGCCTCGTCCGTGCCGCGGCCGTCGCCGCCTCTTCCGCGCGGGCCTCGTCCGTGCCGCGGCCGTCGCCGCCTCTTCCGCGCGGGCCTCGTCCGTGCCGCGGCCGTCGCCGCCTCTTCCGCGCGGGCCTCGTCCGTGCCGCGGCCGTCGCCGCCTCTTCCGCGCGGGCCTCGTCCGTGCCGCGGCCGTCGCCGCCTCTTCCGCGCGGGCCTCGTCCGTGCCGCGGCCGTCGCCGCCTCTTCCGCGCGGGCCTCGTCCGTGCCGCGGCCGTCGCCGCCTCTTCCGCGCGGGCCTCGTCCGTGCCGCGGCCGTCGCCGCCTCTTCCGCGCGGGCCTCGTCCGTGCCGCGGCCGTCGCCGCCTCTTCCGCGCGGGCCTCGTCCGTGCCGCGGCCGTCGCCGCCTCTTCCGCGCGGGCCTCGTCCGTGCCGCGGCCGTCGCCGCCTCTTCCGCGCGGGCCTCGTCCGTGCCGCGGCCGTCGCCGCCTCTTCCGCGCGGGCCTCGTCCGTGCCGCGGCCGTCGCCGCCTCTTCCGCGCGGGCCTCGTCCGTGCCGCGGCCGTCGCCGCCTCTTCCGCGCGGGCCTCGTCCGTGCCGCGGCCGTCGCCGCCTCTTCCGCGCGGGCCTCGTCCGTGCCGCGGCCGTCGCCGCCTCTTCCGCGCGGGCCTCGTCCGTGCCGCGGCCGTCGCCGCCTCTTCCGCGCGGGCCTCGTCCGTGCCGCGGCCGTCGCCGCCTCTTCCGCGCGGGCCTCGTCCGTGCCGCGGCCGTCGCCGCCTCTTCCGCGCGGGCCTCGTCCGTGCCGCGGCCGTCGCCGCCTCTTCCGCGCGGGCCTCGTCCGTGCCGCGGCCGTCGCCGCCTCTTCCGCGCGGGCCTCGTCCGTGCCGCGGCCGTCGCCGCCTCTTCCGCGCGGGCCTCGTCCGTGCCGCGGCCGTCGCCGCCTCTTCCGCGCGGGCCTCGTCCGTGCCGCGGCCGTCGCCGCCTCTTCCGCGCGGGCCTCGTCCGTGCCGCGGCCGTCGCCGCCTCTTCCGCGCGGGCCTCGTCCGTGCCGCGGCCGTCGCCGCCTCTTCCGCGCGGGCCTCGTCCGTGCCGCGGCCGTCGCCGCCTCTTCCGCGCGGGCCTCGTCCGTGCCGCGGCCGTCGCCGCCTCTTCCGCGCGGGCCTCGTCCGTGCCGCGGCCGTCGCCGCCTCTTCCGCGCGGGCCTCGTCCGTGCCGCGGCCGTCGCCGCCTCTTCCGCGCGGGCCTCGTCCGTGCCGCGGCCGTCGCCGCCTCTTCCGCGCGGGCCTCGTCCGTGCCGCGGCCGTCGCCGCCTCTTCCGCGCGGGCCTCGTCCGTGCCGCGGCCGTCGCCGCCTCTTCCGCGCGGGCCTCGTCCGTGCCGCGGCCGTCGCCGCCTCTTCCGCGCGGGCCTCGTCCGTGCCGCGGCCGTCGCCGCCTCTTCCGCGCGGGCCTCGTCCGTGCCGCGGCCGTCGCCGCCTCTTCCGCGCGGGCCTCGTCCGTGCCGCGGCCGTCGCCGCCTCTTCCGCGCGGGCCTCGTCCGTGCCGCGGCCGTCGCCGCCTCTTCCGCGCGGGCCTCGTCCGTGCCGCGGCCGTCGCCGCCTCTTCCGCGCGGGCCTCGTCCGTGCCGCGGCCGTCGCCGCCTCTTCCGCGCGGGCCTCGTCCGTGCCGCGGCCGTCGCCGCCTCTTCCGCGCGGGCCTCGTCCGTGCCGCGGCCGTCGCCGCCTCTTCCGCGCGGGCCTCGTCCGTGCCGCGGCCGTCGCCGCCTCTTCCGCGCGGGCCTCGTCCGTGCCGCGGCCGTCGCCGCCTCTTCCGCGCGGGCCTCGTCCGTGCCGCGGCCGTCGCCGCCTCTTCCGCGCGGGCCTCGTCCGTGCCGCGGCCGTCGCCGCCTCTTCCGCGCGGGCCTCGTCCGTGCCGCGGCCGTCGCCGCCTCTTCCGCGCGGGCCTCGTCCGTGCCGCGGCCGTCGCCGCCTCTTCCGCGCGGGCCTCGTCCGTGCCGCGGCCGTCGCCGCCTCTTCCGCGCGGGCCTCGTCCGTGCCGCGGCCGTCGCCGCCTCTTCCGCGCGGGCCTCGTCCGTGCCGCGGCCGTCGCCGCCTCTTCCGCGCGGGCCTCGTCCGTGCCGCGGCCGTCGCCGCCTCTTCCGCGCGGGCCTCGTCCGTGCCGCGGCCGTCGCCGCCTCTTCCGCGCGGGCCTCGTCCGTGCCGCGGCCGTCGCCGCCTCTTCCGCGCGGGCCTCGTCCGTGCCGCGGCCGTCGCCGCCTCTTCCGCGCGGGCCTCGTCCGTGCCGCGGCCGTCGCCGCCTCTTCCGCGCGGGCCTCGTCCGTGCCGCGGCCGTCGCCGCCTCTTCCGCGCGGGCCTCGTCCGTGCCGCGGCCGTCGCCGCCTCTTCCGCGCGGGCCTCGTCCGTGCCGCGGCCGTCGCCGCCTCTTCCGCGCGGGCCTCGTCCGTGCCGCGGCCGTCGCCGCCTCTTCCGCGCGGGCCTCGTCCGTGCCGCGGCCGTCGCCGCCTCTTCCGCGCGGGCCTCGTCCGTGCCGCGGCCGTCGCCGCCTCTTCCGCGCGGGCCTCGTCCGTGCCGCGGCCGTCGCCGCCTCTTCCGCGCGGGCCTCGTCCGTGCCGCGGCCGTCGCCGCCTCTTCCGCGCGGGCCTCGTCCGTGCCGCGGCCGTCGCCGCCTCTTCCGCGCGGGCCTCGTCCGTGCCGCGGCCGTCGCCGCCTCTTCCGCGCGGGCCTCGTCCGTGCCGCGGCCGTCGCCGCCTCTTCCGCGCGGGCCTCGTCCGTGCCGCGGCCGTCGCCGCCTCTTCCGCGCGGGCCTCGTCCGTGCCGCGGCCGTCGCCGCCTCTTCCGCGCGGGCCTCGTCCGTGCCGCGGCCGTCGCCGCCTCTTCCGCGCGGGCCTCGTCCGTGCCGCGGCCGTCGCCGCCTCTTCCGCGCGGGCCTCGTCCGTGCCGCGGCCGTCGCCGCCTCTTCCGCGCGGGCCTCGTCCGTGCCGCGGCCGTCGCCGCCTCTTCCGCGCGGGCCTCGTCCGTGCCGCGGCCGTCGCCGCCTCTTCCGCGCGGGCCTCGTCCGTGCCGCGGCCGTCGCCGCCTCTTCCGCGCGGGCCTCGTCCGTGCCGCGGCCGTCGCCGCCTCTTCCGCGCGGGCCTCGTCCGTGCCGCGGCCGTCGCCGCCTCTTCCGCGCGGGCCTCGTCCGTGCCGCGGCCGTCGCCGCCTCTTCCGCGCGGGCCTCGTCCGTGCCGCGGCCGTCGCCGCCTCTTCCGCGCGGGCCTCGTCCGTGCCGCGGCCGTCGCCGCCTCTTCCGCGCGGGCCTCGTCCGTGCCGCGGCCGTCGCCGCCTCTTCCGCGCGGGCCTCGTCCGTGCCGCGGCCGTCGCCGCCTCTTCCGCGCGGGCCTCGTCCGTGCCGCGGCCGTCGCCGCCTCTTCCGCGCGGGCCTCGTCCGTGCCGCGGCCGTCGCCGCCTCTTCCGCGCGGGCCTCGTCCGTGCCGCGGCCGTCGCCGCCTCTTCCGCGCGGGCCTCGTCCGTGCCGCGGCCGTCGCCGCCTCTTCCGCGCGGGCCTCGTCCGTGCCGCGGCCGTCGCCGCCTCTTCCGCGCGGGCCTCGTCCGTGCCGCGGCCGTCGCCGCCTCTTCCGCGCGGGCCTCGTCCGTGCCGCGGCCGTCGCCGCCTCTTCCGCGCGGGCCTCGTCCGTGCCGCGGCCGTCGCCGCCTCTTCCGCGCGGGCCTCGTCCGTGCCGCGGCCGTCGCCGCCTCTTCCGCGCGGGCCTCGTCCGTGCCGCGGCCGTCGCCGCCTCTTCCGCGCGGGCCTCGTCCGTGCCGCGGCCGTCGCCGCCTCTTCCGCGCGGGCCTCGTCCGTGCCGCGGCCGTCGCCGCCTCTTCCGCGCGGGCCTCGTCCGTGCCGCGGCCGTCGCCGCCTCTTCCGCGCGGGCCTCGTCCGTGCCGCGGCCGTCGCCGCCTCTTCCGCGCGGGCCTCGTCCGTGCCGCGGCCGTCGCCGCCTCTTCCGCGCGGGCCTCGTCCGTGCCGCGGCCGTCGCCGCCTCTTCCGCGCGGGCCTCGTCCGTGCCGCGGCCGTCGCCGCCTCTTCCGCGCGGGCCTCGTCCGTGCCGCGGCCGTCGCCGCCTCTTCCGCGCGGGCCTCGTCCGTGCCGCGGCCGTCGCCGCCTCTTCCGCGCGGGCCTCGTCCGTGCCGCGGCCGTCGCCGCCTCTTCCGCGCGGGCCTCGTCCGTGCCGCGGCCGTCGCCGCCTCTTCCGCGCGGGCCTCGTCCGTGCCGCGGCCGTCGCCGCCTCTTCCGCGCGGGCCTCGTCCGTGCCGCGGCCGTCGCCGCCTCTTCCGCGCGGGCCTCGTCCGTGCCGCGGCCGTCGCCGCCTCTTCCGCGCGGGCCTCGTCCGTGCCGCGGCCGTCGCCGCCTCTTCCGCGCGGGCCTCGTCCGTGCCGCGGCCGTCGCCGCCTCTTCCGCGCGGGCCTCGTCCGTGCCGCGGCCGTCGCCGCCTCTTCCGCGCGGGCCTCGTCCGTGCCGCGGCCGTCGCCGCCTCTTCCGCGCGGGCCTCGTCCGTGCCGCGGCCGTCGCCGCCTCTTCCGCGCGGGCCTCGTCCGTGCCGCGGCCGTCGCCGCCTCTTCCGCGCGGGCCTCGTCCGTGCCGCGGCCGTCGCCGCCTCTTCCGCGCGGGCCTCGTCCGTGCCGCGGCCGTCGCCGCCTCTTCCGCGCGGGCCTCGTCCGTGCCGCGGCCGTCGCCGCCTCTTCCGCGCGGGCCTCGTCCGTGCCGCGGCCGTCGCCGCCTCTTCCGCGCGGGCCTCGTCCGTGCCGCGGCCGTCGCCGCCTCTTCCGCGCGGGCCTCGTCCGTGCCGCGGCCGTCGCCGCCTCTTCCGCGCGGGCCTCGTCCGTGCCGCGGCCGTCGCCGCCTCTTCCGCGCGGGCCTCGTCCGTGCCGCGGCCGTCGCCGCCTCTTCCGCGCGGGCCTCGTCCGTGCCGCGGCCGTCGCCGCCTCTTCCGCGCGGGCCTCGTCCGTGCCGCGGCCGTCGCCGCCTCTTCCGCGCGGGCCTCGTCCGTGCCGCGGCCGTCGCCGCCTCTTCCGCGCGGGCCTCGTCCGTGCCGCGGCCGTCGCCGCCTCTTCCGCGCGGGCCTCGTCCGTGCCGCGGCCGTCGCCGCCTCTTCCGCGCGGGCCTCGTCCGTGCCGCGGCCGTCGCCGCCTCTTCCGCGCGGGCCTCGTCCGTGCCGCGGCCGTCGCCGCCTCTTCCGCGCGGGCCTCGTCCGTGCCGCGGCCGTCGCCGCCTCTTCCGCGCGGGCCTCGTCCGTGCCGCGGCCGTCGCCGCCTCTTCCGCGCGGGCCTCGTCCGTGCCGCGGCCGTCGCCGCCTCTTCCGCGCGGGCCTCGTCCGTGCCGCGGCCGTCGCCGCCTCTTCCGCGCGGGCCTCGTCCGTGCCGCGGCCGTCGCCGCCTCTTCCGCGCGGGCCTCGTCCGTGCCGCGGCCGTCGCCGCCTCTTCCGCGCGGGCCTCGTCCGTGCCGCGGCCGTCGCCGCCTCTTCCGCGCGGGCCTCGTCCGTGCCGCGGCCGTCGCCGCCTCTTCCGCGCGGGCCTCGTCCGTGCCGCGGCCGTCGCCGCCTCTTCCGCGCGGGCCTCGTCCGTGCCGCGGCCGTCGCCGCCTCTTCCGCGCGGGCCTCGTCCGTGCCGCGGCCGTCGCCGCCTCTTCCGCGCGGGCCTCGTCCGTGCCGCGGCCGTCGCCGCCTCTTCCGCGCGGGCCTCGTCCGTGCCGCGGCCGTCGCCGCCTCTTCCGCGCGGGCCTCGTCCGTGCCGCGGCCGTCGCCGCCTCTTCCGCGCGGGCCTCGTCCGTGCCGCGGCCGTCGCCGCCTCTTCCGCGCGGGCCTCGTCCGTGCCGCGGCCGTCGCCGCCTCTTCCGCGCGGGCCTCGTCCGTGCCGCGGCCGTCGCCGCCTCTTCCGCGCGGGCCTCGTCCGTGCCGCGGCCGTCGCCGCCTCTTCCGCGCGGGCCTCGTCCGTGCCGCGGCCGTCGCCGCCTCTTCCGCGCGGGCCTCGTCCGTGCCGCGGCCGTCGCCGCCTCTTCCGCGCGGGCCTCGTCCGTGCCGCGGCCGTCGCCGCCTCTTCCGCGCGGGCCTCGTCCGTGCCGCGGCCGTCGCCGCCTCTTCCGCGCGGGCCTCGTCCGTGCCGCGGCCGTCGCCGCCTCTTCCGCGCGGGCCTCGTCCGTGCCGCGGCCGTCGCCGCCTCTTCCGCGCGGGCCTCGTCCGTGCCGCGGCCGTCGCCGCCTCTTCCGCGCGGGCCTCGTCCGTGCCGCGGCCGTCGCCGCCTCTTCCGCGCGGGCCTCGTCCGTGCCGCGGCCGTCGCCGCCTCTTCCGCGCGGGCCTCGTCCGTGCCGCGGCCGTCGCCGCCTCTTCCGCGCGGGCCTCGTCCGTGCCGCGGCCGTCGCCGCCTCTTCCGCGCGGGCCTCGTCCGTGCCGCGGCCGTCGCCGCCTCTTCCGCGCGGGCCTCGTCCGTGCCGCGGCCGTCGCCGCCTCTTCCGCGCGGGCCTCGTCCGTGCCGCGGCCGTCGCCGCCTCTTCCGCGCGGGCCTCGTCCGTGCCGCGGCCGTCGCCGCCTCTTCCGCGCGGGCCTCGTCCGTGCCGCGGCCGTCGCCGCCTCTTCCGCGCGGGCCTCGTCCGTGCCGCGGCCGTCGCCGCCTCTTCCGCGCGGGCCTCGTCCGTGCCGCGGCCGTCGCCGCCTCTTCCGCGCGGGCCTCGTCCGTGCCGCGGCCGTCGCCGCCTCTTCCGCGCGGGCCTCGTCCGTGCCGCGGCCGTCGCCGCCTCTTCCGCGCGGGCCTCGTCCGTGCCGCGGCCGTCGCCGCCTCTTCCGCGCGGGCCTCGTCCGTGCCGCGGCCGTCGCCGCCTCTTCCGCGCGGGCCTCGTCCGTGCCGCGGCCGTCGCCGCCTCTTCCGCGCGGGCCTCGTCCGTGCCGCGGCCGTCGCCGCCTCTTCCGCGCGGGCCTCGTCCGTGCCGCGGCCGTCGCCGCCTCTTCCGCGCGGGCCTCGTCCGTGCCGCGGCCGTCGCCGCCTCTTCCGCGCGGGCCTCGTCCGTGCCGCGGCCGTCGCCGCCTCTTCCGCGCGGGCCTCGTCCGTGCCGCGGCCGTCGCCGCCTCTTCCGCGCGGGCCTCGTCCGTGCCGCGGCCGTCGCCGCCTCTTCCGCGCGGGCCTCGTCCGTGCCGCGGCCGTCGCCGCCTCTTCCGCGCGGGCCTCGTCCGTGCCGCGGCCGTCGCCGCCTCTTCCGCGCGGGCCTCGTCCGTGCCGCGGCCGTCGCCGCCTCTTCCGCGCGGGCCTCGTCCGTGCCGCGGCCGTCGCCGCCTCTTCCGCGCGGGCCTCGTCCGTGCCGCGGCCGTCGCCGCCTCTTCCGCGCGGGCCTCGTCCGTGCCGCGGCCGTCGCCGCCTCTTCCGCGCGGGCCTCGTCCGTGCCGCGGCCGTCGCCGCCTCTTCCGCGCGGGCCTCGTCCGTGCCGCGGCCGTCGCCGCCTCTTCCGCGCGGGCCTCGTCCGTGCCGCGGCCGTCGCCGCCTCTTCCGCGCGGGCCTCGTCCGTGCCGCGGCCGTCGCCGCCTCTTCCGCGCGGGCCTCGTCCGTGCCGCGGCCGTCGCCGCCTCTTCCGCGCGGGCCTCGTCCGTGCCGCGGCCGTCGCCGCCTCTTCCGCGCGGGCCTCGTCCGTGCCGCGGCCGTCGCCGCCTCTTCCGCGCGGGCCTCGTCCGTGCCGCGGCCGTCGCCGCCTCTTCCGCGCGGGCCTCGTCCGTGCCGCGGCCGTCGCCGCCTCTTCCGCGCGGGCCTCGTCCGTGCCGCGGCCGTCGCCGCCTCTTCCGCGCGGGCCTCGTCCGTGCCGCGGCCGTCGCCGCCTCTTCCGCGCGGGCCTCGTCCGTGCCGCGGCCGTCGCCGCCTCTTCCGCGCGGGCCTCGTCCGTGCCGCGGCCGTCGCCGCCTCTTCCGCGCGGGCCTCGTCCGTGCCGCGGCCGTCGCCGCCTCTTCCGCGCGGGCCTCGTCCGTGCCGCGGCCGTCGCCGCCTCTTCCGCGCGGGCCTCGTCCGTGCCGCGGCCGTCGCCGCCTCTTCCGCGCGGGCCTCGTCCGTGCCGCGGCCGTCGCCGCCTCTTCCGCGCGGGCCTCGTCCGTGCCGCGGCCGTCGCCGCCTCTTCCGCGCGGGCCTCGTCCGTGCCGCGGCCGTCGCCGCCTCTTCCGCGCGGGCCTCGTCCGTGCCGCGGCCGTCGCCGCCTCTTCCGCGCGGGCCTCGTCCGTGCCGCGGCCGTCGCCGCCTCTTCCGCGCGGGCCTCGTCCGTGCCGCGGCCGTCGCCGCCTCTTCCGCGCGGGCCTCGTCCGTGCCGCGGCCGTCGCCGCCTCTTCCGCGCGGGCCTCGTCCGTGCCGCGGCCGTCGCCGCCTCTTCCGCGCGGGCCTCGTCCGTGCCGCGGCCGTCGCCGCCTCTTCCGCGCGGGCCTCGTCCGTGCCGCGGCCGTCGCCGCCTCTTCCGCGCGGGCCTCGTCCGTGCCGCGGCCGTCGCCGCCTCTTCCGCGCGGGCCTCGTCCGTGCCGCGGCCGTCGCCGCCTCTTCCGCGCGGGCCTCGTCCGCGCCGCCGTCCATCGCTCCCTCGTCCGCTTCGGCGTCGCCGACGCCGTCCGTCTCCGCCTGTCTGCGCCCGTCCGTGCGCCAACTGTTGCGGCCCGTCGCCACCCCGTCCGCCCCTCGGCTGCTCATCACGCGGCTCCGCGGCCCGTCGCCGGATCTCAGCCGCCGATCCGCGGCCCTCCTCCGCCTGGCGCGAAGCTCCTCTGCTTGTTGCTGCGCGTGTTGCTCTGCAGTTGGTGGTCCTCCTCTGCTTCGTCCCTCACAGCTCGCCGTCTCCTGTCTGCTGGTGCTACGGTCTGCTCTCTGTCTCAGTTTTGTTCAACATGTCGCATCCACATCCCCATTCCATTCAAGTTCCACTGCAGTTCGATAGTCAGAACTACAGAGAATGGGCTTTTTGTGTTCAGACAGTACTAGGTGGTTATGGTCTTGTCTCACACCTTACTGGCACTGCACCGGTTGCTGCGGCAGATAATTCTAATGCTAGTACAATCACTGCTTGGATCAATGATGATGGTAGGGTTAAGACTGCCATAGTCACTAGTGTTAAGCCGTGTTTTATGATGGGTCTTGAGCCTTTCGAGACTGCCAAGGAGATGTGGGATTATTTGAAGAAACGATTTGTTCAGGTTAGTGGTGCTCATCTTCACACTCTGATGCAAGGTCTCCGTGGGCTTCAACAAGATGAGATGAGCATTGATGACTACTATAATACCTTTGATCGTTTCATGGGACCAGTTCTGTCTATGGTTCCTCCATCCACTGCAGCATGTGATGGGTGTTCTAAGAAGACCAAGTTCTTTGAGCAGTTCCTGATGTATCAGTTTGTTATGGGGTTAAGGTCTGAATTTGAGCCTGTTCGTGTGCAGCTACTCAATACATCTCCCCCTCCAGATATTTCAGATGTTTTGGCCTCGTTTACTGCTGAAGAGGCTCGACTTCGTTCCCTGTCAGCTGCTGCTCCTCCGGTGACAGCATCTCCCAGTGTTCTTGCAGCTGCTCAGAGAGCTGGCACATCTGGTAGCGGTCCTTCTACACCTTGTGAGCATTGTAAGAAGACTACTCATCGCTCAGAAAATTGTTTCAGCAAGTATCCGGAGAAGCTAGCTGATTATCATGCTCGTCGTGCTGCCCGTGGTCGCGGTCCTCCTAAGGGATCTGTCTTTGTTGCTGCTGCCTCCCCTGCTGGTGCATCTCAGTCTTCTTGGGTCCTTGATTCTGGTGCTTCATTTCACGTTATTTCTGATCGAGCTCAGTTGGTTGATTGCAAACCAGTCCATGATGACACTTCTGTTCAGACAGCTGATGGTACCTTCTGTTCTTTTACTCATCAGGGCTCACTTTCTACTTCTCATTTTTCTGTACCAGATGTTTCTTTTGTACCCCAGTTGTCCATGAATCTCCTCTCAGTAGGCCAAATTACAGATCAGAATTGTTTTATTGGATTTGATGACTCATCTTGTTTTGTTCAGGATCGTCGAAGCAGGAGGGTGATTGGGACTGGCCATCGCCGTAGAGGTTCATCTAACCTCTACATCTTGGACACATTGAGTCTTCCATCTTCATCTGGCGCTACCGCTCGTGTGTCATCCGTTGCATCATCCGTGTCATCCTTCGCCAAGTGGCATCATCGTTTGGGTCATCTTTGTGGGTCTCGTTTGTCGACATTAATGAATAGTGGTTGTCTAGGTCATACATCTATTGAGTCTAGCTTTGAGTGTAAGGGCTGTAAACTTGGCAAACAGATACAACTTCCATATTCTTCTAGTACATCTCATTCAGCTAGACCTTTTGATCTTATTCATTCGGATGTATGGGGATGTGCACCTTTTCCCACCAAGGGTGGTCATAAATATTATGTTATTTTTATTGATGACCACTCTCGGTATACTTGGGTTTATTTTATGAAACATCGTTCTGAGTTGTGTGCCATTTATCAGTCTTTTGCTCGTATGGTACATACACAGTTTTCCACTCCCATTAAAGTGTTTCGTTCTGACTCTGGTGGTGAGTACTTATCTGGTGCTTTTCGCCAGTTTCTGGCCTCTGAGGGTACTCTTCCTCAACTTTCGTGTTCTGGTGCCCATGCTCAGAATGGTGTTGCTGAGCGCAAGCATCGCCATCTCATTGAGACTGCTCGCACCCTATTGATATCGTCTTTTGTTCCTTCACACTTTTGGGGCGAGGCTATTTCCACTGCAGTATATCTCATAAATAGACAGCCATCATCTAAATTATCTGAAAAATGTCCTGGTGAAGTGTTGTTTGGTACTTTACCTCGCTATGATCATCTTCGGGTTTTTGGATGCACATGTTATGTCCTGCTTGCACCTCGTGAGCGGACTAAGTTGACCGCTCAATCAGTTGAGTGTGTGTTTCTAGGATACAGTCCTGAACATAAGGGTTATCGCTGCTATGATCCTTCCTCTCATCGCATGCGTATTTCTCGTGATGTGACATTTGATGAGAATCGCCCTTTCTTCTATAACTCCTCCACTCGATCCTCCTATTCTCCCACATAGTCCACCACTTTCATGTGTATTCCTCCACCTATTCCACAGCCTTCACCTACTCCACCTCCACCTCCACCTTCTAAACCCCCGATCACACGAGTTTTCACTCGTCATCCTAGAGCTCCCATAGTGCCTCCGTCTGATTCCCCTTCGGCCAGTCCCAGTGCTCCTGTTTTAGATGAAACTAACAATATTGATGAGTCTCATGTTCGTTCCGATGAGTCACAGGTTGGTCCAAGATATCATCTACGGGATCGTACTTCGACTGGACCCCCTGACAGATTAGGCTTTCCCCGTGTGAGTGCTGTTTTTCATGAACCGTCTACTTACAAGGAAGCTGCCGATGTTCCTGAGTGGCAGTCTGCTATGTCAGAGGAGCTTGCTGCCCTTGATCGCACAGGTACTTGGGAGATTGTTCCTTTGCCCGTACATGCTGTACCTATTACGTGTAAGTGGGTGTTCAAAATTAAGACAAAATCAGATGGGTCTATTGAGCGGTACAAAGCTCGCCTTGTTGCTCGAGGTTTTCAGCAGGCTCAGGGGCGAGATTATGATGAGACATTCGCACCAGTTGCACATATGACTACAGTTCGTACTATGATTGCAGTGGCTGCTAGTCGTTCTTGGACTATCTCTCAGATGGATGTCAAGAACACTTTTCTTCATGGTGATTTGAATGAGGAAGTTTATATGCAACCACCTCCTGGTGTTGATGATCCTCCCGGTCATGTTTGTCGTCTTCGTCGCGCTCTATATGGACTCAAACAGGCTCCCCGTGCTTGGTTTGAGCGCTTTGTTTCTGTCATAATGGATGCTGGTTTTTCACCTAATCCTCATGATCCAGCACTATTTGTTCATGTTTCTTCATGTGGTCGTACCTTACTTCTTCTCTACGTTGATGATATGTTGATCACTGGTGATGATGCTGAGCATGTTTCCTTGGTCAAGAGGCATCTTAGTGAACAATTTCAGATGACTGATTTGGGTCCACTCAGCTATTTCTTGGGAATTGAGGTTCAACATTCTGACAAGGGGTATTATATTTCTCAATCTAAATATATTCAAGATCTTATTGACCGATCTGGTATTACTGATAATCAGATAGCTGCTACTCCTATGGATCTTCACTTACAGCTTCGGTCTACTGATGGTACCCCCCTTGACGATCCTGCTCGCTACCGTCATATTGTTGGCAGCCTTGTTTATCTCACAGTCACAAGGCCTGATATTGCTCATGCAGTTCATATTTTAAGTCAGTTTGTGAGTGCCCCTACTTCTGTTCACTTTGGGCATTTGCTTCGTGTGCTGCGGTATTTATGGGGGACTTCCTCTCAGTGTTTACTGTATCCTCGTGGTAATTCACTTCAGCTTCATGCTTACTCTGACTCCACTTGGGCTAGTGATCCAACAGATCGTCGTGCGTTTTGCAGGGATTGCATTCTTCTTGGTTCTTCTCCTCTTGCATGGAAGTCCAAGAAGCAGGCTGCTGTCTCCCGCTCTAGTACAGAGGCAAAACTTAGAGCACTTGCTACTACCACTGCTGAGAATATTTGGCTTCGCTGGCTATTAGCTGATTTTGGAGTTCCTTGTGATACTCCCACACCTCTCCTTTGTGATAACACCGGAGCTATTCAGATTGCTAATGATCCTGTGAAACATGAACTCACTAAGCATATCGGTGTTGATGCCTCTTTTACACGGTCTCATTGTCATCAGAATACTATTGCTCTTCAGTATGTGCCATCAGAATTTGCAGCTTGCTGATTTCTTCACCAAAGCACAGACTCGAGAGCATCACCGACATCATTTGCTCAAAATCAACGCCTCTGATCCGCCTTGAGTTTGAGGGGGGGGGGGGGGTTAAGGCCCATATACTATCTAGGCCCATACACTGGCTATATATGTGTCCATATGGACTAATGGAGGATTATCACTTGACACACATCATCATAGGTAACATTAGGATCACATATACTTTTGAAACTGAGATTGAGGGTCACACATGGTGTCCAAAAATAGACCATTAGAACCTCTCCAAGGATAACGAACAATTGTAAACTTCCAGGAGCTAATGGATAATTATGGCTAAACCTTCAGTTATAGAATATTTTAGAATTCCTCAAATATATAGAGAACAAGTAATATTTTCTTGTTAATTAAAGTTTCACGGGTCCCATCAACTCATAACCCTTTTAGAATGATTTCTTTATTATTTCTTAATAATTTTTAAAAGGGTTTATTTATAACAAATAGCACAATGAAAGAACCTGAAACCAGCAAAAGTTTCAGAGGCTCCTATTAACGATATTAGATTACAATTTGCAGCTCAAAAGTAAGGTCTGGAGGTGAAATCAATATTTTATTTCTAATTCTAATTACTTCATATTTAAGCCTATAAGTGATCATTTATGCTTGGAATGAAAAATTGGAATTAATTGTCGAGTGAAAAAATGCCAGTGATCACAATGCATAGAGAATACCTCCTTTCATCTCCCCCTTTTCGTCAGGTCCTGTACGATCACTGAAGCACTTTGCATCTGCGAAGAACCTGTCAGTCAACAGAAGTGGCAAGGTGCCTAGAAGTTATTTCAGAACCTTTCAAAATAACCCCGTTCCATGTTACCATATGTTACCATGAATTGGCGAGAGGAAAAAGCATTTCAAACAAACATGTAGCTAACATCATGCTAAACCAGCTTTTCGAGGAATGTCATTATGGTCCTTACTGTTTTGGGCATTTTTTGTGACTTGAATAGGGAGAATAAAACAATATGGAAAACATTGCCCAACAAATCTCCTACCTGAACTTTGGTAACATTAACAAGCCACATAAATATCTAGAACATTGAGAATAAATATGTAACTATTGTAACTGGATCAAGGAGAGGTTGTTCTTACCAGATTCAGTGATAGTCTCCTAGCCCCAAGCAAATCCGATTGGAGGAAGGGCAACACATCAATCCAAAGTGCATAACTCCTCCATATGCAAAGGCACTGAAACAATTGCTGATCATGGCACTGAAACATCATAACAGTTCGTGCTCCTGCCCCTCAAGTAGTCATCTCATAGTGCCTGATGCATCTGCATAGTTCGGACTTCGGAGAAATAGTACTGTAATGACAAATGAACTGATGCAATCACATCTATGACCTGATGTGAGCACCAACCCTGTGAGCAATGCAGAAACTACTGATTCAATCTGGAATTAAGAGAATGTTCATAAACCATAATATAGCAATCTAGCACATACCACATTCCAGCGAACAGAAATCCTTCCCTGCATCTAGCACACACCACCAGAAATCCTACTGGATGGCACAATCCTGTTTCCAAATGGAAACCAGGTGAAAGGAGGAGGAAAAAATTGTACATACCTGAAGCTTCCGAAGCAACAGTGGAGAACCACGCGATGGCGTCGGCGGACTGGCGGCGGCGGCATCGCGTTGGATATCCACGCAATGACGGCGGCGGCCTGGCGTTAGGCAGGGGCGTACGCGTCGGGGCGCCGACGAGCCGCACAGCCGTCTGTGCTCGCAGAGAGAGGGAGAGAGAGACTCAGCAGGGAGAGAGAGGGAGGTGCCAGCGGCTGGGAGGAGGGGCGGAGGGAGGTAGGGGCGAGAGATGGGATGGAGAGAGGGAGGGTGCGGTGCCGGTAGGCCGGGGAGCCAGGGGAAGGGGTGCAGTGGAGGTAGGGGCCGGCAGATGGAATGGAATCGGAGGGAGGTGGGGAGAGGCGACGGCGATATTTACGGGCGGGTCGGGGTGGGTACCGCGGGCGGTACAAAGGCTACCTGAAAAAAGTTTTACGAAGAATAAACTAAAAGTTGCTGGAACATCAAGTTTTTTCCCACTTTTCCCACCTTTCTCACGTTCCTCATCTTAAAAAAACTCTGACAGCTGGGTCCGCTGTGAGAGGATGGGGGTGGATTTTTTTGTGGGAGGTGTTTTCAATTCTATAAGATCTTTTTAAAGATCTTTTAGCATAGACTACAGTGTGTAACTTTTCGAGCAACCCACCGAAGGGAAAAACAAAAAATCACCGCTCGGCGTCCTTCTCCGATTCCAACGGAAACGACCCCACGCCGTAACCCACGGTGGAGGCTTCCAGATCCCACCCAGGCACCTACTACGCAGATAAAAATCGCTAGATCCCCAATATCGCACGCACGCGTCTTCCTTTCTTTTACGAAGTCGACGGCAGCCGTCTCCTCCCGCACGCAAAACTCCAACCCTAATCCGGCCCCGATCTCGACCGCCATGGCCGGCAAGACGAAGGAGTTCGACGGCGCCAGCCCCGCGTGAGTCCTTTCTCCTCCATTCGTGCACTCATTGGGTTGCTTTTTTCCGCCACGGGAACGGTTTTCGCTGAATTTTGTGCTTCTCTTTTTGGTTTCATGCAGCAAGATCTTCATCGGTGGGCTCTCCAAGGACACCACTATGGGTACGTGCAGGATCCGCTCCTGCTTTGCCTTTTCGTGTATTCCGTTGTTCGTTCTGCCTTCTTTTCCTTGAATTAGCTAGGGTTTGCTCGTGTTGGCTCAGATCTGGTCGCTGGTCTCCTCTATTGGCGTTTATCATGATATGTGCGCGGTAGTTTAGCTGATGCAGTGGATATTAGTTGATTTGCGTTAGTCGCCTCTATTGGCGTTTATCATAATATGTGCGCGGTAGTTTAGCTGATCCAGTGGATACTATTTGATTGGATTAGAGAAATTTGTGTTTCGTGTGGGTATGTGGCTGCCCCTACAATAAGGAGGCATGCTTAGCATGTCTAATTTAATTCCAGGAGCACTGAATTATGTTTTTGTTATTTTGTTTAGTTGTGGCAAATGAATTACACCTTGAATTGAATTTCTTGTCTGTCTCAAATTTGGCAACGAGGTAGTTATTTGTCGAACCTCTGGGAATGAACTAATCCTTTTGTTAAGTCTATGCATGTGACTTTATGGCGACAAGTGGTTTTATCCCTGTTTCTACTAGGATTTTCTGCCAACTTGGCATCTCTTAAAATTATGGTAAAACAAAATTTGCTTAAGATACTTGTGCTTATATTGCAAGTTTTTGAAGCAAAGTACTAAAAGCATCAGTTTCAAAACTTGTACACATATATTTCTTCTGACATATTATGATACATGGCTTTTTAGGACCTACATTTTGTATGTATGTTGAGCTGATCAATTAGGCCTTTGACATGCATGTTTAATAAAATAGCTTGCTAGGCGATTTGGGGCTATACTGTATTTTAACTACTGTATGCCTGTGACTTGAAGTTTACAAACATACTAATCATCATGGAAGATATTAAGGGTCCTTAGTTGCAGTTTTTATTTTTTGAGCCTTTATAATCTGCAACTAACTGCTTTACTAATTAACGTGCAGGTATATTCAAAGAGCATTTTGGAAAGTACGGGGATATAACTGATGCTGTCATAATGAAGGACCGTTATACTCAAAAGCCCAGAGGCTTTGGATTTGTTACCTTTGCAGATCCTACTGTTGTTGACAGGGTGATTGAGGATGACCATGTTATCAACGGAAAGCAGGTAACTGTTTTGGTTGTTTCTTGGGTTTATATATGTATCTTGATATCTGCTCACTGTATCTGAACTTTGTAAATCTAGTTTCGTACTGTTGGGCCTGCACACAGTAATAAATTATGGTTCTCTTGTTAATTCTAAGAAAGCACATCCTGCTGCGTCTTTTTTTGTTTCAGCTGCTTTAGTTGCACTCTTATATGAGTGGCAGGTTATTAGCACTCCATTCTTGGAAGTAAACAGATTTGAAAGGAAATATAGGTTGACTTTCTTGCTTTGCTGTAGGTGGAGATCAAGAAGGCAGAACCAAAGAAACCCTCTAACCCACCACCTCGTTCACTTGATAGCGAACCTAGGGGCCGTCCATATGCTGACAGTTATGATGGATTTGGCAGCTCTTATAATTATGGTGGTAGTTTTGGCCCCTATAGATCACCTGGAGGTTTTGGTGCTAGGCCTGGTGGCTACAGTAGTGCTTATGGTCCTGGTGACTATGGTAGTGGATATGGTGCTTATGGTGGAACATTAGGAGGATACCGGGGTGAATCCTCGCTCTATTCTGGGATATGGTGTTTATGGTGGAGCATTAGGAGGATACCGGGGAGCATCCTCGCTCTATTCTAGTCGCTTTGGTAGCACTTATGGAGGAAGCTTTGGTGGTGGGTATGGTGGTGGCAGTTATGCTGGTGGATTAGCTGGTGCCTATGGGCGTGATGCTGGGGGTTATGGTGGTTCTAGCTATGTTCCTAGTTATGATTCTTCAGGTGCTAGTGCTGGTTCTGGTGCTGGGTATGGCACGGGTGGACTCTATGGTGCTAGGACAGGCTATGGTAGCACTGGTGGCAGTGGTGCTGCTGGTCGTTACCATCCATATGGAAGATAGAAAAGCATCAGGTGCTGCTGTGTGATAGAGAAGCTTGCAGAAGATCAATCCTAGATGTGTGCTCAAGAGATACTGTCTGCATCTAGAAAGGCTTATTGAAGTTCAATATGCTCAGTTTGCTGTACTACTTTTAGATCAACTTGTAGAACTTAAAACCACTATTCTAGTGTTCGGAATTTAAGCATACTTAAGACTGCATATGCGCTTTGATAGATAGACAATTCAGTGACTTGAAGCTATAGCCACTAGTCTAGTTTATGTTCTTTAGCTGGTTGTCTTTTTTAGGTCTTTATCATTAAGCATGATGATTGTATGTGTTGGTTTTTGTTAGGATTTACTTTCTGTTTATGAAGATTGTGGTAGCTTGTCTGACCTAGGCCCATGTTTGAGTTGGTTACTGACATAACAATTGTTTGTCCATGCTGATGATTTTCTCTCTGGTAAGCATTGGGTATTTTGTTTAATTTGTAGCTGGTTATAGATTATTTTGCACAGTATCTCGTTTAGTTGTATCGGGACCTGGATTGGTCTGGAGATGTTCTCGAGGGAATTATTGACTGGCTCACAGATAATTGATAGTGTGAAGTTTCACAGTTCTGTGATGAGCCTAAGATTATTTTGTTGAACGTCTTTTTATCTGGAAAAGTAATCCAGATGCAGCTGCTGTTTCTGATGCAGTTAATAGTTGGTGAATTGCCCCTTTTATCGTCAATGTAATGAGTGATTGTTGTTGCAAATGTCAGTATCGTGCCATTATTGCATTAGTGTTTGTTCAGATCTGTCTGTTCTCACTGGATGTAAGTTTGAATTTTTCTGGTCGTTATGCTGGCCTCAAAATTGAGCAAATTGAACGGATCCTCATTGAGTTGAAAGGAAAAAAGAAGGAACGAACATGAATCGAGTGGCCAAAACAGCTGACTACAAAACCATTGGATGCACAATGATTACAACAGACCTGGGAATGCTTCGGGGGCTATTACAATCGTCGGCTATCAGGGACACGGTGGTTATTGCGCTATTGCGTTTAGCAACGGTGGTGTTTGGATCACATGAGATTATAGAATTTGGATGATAAAATGGAAAAATTCAATTTACTACCATAAGGTATAGTCTAGTTCTAAATAATCCGAAAGTATTAGATGGTCTATTTAACTTCTTTTTGCAAATCCGGATCAAGACATCTTTTAACACGTTTTTAAAACTGGCAGCTGGTTTGCTGGCTAGATTGCCATGTTGGGCCTCTGTGGTAAAGTATCTTTAGATACACAACAAATCACCTGGTAAAGTATCTTTAGCTCAACAAATCACCTTCGTCTGTTTCTTCCAATGGCCGAGATTATTAGTTTTACATGAAGCACAACCCGTGCCCGCCTCTCCACCATGCCACCGTCCTCCCTCTACTCTATGCGCCATTCTCTCTAGCCGCACAAGCATTGATGCACTGTGCCTCCTCCAAGACCATGTCAACATCTTTAGGGTCCCTCATCACGTCCTTTTCGGCGATTAGTTCCCCTAAACTTAGGCAAATTTGTTGGGTCGATCGTCATCCACCCACCATGGTTGCTGTTAAGTCTCGCGTCCCCATCACCCTCATGATGACGAACTCGAACTACACTAGGTAGTCGACATCCTTCCGCACCATGGCTGGTAGGTTCGGGCTCATGACGCACATCGATGACTCCGCTCCTTCCCGCGTCACTGACCCACCATGGGAGCCAACCGACGACCGTGCCCGCAGTTGGCTGATTGGATTGGTTGCCGACGTCGTGCTCGAGAATGCCTTGGAGCCTAACTAGATTACTTGCAAACTAGGCTCAAGATCGAGGGATTATTCACGGCAAACACGCAACCTCGTACTATCTTCCTGAGCCATGAACTCTACTCCATGGTTCAAGACGATTTGACCATGTTTGAGTACTACCAACGCATAAAGACCACTGGTGACAACCTGAGCGACGTTGGTCATGTAGTCCTAGAGCCGACCCTCGTACTCAACCTCCTATGTGACATCAACAAGCGGTACTCCAACATCGCTGGTCACATCGCCAGCATTGCCAACCCCACCTTCTGGTATGCACGTGATCAACTTGAGCTGAAGGAACTGTGGTTGGTCAACGAGGAAAGGCCCGCGGCTTCCATGGTGCTCCTCGTCTCAGTTCGTCCACACAGTCGTGCGACTCTTCTTGTTCCTCCTCCGGTAGCACCAGCGGTGGAGGCGGCCAACGCAATAGCTGTGGCGGCGGTGGTGGCAAACACAAGAAGAATGACAACAATGGTGGCCCCCAATAGCAACGCGACCTGTTTCCACTAGTCAGCCCATGGATCCGCTTCAATCCTTGGGTTCCACATGGGAACACGTCGTGGGCTCCAGCTTCAACCGGTGGCCAGAAGTGGCGCCGTCCAGGCCAAGGACTATTGGGGCCTCCTCCACAAGCCCATACGCCGTTCGCTCCTCTCCATGTTTCACAGCTGGCTCACTCATGGGATCAAGCCGACCTGATTGCGGCTCTTCAGCAGATGTCAACCCAGGGCCCCAACCCTTGGGTCATGGATTCTGGCGCCACGTTCCACATATCTTTCTTCGATGGTTTTTTAGTCTCCTGCCTTGCTCCCATTCATTCGTCCATCACAGTAGGCAATGGAACTACTATACCCGTTACATGTTGAGGTCATTCCACCCTTGCCATATCCACATCAAACTTTGCCCTTAACAACGTTCTTGTCGTCTCATTAGACATTGTCTGTAACTTACTTTCCGTTGGACAATTTACTCGTGACAATCATTGTTCCATTTTATTTGACACCTCGGGTTTCTCTGCCATGGACATCTAGATGGGATGCCCTCTTCTTCGCTGCCATAGTGACGGAGAACTCTACACCATCCCTTCAGCTGTCTCCGCTCATCCACACCTCGACATATTGTGCTTTTTGTGGCACCAGCGTCTTGGTCATTCCGACCTTGCTATCCTTGACAACCTTCACCAACAAAAACTCATTTGATGTCTGGTCCATTTGCCACTCCTGTCAACTTGGCAAGCATGTACGGCTACCGTTTAGTAGTTCCACCTTCCAAACTATTGTACCCTTTGAACTAGTTTATTGAGACGTTTGGATGTCTCTTGTTTTAAGTATTTCGGGGTTTTCTTACTATTTGGTTATCCTCGATGACTTCACACACTTTTGCTGGACTTTTCCGCTTAAACGGAAGTCTGATGTGCATCAACACATTGTTAATTTTGTGTCCTACGCTCACACTCAATTTGCTCTACATGTTAAGTGCTTTCAGGCGGACAATGGAACTGAATTTGTTAACAATGTCATATAGGTCGTGGAATACACTTGCGTCTCTCTTGTCCATATACATCTCCTCAAAACGGGAAGGTTCTTTGGACACTTAATAGTTTTGTTCGCACCCTCTTACTGCATGCACACATGTCACCGTCCTATTGGGCTAAGGCCCTTGCCATGACTACTTATCTACTCAACAGGCGTATGTCCTCTTCTGTGCGCAACGAAGTCCCATACAACCTCCTCCACAAACCAGCTCTTGAGTACAATCACCTTCGCGTTTTTGGATGTCTTTATTAACCTACAAGTGAAGTCTCCACACAAGCTACCAGCTCGTTCTGTTGTTTGTGTTTTCATGCATTATCCACCGTCACACGAAGGTTACAAATGCCTCGACACCTCTACTTGTCGTGTGATCATCTCTCGCCATGTGGTTTTCGATGAGTCCAGCTTTCCTTTTGCTAGAGTTTCTCCACATCCCTAGCAGTCCTTCTTTGATTTTCTCCTCAACGACTCTAGAAATGTCCCTGTCCCTACACGTATTGTTCGATAACTGGCAACCTTCGCACCATTGAGAAACCATGTCTCTTGCAGGTTCTCCCTATGGGAGGGTGTGGTTTCGTGCCCCGTCCGTGCCCTCTTCTGCGGCTGCTCCGTGGCCTACCGATGTTGAGGAGCCGCCCCCGGCGTCCAGTACGAGTGGACATGGTTTCACGCCCCCGCTAGTACCCTCCTCTGCGGTCGCTCTGCCACTTCCTGGCGTCCTGCTGTCGTCCAGCATCCGGCAGCTTGTCCTGACCGGTTTCCTGGTCAGGTTTACTCCAGGTTTCCACCAATTTTGCATGCACTGATCAATTTGGTGCGCAAGCGCATATGTTCTGTAGGTGCCAGCATGGCTATTCCGCTGCCCAAGCCCCACAACAAACAATGATTGGTCCTCCTCTGCCATCAATTATGCGTCGGATGATTACTCGTTTACAGTTTGGTGTTGTTCCTCAAGTCAATTACAAGAACCTTTCAGTCACCCATGCTACTCATCGCTGCTACCAGCTAATTATCGCACTACACTTGCTGATCCTAATTGGCAGGATGCCATGGCCGATGAGTATCGGCCTCTTATTGACAATGGCACTTGGCGTCTCGTTCCTCGACCTCGTGGTGCAAATGTGGTGATAGGCAAGTGGATCTATAAGCACAACTACCACTATAACGGGACTCGCACTCGGCACAAAGGTTCGTTGGGTGGTTTGTTGTTTTTTTTCTCAGCAGCATGGCATTACTTATGATGAGACCTTCAGTCCGATTGTTAAACCTGCCACCATATAGGTTGTTCTCAAAATTGCTTCTCCCCGTGCGTGGACTATTCATCAGCTTGATGTCAAGAATGCATTCCTTCATGGTCATCTCGACGAGACTATTTACTGTCAGCAACCCCTAGGTTTTGTGGATACTTCTGCTCCAGATCATGTCTGTTTGTTAGAGAAGTCCCTTTATGGTCTCAAACAGGCTCCTCATGCATGGTACCAGCGGTTTGCCTAGTATATTCGACACTCTTGCATGTCTTTATTCATCTATTGGTCCAGATGTTGCTTATTTGCTGTTGTACATTGATGACATCGTCCTTACCGCCTCATTTGATGCTTTGTTCCGTCGCATTATTGAGTGTCTTCATTCCGAGTTTTCCAGGACCGATATTGGTGTCCTTCGTCATTTTCTCGGCATCTCTGTGACACGCTCTTCGGATGGCCTATTTTTTTCACAGCTCTCGTATGCGATGGGTCTTCTGCCAATGAGCTAGTATGTCCAAGTGTCATTCAACGACAACACAAGTTGACACCCGTGCAAAGCTTTCTGCGACCGATGGAGCTTCTATCGCTGATCCCTCATTGTACAAAAGTTTTATTGTGTTCTATAGTATATTACTCTCACTCGTCCAGGTCTAGCTTATGAAGTACAACATGTGTGTTTATTTATGCATGATCCACGAGAGCCTCATCTCGCGTTGATGAAGCGTATCTTATGCTACCTAAAGGGAACTCTGTCTGCTAGACTTCGTTGACCGCTTACTCCGATGTTGACTTGGCTGGCTGTTCGGACTCTAGAAGATCCACGTCAGGTTAAAGCGTTTTCTCCATCAGATTCTTGCTGTTTTATAGGCTTCCAAACTGTGACAAACCCAATATTAGGGCCTAACTTATAAAATCATTATTGGCACAATTAGACTTTAATTGCATACATTGATAAAGTCAAACCCACGTTTGACTTCAAAACTATCAAAAATTGGCCAAACCAAATTTCGAATATTGATTCAAGAAAGTAGTCATGACTCCTTTGACCCCAAATTAGTAAACCTAAACCAAAACCAGGAGCCTAAAGTTAAGTAAATTTAAATTGAATTTTCGAATTCAAGCTTAGTTCAAAAGAGTTCAAGAGAATTCAAATTTGGGCCTAAACTATAGCTCAATTCAAAAATTGACCAACATGAAAAGTGTTTAGCACTAAATTCTCCACAACTTTCATGTTGGCCAAATTTTGAGTTTCAACATGGAATCTCTTTCAAATGCTGGTCAAACACTATTGACCCCCGGTCCAACCCCCTCCCCTTCCTTCTTCTCTCTCACTCACCTCCTCTGTTCTCTTCCCGCGTGCTACGTGCTCCCGCCCGACAGCGCCGCCTCGCCCGGCCACCGGTAAATCCAGGTGCAACGTGCCAAGCCCACCCCCCTCCCCGCGCGCGCGATCTTGAACCAGCCCGACTCCCGCATGCCGTGCCACCGGCCTCCACTCCTTTTTCCCCTCCGCACGCCACCACCCTCCGCTTCCTCGGCACCACCGCGCCCTTCGTGAGCCGCGGCCAAGTGCTCACCCACATGTCCCCCGTGGTCTAGCGCAGCTCCCCGACCAACTCCAGGGCCTCCCCGCCGCTCACCAAGCTCCACCGCTGTATGCCATCACCACCGCCGTCCACCTCACCGTGGGCAGCCATCACCGCTCCACCCCAACCCAAATTGAGCACACTGTTATACTCCACGTG
>OAMR01000598.1:480190-490845 GCA_900205405.1 Echinochloa crus-galli | reverse complement strand
TGTAATTGAGTAAAACCAGGAGACTAAAGTTAAGAAAATTTAAATTGAATTTTCGAATTCAAGCTTAGTTCAAAAGAGTTCAAGAGAATTCAAATTTGGGCCTAAACTATAGCTCAATTCAAAAATTGACCAACATGAAAAGTGTTTAGCACTAAATTCTCCACAACTTTCATGTTGGCCAAATTTTGAGTTTCAACATGGAATCTCTTTCAAATGCTGGTCAAACACTATTGACCCCCGGTCCAACCCCCTCCCCTTCCTTCTTCTCTCTCACTCACCTCCTCTGTTCTCTTCCCGCGTGCTACGTGCTCCCGCCCGACAGCGCCGCCTCGCCCGGCCACCGGTAAATCCAGGTGCAACGTGCCAAGCCCACCCCCCTCCCCGCGCGCGCGATCTTGAACCAGCCCGACTCCCGCATGCCGTGCCACCGGCCTCCACTCCTTTTTCCCCTCCGCACGCCACCACCCTCCGCTTCCTCGGCACCACCGCGCCCTTCGTGAGCCGCGGCCAAGTGCTCACCCACATGTCCCCCGTGGTCTAGCGCAGCTCCCCGACCAACTCCAGGGCCTCCCCGCCGCTCACCAAGCTCCACCGCTGTATGCCATCACCACCGCCGTCCACCTCACCGTGGGCAGCCATCACCGCTCCACCCCAACCCAAATTGAGCACACTGTTATACTCCACGTGCCCCATGCAACTACACGACCACCCCACGGTCGCTCCCTGGCGCTTCAAGCCGCCGACGCTAGCTCGCCGGAGGCGCCCGAATGACCAAACCGCTGGCAATCCTCCTTCGGCCATCCCTGACCGTAAGACACACCTCTACTTGCTCGTGGCGAGTCACTGCTACCCGTAGGCTAGGTCTCGTCGTTGATTAGGCAGCCACCTTGGCAGAATTTCACTTGCCCAACCCGCTGCTGGAGAGAGACCCAATTGATCAGCTATTAAAACTCGAAAGAGCGTAAGTACAAGTTTCAGGGACCTAGATGTAAACCTCTGGTTAAGTTTTTAGATAAAAAATAGTGAGTTTAGAAAATCAATTGAAAATCGTAGAAAAATCAGACAAATACGAAAACAATTTTATTGAACTCAGTGCACCTAGATCTACCTTTTCCACAAAGCATGTATATACTTTTCCTGTGTAGTTTTTGTTCTAAAAATCAAATAAAGTTTTAGATCTTTTATGCATAACCTGAGTTGTAGAGAAGATACATGTCTAAATTTTGGATAGGTTGTTCCTTAGTGTATGCCTAGACCACTGTAGAAAAACTGACCAAAAATATCACCTTTACCTGCTGTTTCTTAATTGTTTTAGTTTCTAGCACTGTAGTAAAATATTTTTAGTAAATTATTTACTCAGTAAAACTTGGTTAAATTTTGATGGTAGACCAGTAATGGCATGAACTAGGCTCAGTAAATAGAAGAACTGAAATCAATAAGTTTTACTTACTAAAACGAATAAAATGTTTATAATGGCTAATGTTGCAACAATGCTTAGGATTACAATAGTGAAACCAACTTAATAACCTTGACACCATACCGTCACACACCTCTAGTTTTTCTTATGATGTTTAGGATGTTAAAGTTCTTATATGTGGATACAATCACCATCAAAAGAAAAGAAAGAAATCACAACCAACCCATCGGGTACTCTTGTAAAGATAAAATAAGTTTAATTTGTTATCTATTTGAATATGACCCCAAGTCTCCTTATGTTTTTGTTTTTAAAGTTCAAGAATAAATCTCATTTACACAAGTGTTTAAATAAAATCTGATGCATATGCATGCCGTGTAGACGCTTATCTCGCCGATGGTACTTACAAGGTTGTGCCGGATACTGATAGACGGGAAGGAGAGCTGAACGTGATTGATGCAAATCAAGACCCAAAACCAAAGTTCGGAGCGGCCCAAGGCTAGCGTTGAGCAAGAATTCATGCAATAATTTTTTGTACTTATGTTTGTGCTAACTATAGGTGTGGATTGGAACCTTAGATGCATATCCTAGTACCTATGTTTTGAGTACTAGTATGCTAGGTCGGTCAGTTGTTATGCTTAACTAGGACCACGAAGAGGTCGAGTGATCTCTTGTCGCTCGCAAGGTATAGTAATTTCTTCTTTACTTATGATGGAATCATAAGGATGATGGGCGGAGATGTCCAAGTTATTTTTGGAGGTTTATTGATGCCTCGTCTGTCTAGGAATAATTTTGCTAAGGTCGTAAGGTGTTGGTGTTTGTGGTCAATTTTTTGAACATACTAAGTACATGCTGAGAATAATGGTAATTAGTAAGCCTAGTACCTAATTGAACCGTGGCGTGGCTTTACGCCGCTAACCCTGGAATGGGATTCCTTTGATGCATCATATGGGTACAAGTGCAAGCCACGGTCGTTCCGGGACCGTTTGGGCCTTGTATCTAGGGCCGCGGGCTCTTTACACAAACCTGGGATTGATGGGAACTGTTGATAATGTGTGAACCCATTGTGGCCATGCATATCGTGTGTTTAGATCCACCTTGCAAGGTTAAGTAATCTATTCGAATCGTCTGTTTCTTGCAGCTATTGAGACTGCTTGACCACTATGCTGCATTGAGTAAAAAATGAATATGAACTTCAATATATGTTCAGAATTGCTTAAATTGCTTGTAATAAGATGCCTGCTTAGAATAGGCGCTCATTTAGAATGATGGTGCAACTAGAATATGAAAAAAAACTTGAAAGTAAGGATGCACTTTTTAATGCTTTTGGCAAAATAAACCCCTCAGCTAAAAAGCCTTGCATGTCTAGGAGTCGTGAATAGATTTCAACATCGGGTAAGTATTGCTGAGTATTAGTATACTCAGCCTTACTTGTGGCTTTGTTTTCAGGTAATGAGTTAGAAGAAACGGTTGCTACCTTGACTTGTGTCCCGTTTGTTTCAGCTTATGTATGATTTTTAAGGCTCAATTTTGAGAAATCTAAAAGTCAGATGACTCCTATAATCGATAATCGGGAATCCATAATCAACTTAGATTCTCGATTATGGATTATAAGAACCATCTAACTTTTCAATTTTTAAAAATCAGCCATAAGCTGAAACAAACAGGGCCTTGGCTGTGCCAACTCCCTCTAGGATGGACGGTTGAGTGGGACCCATCCTCGGCGGGCGAGGATCGTGGTGAGTGATGTCACGGGGCTTCCTCGTGAAGTCACATGTATCGTCGTTACATTTTTTGCTGCTTTATTTGAACTCTAAACTACTACACATTTGAACTCGGTTTGTAATAAATTAATGTGGACCTCCGTGTTGTAATAATTTTGGATTGATGTAATCCCCAGGCTCGTGTTTGTATGGGTATTTATATGCTTTGTTTCGATCTCAAAGTACGTGGTTGTATTGGGTGAAACCCGACATACGTCCATCTTAATCCAATTTAAGTGTCGGACCGCGTTTAAGGTGATGTAAGCACACTTTTATTGGGTTAATATGGAGTGCTCTGCCACAGAAGTGATAAACTACGATTTCTCATTCCAGTGCTAAGGCAGATTACCGTGCTGTTGCCGAGTGCTGTTGGTTATGACAACTTCTTCAGGAGCTTCGTGTTCCTCACACCTCATCGACCTTTATCTATTGTGACAATGTGAGTGCAGTCTACATGACCACCAATCCTGTTCACCATCGTCGAATGAAGCACATCGAGATCGATATACACTTCATCCATGAGAAGGTGGCTTTGGGGCAGGTCCACGTACTGCACGTCCCCTCCTCACATCAGTTTGCGGATATCATGACCAAGGGCCTTCCTATTTAGCTTTTCACCGATTTTAGGTCCGGTCTTTGTGTCTGCACACCTCCCTCTGCGCCTGCGGATGGATATTAACAATATATGTATAGCTTCTTTGTATATGACTTGTATACGTCTTGTATTGCTTGCACTCCAAGCCTTTCTTGTCTATATATATATAAAACTCACCCCCCTTGGGTGTGTGGTATTTCCCCAATTGCTTCTCTACAATATTCAAAGGCTATAGCATTAGTTTATTCAGTGGTTGAAGTTTACAACCTGAAAATATGCTTTTTGTTTCTCTCTACAGCACTTAATCTATTTTAGGATACCTTAGTCACTTTTTTGGGTGAACTGTCGGGCCCACCATTACCATTGCTTTAGTTACGCTGATACATACAAATGCATCAAAGGTCACATGTTTATTTGCTAACACCTTGTTATATTTAACTTGGGACAATTTGAATTATTTCTATGTAGCATTAGGTGTCTATCATTTATCAATGAAGTGCTTGGTTTTTAATTACTAGCAAGAACGCGTGTCGCATGTTTATAATAGAAAATAAGATTGCATAATAGATAATTGGCCAGAGACCGTATTAGTTACAAGCTCGAGATCCTATACTACGGCAAAGTGCTTGACGAAAAAAACGCATGAAGTGGTTCAATGATGGGTGGGTCCGTTGGCTGTCAAAAGTTTGACGAAAAAAGAGCCTGACAGGTGGGGTCGTAGGAGGGGTAATGTTTCAATGATTTGTGAGTCCGTCGGCCGTCGAAAGTTTTGAATCTTTATAATATAGATTTATGTCCTTTGGTCTTTTTCTAACATTAACTGAATGTCCTAAGGCTAATCCCAGTGGTGAGTTTCATTTTGTAGTTTCAAAGACTCCACGTCATTTAAAGAGATTTCGGTTGATGAATGAAACATATCTTCATAGTGCACAATTTTATTGCATGATTTTATAGGTTGGCGATAACATTTAATTGCAAGGAACGTGATTGGTATACTGAGAAACTATTTAGTCCCAATACTAATTTCAATAGGTTTCATAGTCTTGGAAACAGTGTATACTGAGTTTCATCCTGATGAAACTCTTTTCTTCTCTTTCTTCATTAATACCTTGCTATATCATCACATATATGCTGATGCGTCACTCTATTTAATGTGTATGAAATCCATACGAAACCTGCACTGGGAATAGCCTAAGTTGAATTAGAAGGCAAATGTTATAAGTTTACAAATCTTGGGAAAAGAATGCTGCTCTTGAGTGAACCATTGGTCATACCTGTACCAATTGTAACAACGATACTTTCGCTGGCAGCCGTTGCAATTACATCCATGGTAATAGCAATGAGAATTGCCATATAATAAAGCGTTGCATTAGATAGAAGTTACACCAACCGATGTTGTGAGTATAGTATATATTAAATAGTAAAACTCCAATTGTCACCGGTTGGAATCGAACCTAGAATCTATTAGCACACAACACTTTATCACTACACCACAAGTACTTTTGTTGTTTATTTTGCTAATATTTTGTCTTATCCTCTCTAATTACAAACAGAGTGCACGAAAAAATGTGGTAATAGATAGAAAAACGTGGCAACAATTAAGAAAGCGTGACAATAATATTCATGTATCGCAATAGTACTTCCATCGTGGCAATAATGATAATTTTATTACAACCATTTTTTGGAGTATTACCGCACTACAAAAGTGTGACAAAATAGTCACTCTAATGCAATTATACACCTTTATCATGGCAATAACACCTATTTTTTTTGCAAAGAAACCAGATACTTTCACAATGAAAAAAATTCGTGGCAATATGGTCCACGTATCGCCACCATTTCTTAAGTGGTGGCAATAACACCTACCTATTGCAGCAAAATTTCTATTGTTGCAAAGTGTTTTGTGGCAATGTCACCATATTTGTCTTGGCATAATATTGTCCTGTTTGAACTTTGAACTTTGTGATTGAGTATTGATGCCATGTTTATGCACTTCAGGCTGAGACCCAAATCGCACCCAGAGGAAGGCGTAGGCTTTGCATGGTTTCGCATATTGGTTAGGAAGTGAACTGATCACCTGTACCTTTTTCGGTGCTGGTGCATACCTAATCGAATCCATTTTGAAGTTCAAGTGTCTCAAGGGGTCCTACTGAGCAAAACTATGTCAAGCTTCTACCTGTCATAGCCGCTAGAACTCTGATGCCTTCCACATCGTAGATTGTTTTGCTTGTCGTCGTTGCCAGCTCGTGTCCATCGTGGTGGTGTCTGCATCCGATGAATTAGCGGAATATATACATTGCAATTTTCATTCTACTTATTTGCTATACAATATACTCTTGATACACGTCATGTGTCACGTATCAGTCAATGATTGTGGCATGAACTAACATTTGCACATATTAATGATCCTAATTAAATTGTATACACACATGATTTTGTCCAGAAAGCAAAACCCACATATACAAGCCGCCGTTGGTGCGTATCCAACGTCCTGGATCAGCCGTACAATATTGGGACCTATGAAAGGTGCTAGAAGTGAAAGGTTTGATCAAGGTGGGCCGTGTGGTCTGAAAGATGCATGCGTGTGGGTTAGACGCGAGTCCACATAACAAAGAGACTAATAAATATAAAGCAATAACGCCGTTCCCAATGATCCTAGCGAAATCGCTATCTCTTGTAGATGAGAGAGAAGATAAAAAACTAAAAAAACACAAGCTGTGCAGGTAGAGGACCGGGAGTCAAAGGCTGTGAATTTATCGGGAACTGTGTGAGCCTAACGCTTATCATCTCGCTAGCGCGTTCATTTTTGGAGAAGGCCTAAGCACCGCGGTCACTTGTGCAAATTGTTCTTCACCGTCGTGAGCAGCCACCACGCCGTCGCGAAGTGCACCGTCGACGCCGTCACCGTGCCCGCCAGCTGGGCGAAGAACATGGACCGCGGGGGTATCTTCATGTAGTGGCCCAGCTTGAAGTCCGACACGAACCCCAGCGCCTGGCCCATGCTTATGAAGCCGTAGGTCTTTAACACCACGTTGGCCAGTGGCTTCCCGGGGTACAGGTACCCGATGATGAGCTCCGTGATGACATTCAACCCTGGTTGCTGATCGAAACAGCAGGCGAATTGAAGCAGGGTAAATTGCGATTGCAAACCAGCCAGCGGATCAATTTTAGAGGACCGATCCGATCCGATCCGTACGTTCTCACCATGTTGGTTGTCGCGGAGATGACGCCAATGGGCAGGGTGAAGGCGAAGGCGATGGCGCAGGCGAGGAGGAGGCCCCAGTAGGGAAGCTGCAGCTGCCGGCCGAACCCCTCGCAGGTGAAGATGGACATCGCCAGGACGATGGCCAGCATGAGGTGGAACCACCACTGCGGCACGGGCTTGTAGTTCCTCCTCATGATCCTCGTGTGCACGTCTTGCTCATCCTTGCCGTCGTCCGCCTTCCCCGCCGTCGCCTTCCGCCACAGATCCCAGATCTCCCTGAACCCACCAGTCGGCAGTCACAGGCTCACAGCCCAAGCATCACATCATATCAATCCAGGAGAAGATCGAGAAGTAGCAGGAGATCTCGTGACTGACTCACTTGCCGTGGTAGAGCGCGACATGCGAGAGCGTGGACATGAGACTGGCGAAGCCAATGCCGTAGTTGATGGCGAAGAGCACGCTGACGTTGATGCGGCTGTAGGCGTTGTACTCCTTGAGGTTGAGGGCGAAGGTTTTGGGGTCGAGGACGCGGTTGGTATCGTAGGCCTCGCCAGCGTCGTCGTAGACGTGCGGCGAGACGAGCGGGAAGCGCTTGGCGTTGTAGGTGTTGGTCCAGTAGAGCAGCGGCACGGCGACGTAGGTGCTGAGCGCGAACCCGGCCATGACGTTGACGATGGTGAACGCCGGCGACGCCAGCGGGTTGCCGAGGAAGCCGGCCACCGTGTTCCAGTCGAGGCCGAAGGAGCCGACGCCGAGGCCCTTGAGACCGGACCCGATCTGCTGCGCCGTGACAGAGTCCCTGTACACTAGGCAGAGCACCGAGACGGTGCTGATCGTCGGGAACAGGTAGCTGGGGATGAGGTAGTAGGCGAAGCTGCAGATCATGACGATGATGAAGAATTGCAGCCGCGTCAGCCCTCCCCTGGGCCGCTTCTCCTCCTCGTGCATTGCTCTTTCGAGAGGAGAGATAAAATCGATTTTGATCGATGAAGCGCATAATGGAAAGACAACATTTGGCAACGGAAATGCAGAGTCACAGAGGCTAGGACCTGAAGAGGGTGACCTGGACAAGGTTGATAGGCCACCACATGTAAGCCGAATCAACCAAGAACTTCCTGAACAGGCCAGCCCATCCGTATCCAAGCAGCTGCAAGCCGTATACATTTTTTTGAGAGCTCAGCTATTTCAGAGAGCATGCATTTTATTGGAATGTCACCGAAATCCACAGGGAATCTCCGCTGAGCCAAGAAATTCATGGTCCATCGATGCCATTTATATAGCACGCAGAACCTCCATCATTACCTGGGTGGTCTGCGCCAGCAGCATGGCAGCGTAGGGGTTGATCTGTCGCTTGTAGAAGACCTTGACGATGGCGATGATGTTGAGGGCGTAGACGCCGCTGCACCCGGCGCCGGCGAAGATGGTGATGAGGCAGTGCTCCTTGAGGCTAAAGGGGCCCGGGTTGAGGGAGAAGGACCATCTGCCGCCAGTGAGCGGCACGCGGACCGGCCGCTCCGGCAGCGTGGACGCCATAAGCCGGCCGATGGGCAGCGACGCGATCTGCACCACCACCGTGCCGATGCTCAGCTGGGAGGAGCGGTAGTTGAAGAACTCGTTGACGAAGGCGAGTGTCACGCAGGAGGACATCCCCAGGACCCATGTCCGGAACGTCAGGCACAGCTCCGACGGGTCGTCGGTGATCGGCACCGTGTTCCGGACCTCCTCGATCGGGTGGTCGTTCACCTCTTCCTCGTCGTCCTCGCCTGCGAATCAAGTGTTGATTTGTCCGCGGTCCGGTCAGAAAGCTAACATGACATTTGATTCTGGAACATAATGCACGCGAAATCCATCGAATTCCATTTTCAACTGGATCGACTTGCTGGTTATGTTTCTCTTTACCGCCAGTTTTCACCATCGGAATATGCTCGTCGGATGAGATCGCCGCTGCGCGTTGGGTGCCTCGCCCGTTTGGCTCGCCTCCTCTCACCAAAATAGCATCCTATATTTGAGTGAGAATCTAGAGTTGCCTCATGTACTGTAGGGACCGTACATCTTGTTAACTGCTGGGATATTCTGAGTTTTGTGGGAGGCTTGTTAACTGCTGGGATATTCTGAGTTTTGTGGGAGGACAAATGGAGGAACAGCAGGAATAGTTGACAGCTGGCATACACCTATATTTGGACGGAATCTGCAGCCAGGTGTGGCACTGTACATTGCTTGGGTTCCATAACCTTGTGGTTGCTTGATCTGGGGCATATTTCATGAAACCTTTTTTTACGGTACCTATACTCACTACCAGAAATCGGCTATATGCCGTGTGCCTGGGACTTTGCGTGTGTATAATATCGGGCACACGGCAAAGCCTTTGTTTGTCGTGTGTCGGCGGTCCGGCACACGGCAAAAGCAAGGCACACGGCCTTTGACCAGCTTTGCCGTGTGCATGGACGATCAGCTCACGGCAAACAGGCGGCACACGGCCACGACGTTGGCCGCTGTTGCCTGCCGTGGACCATTGCCGTGTGCCAGTCCAGCCGACGGCAAACACACAGCACACGGCAAAGTTTTTGCTCGTCGTGTGCCATAGAGGTGGGCACACGGCAAACAAAATCTTTGCCGTGTGTTTTTGCCTGGATCCCGGCAAATATATTTTAAAAAATTGTTTTTCCCTTCCCAAATTTTTCTGCTATATACGTACTTAATGGTCAACTCTATGTTTGATTTGGTGTATTTTTGGATTCTTTTGCTATATTTAGTTATTTTATTTCATTACAGTGCTTTCTTGGAAATAATTCAAATTTGAACTACAAGTGTCTCGAATCTTGCAATATAATGGAACGAAAAATGATATTCACGATATTTATCACGATGCGAAGCCGTATCTAGAAAATGCGAAGAAAGTTTGAGCAATTTAGCCACGAATCATAGTTGCGAATCATAGTTGCGAACGTGCGGACCCACTGTTTTAAAATTATATAAAAAGGAAACGAAGTCCGTAAATCTCAAGATTTATGCTTAACCCATGATTTCATTCATACTGGCTGTGGAAAAAAGTTGAGAAGCGTTCGTGAATGTTTTCTTCTACGCTGCATAGAAATCCAAACATCTACGAAAAGATTCAGAAAGTTTTTGACCGAAGTCGGGAGGGGAAGCCCCTACCTATTTTTAAGATTTTTTTATTTCAAACCCAGTTAATTCGCTCCCACGGGGAGTTGAAAAAAGATTCAGAGAGTTGACAAGAAATTTTCACATTTTGAAGCAAATGTAAGTTTGAATTTGGATTTGGCTTCAACAATTTTTGTATATGCAGTAGACAAGTTAGATTGCCTCGTGCCAAATTTTAGTTATTTTTCGGATCCGTTTGATATTTTTTAATTTTTCTGCTGTAAAAGAATTTCGTGTCATAATCACTGAAACACATGAAATAACAGTGCTTTTTACATAAATTTCTAAAGCAAGGTTGACCCACTTTGGGAAGGTAAAGAATCAGACAAAGTTGTTGAAACATTAAATAGTGGAGTAGTTTAGGTTAAAATTTGAAAATATGAAATTTTTGTACTTTGCCGTGGGCTGGCACACGGCAAACAGCCCGGGACTTTGCCGTGTGCCGGATCCGGCCCACGGCGCGGTTACCGGCCCACCCTGCGCGGCCCATCCACACACACACGCCGCGATCTGTCT
>OAMR01000598.1:466597-480144 GCA_900205405.1 Echinochloa crus-galli | reverse complement strand
AGACCCGGGTCAGCGCCGGGGAGGGGGCCGCGTCGGCCAGCGACGCGTCGGGTGCGGCGGCGCGTCGGGGAGAGGGCCGCGTCGGGCGACCATCCGCGCCGGCGCGGGCCCCGCTGGCTATCGCGCAGCCTCGGCCTCGCCCCCGACCCCCGCGGACCAACGCCCGACGCCGCCCCGACACACCGTCGTCCCGTGTCGGCGAGCTCCCCGGCGCCTCTGCTCGCCTCCGACCGTCTGTCGGTGGCGCATTCGCGCCCCGGTCGAGCGGTCGCGTGTCCGGCCACCTCCGGCCGCAGCGACTGCTCCCGCCTCGACCGTAGGTGAGCACAATAGATAGATATCTGTCCGTCCATCGAGCCGTTGTTTATGTCCGGCCATCAAGCCTTTGTGTTTTTCCGGCCTTCGTGTCGTCGTGTCTGTGCGGCCTTCGTGCCGATGTTTTCTTGTAGGTTGGGGTTTTGGTTACCTCCCATTATAGGGGAGGTGCTGTCGAAATTTTGAAGTGACACCCCTGTTTTCTTATTTTTTGTTTGCAGGACAGGCTTCCTCCTTCCGTCGTCCTAGCTCCGACCGCCCTGTGGCTCGGTTTGCCCGCCGTCTGCACCGACACGAGCTTCACCGCCTCGTCCGCCATCAAGCCCTAGGTGAGCACATGCAAAACTCCAAGCCCTCCGTAATTAATTTGTAGCATATGTAAGTTGTTGCACACAACCTAGTTAGATGTCTCCCGTTCGAAAGAGATACGATGCCAGGTATGCAGGATTCTGCATTTCTATGACCGTATCTGTTTCGAATTGTCCATGATTTTGGCAGCTCAAGGATCCGTAGAGGAGTTAGTTTCCATTGTTTATTCCGATAGGTGACAGCTTTTCGGCATCATCTCCCCGTTGTTCTTCGGATACACAATCTCCCCCTCGGGACCTGTATTTGGAGAACAGCGGGGAGGAGCTGCCGAAATTCTGTCCCGAATCGGAATAAACTATCGAAGCTGAAAGGACCTAAGATGGACTAGAGGGGGGGGGATGAATAGTCCAACTGCAAATTTAGAACACTTAAAACCCTGTTAGTACCAAACTCCGGAGACTCACAGAAATCTCCGGTAACTCCGGACTTTTACCTGAAAATCGAAATCGTTCAAGGAAACTTACTTCAACCTTGATTCTTTTGAAATATAAGGTCCACTAGGAGCTGATCTACTAGTACAAGCAATCAAACTTGGCTCAAGTACAACTAGAAGGTAGATCGACCACAAACCCTAAGGAATTTAAGCAAGAACACAATCCAAGTGCAATAACAAATAGATCAACGACAAGGACACAAAGATTTAGTTCCTGGAGTTCAACTTTCACAAAAAAAGCCTACACTTAAGCAAGAACTAAGAGCACTAGGAACTAGAGCCAACTATAGAGGTGGAGTGTATGTGAATCTCGATCTTAGAAGCATGAAAGACTCCTCATCACCGCTGTAGCACTTCACCTGGGAGTATCCCGAGGTATCGTAATTTATATTTCCGCAGGGAAGCTTTGGCAAGACTACTAGTGAACAGATATTCGAGACTATCAGAGAAGGGTACACGACTAAACAAGACGGGGGATAAACGGTATTGGATAGGAGTGGATATACCGGACACACAGCTCAAGGGATACTCGGGTAGATGAGAGAAGGTATAGATAGTTGGGAGGACAACGAGAAGAGATAAAGGATTCCTGGGACTCTATTTACCTAAGTCAAGTGGTTAGAGATACAGTGGCTAAAGAGCCAGCACTAGTAGGTTTGGAATAAGTCTATTGTCTTCCTTGGGGACTACAGGGCATCCGACACGCAGAAAGGGATGAGAAGGGGTGCCGACTACCCTGAACCTTGGGTCCTAGGACACCGGAACTAATGTGATGGGCTACAGAGACCGAGAGGGCTGTCACCACCTCACGGCTACCACCTCCGTTGCGACGGGCAGAAACTAAGGTTACTGACAAGTCTAGGAACCACTCCTACACAGATCAATAACTACTTACTTCGCTAGCAGAAGCAAGCAACTCGAACTCACACCCCAATGACAAGTCACCGCTAGTGTGAGCAGAATCGAAGAACCAATTAAGGCAGAGACTTAAGCAAGAACTAAGAGCACTAGGAACTAGAGTCAACTATAGTCTAAACACAATATAGAAGCAACTAGACTAAAGTAGATGCAACTATATAAGACAGAAGTAGAGCAAAGTAGATAACTATATTGATACTTTAATGTCATACAAAAGATAAAGTAAAAGATATAAGAGCTATTACCAGAGCTTCTGAAGACGACTCCGGAACCTCCGAGGCACAGCTCGACTCGACTCTAACTCCCAACTAAACTAACCTACTCTACTAGAAATGAAGTGGAAGCTCCTTGGCTTTGAATGTGTGTACAAATGAGAGGTGTAGGGTCCTATTTATGGTGCTCCAGGGTCGGTTTGGCAGGTAGGGTACCGGCCAAGGCAGATGGAGGCGGTTGCCGGCCGTTTCGGCCAGGAGGGTCGGTTCGGCCGAATCCTCCCGTTCGGCCGAACGGTGGATCAACCGAGCTGGCCACCAAGGGCCAGGATCCATCCCCTGGAGGCGGTTGGGCAAATGGGGGCGGTTCGGCCGAACGGGCCTGGGGGCCCAGGCCTGCTCCCTTGCACCGCCTTCTGCTCTGGGTCCCTCTTGGGCTGCGTCTGGTGCTTGGACTTGTGTTGCTCTGGCCCAGGATGAGTTGGCGTGGGTCCAGTTGAGTTGGCGGTCGTCCACGTGGCATGTGATGTCTTCGTTGAGTTGTCGCTGATGTGGACGGCTCCCGCTGGCCCATACGGCTAAGGGGGATAACCGGCCGAACGTGTCGTTCGGCAGTTTCTGTCATTTCCGACCCCTGTAGCATGTATTTCACAATGTTGTACCTGCAAACATGACACTCACCAAAACTCGTGGAACCTTATTAGAAATACACCTAAGTACATGGAATGTTGCATAGTCTCTCATTTATTCCCGAGTATTGGTGGTCGAATTTGGGTTGTAACGACCGCCAACAAGCTCCCCCAAGCTAGCCTCTTTGCTCGTCCTCGAGCAAAGTTGCGAACTTAGGCTCGGTGGATCAGGAGTTGCTACAATGTCATTTTTCTTGCAGGTAACTTTATGACAACAAGTACTCAAACAAATGCTTGAATCACTAGCAAGGTATTAATTCACCATTTTACCTATGGGGCTTATAGCAATCTCCTTATCTTGGGCGGTTGAAGAAATGAACAGATTAACTTAGTTTTATTCCACCCTACTCTTTTCAGGATTCTATCTCGGAGTTTCCACTCTTTTGTGAAAGATAAGTAGTTCCTCATTGGTTCACTCAATCGCTCAAGTGTATTTGAATCCTCACCAAAGGCTTTGCCTTCTTTTCATCCTAACATCTAATTTGGCTTTTGTGTGGCTCGGGGACAAAGGATGAAGGCATACAAGCATCTTATATTTTGCTAAGTCAAAAACCGGATCTTAGGAGAATCAAATCACACTCTAGATCGAGAAGTGCAAGTGTGTGGAATATATGGAGTGGAATTTGGCGGAATTTCATGGAATGATTCTTCCTCTCCTTGATTTATTTTTCGAGAGCATGGGCTATCTTTTATTCATATTTTTGCCATGCCGGGGGAGGTCCCTGGTTCGGCCGAAGGCATGGGTTCGGCCGAACCAGGCCCTGGTGGCCTGAGCACTGATGATGGCATGATTTTTGCTAACTCCCAGAGTAGGAATTGCAAGTGAGAGGTGGAGTGTATGTGAATCTCGATCTTAGAAGCATGAAAGATTCCTCACTAAGGTCACAACAATTTGACAAAGCTCACTAAGATGACGAGCAGCATATGGTAGAAAGTTTTGGAACTAATCCTATCATATGGCTCTGGTAGGTATTATGACCAATGAGGAACTTTGTTTTTATTTTTGAAAGCATAATCATCCGAGGTTTTCACCATACTAAGAGCAGAAATAGAATTCCACCAAAGTCTCACTATATCAATTCCCACAACAACCTAGACTTGGAATAAAGCATGTGCTCCCACAAGGTTCAGGTTCATTTTTACTCATGCCGAATAACCCAAGCATAGTCAAGCACTACTACGATAGAGCGCGCTGTCTCTATGTACGTGCACTGGGCGTCCTGGAGGACTCCCAGGTGGTTTGCGAGGCGAGTGACTAGGGAAGTCATCGCCATGCTACCCACACGAGAAATATGAGACAGCCAGTGATCGACCATGTCTTTCACTGGAGAAACCGGAATTTTCTTGAACATAACATACAGAATCCGCAATTCGGGGTCCTCCCCCAAGCTAGAACGCTTCATTGGTAGGGATTGAGTCTTGCGAGGTACTCGGCCAGCTGCTCGGACTGCTCCCGGACATCATGCTGGATGGATGACACCATCCTGTCATTCTCTTGGAGGTACTGCGAATGACGGGCTAGTGTGTCTTGAATGCCCCGTGTCTCTTGGCTCTAAAGAGCAACGACTTGAAAAACCAAGAGCCAAGCTAAAATCCCTCCAAGAGCAGAAGAACTCTTGGTTGAAAAATCTGAAGCGAATCCCCCCATTTTCGGAAACCAGTGTGGAAAGAAACTCGAGCGTGAGTAAGTACGAACCTGGCTCATTGATCTCCCAGAAGTTCTCCCAGCCGACGGCATGGAAGATCTCCAGGAACTCCTCGTCCATTCCCGTCCTTCTCAGTAGGTCCTGATCGAACACACGGGTGTGCTCGAATTCCTTCATCATGAGCTCGTTGATGGTGCTTCTCTCCCGGTCCGTCCGGAGAACAATGTCATTCTCGCTCAGGAGCTGCCTGGCTTGGGGTACAGCAGAGCCTCCACCCAAGCCAGCTGCTCCGGCCTCATCCGGCTCGAGCCACGGGACGGGGCTGGGGAACTCCCAGCATCGTCCGAGCGGCGGTTAAGCCAGGTGGAACGACGGAGTGCGGCGATGAGCTTCGACATGGCTCCTGCAAAATGTTAGCACAGAAACGACTACCCGAAGGACTGAGTATCAAAGGTTAGCACAAGAAATCAAGTCAGGCTGTTGACGCAAAATCGGCTTCTCACGCCAAGCACACAGCAAGCCGAATCAGCTGGCTTCACACGTGCCCGATCGTCTGAATCCTGTAAGCGTGCCAGTCAATTTCAAAGGAAGAAAAAATGTTTAGATATAAAACCTGGAACATGCCAGATGATACCAGACAGTTCCATCTCTACGGCTTGCAAGGACAATCTTGATCGGCATATAGCTATGAACAAGCTATCTGTCGGCAATACAGGCACTCACAGCATATTCGGCAGAGCGCGTAAGAAAGCATACTGCCGACCGCATGACGTCATCATGATGAAAGATCGGTATTTAATTAGATGATCGTTACAATACTTAAATACAACCGATTAACGGGCATAAAGCATGATAAATGTGAAAGCACGATCGTAAATCTCTAATAAACAAGAATGCATAGGTCTAAAAGCACTAGTCTACCGCATGTCTAGATACCCTCGAACCCGTCAGGCGTAGAATCAAACAAGTTAATCCACCGCATGATACAACTTGTTTAAAATCACACCACCAACCAAGAATAGATCAATCCACCGCATGATATACTCTAAACGTGGAAGGCTAGAAGCATTCATTATTTAAAACAAAGTTACGAACATGTTTTCACTCATTGAGGGACTGCCGAATACGGCTAGATAGCCGATTCGGGTTCCATGAAGAAGGAACAAGCTTCGTCGATGTTGATAGACCTATCAGATCGATTTCGAGCTCTAATCCACCGGATGATTAGTTCTAAAACGACCCAAAAACCTGCATCTACCGCATGATACCCGGCTCTGTCAAGATCCACACAAAATCAACGAGTTTGAACCCGCAACACGTGGCAATCTAGATTGGTTTGAATTCGGCTATGTAAGGTAACATGGTCATGTCTTGCGATGAATCAAAACCGAACCTAACCAATCTAGACTGGGCAAAAAGAGTGTTATATGAATTAAACATAAAGTAAAACCCAAATAACACAAGGTAACTTAATGAATCTATTAGATCTTTGCCAAAATCTAATAGAGCCGATAACTTGCTTCAAGCTAAACCTTAGCCTACCGCATGACTCATGATTTAACAAAGAAGCCTTCTCATACCAAGCTTAAATCCACCGCATGATACTAAGCATGATACAAGGTTGTCGATACTTACGGAGGTCGACGGATCGATGATTCCCCTCGAAAGAAACTCGACGACACGACTAAAGGACTCGAAAAGGTGGCGCAAGGCCGGTTTGTTGTATGATTGTTCGTGGCGGTTGTAGGCAGGGTAACCGCCAAGGCAACCAGGGGTAGGAGATAGAGTAGGGTAGCGTAACTTTTTAAATAATACCTTAGACATGATGTTGACGCTGGCCCCCAGATCGCAGAGTGCATCATCAATGCGACGATTCCAGATCGTGCATTGGATGACGGGTACTCCGGGATCTTCCTTCCGGTCCGGAGAGGTTTTGATGGTCGCCTTCTTTGCAGCTCTCGGCAGGTAGGTCCATCTTGGTGTTAGCACTTGGATATTTGAGACCTTCCCTGCATGGTTAGTACGGAGAATACTACAAGACATCTTACCCTGTCTCATAGTAATAACATTCACTGTTTCGAGGGGAGGTTCGGGTTGCCCCGTAATCTGCCCCGATTCAGTGACAGGAACAGCAGCAGCTAACTGAGCAACTTGAGTTTCTATCATTTCATTAAAGCTCAGTTGATTTTTCATGGATAACCGCGATAAATCATCACAAGTGAAGCATCAGGCAACTTTCGTAGCCAAACACAAGATCTCTAAGAGACGGCTGATTATTGAAATTGCTGGAATTGAAATTGTTACCTTGTTGAGGCCTCTCAAAAGGGAGGTTTGGGCGCGGATTCCAGCCTTGGTTGCCGTAGTTGTTCGGTCGGTACCCGTTGTTGTTGGAGTTGTTGACGTAGTGGGCATCTTCTCGCGTTTCGGGGCAGTCATTCCCCGAATGGCCAGTGTTGCCATAGACTTCGCAGGTCATGCGAGCGTCCATGGCTTGCACTGTTTCTTGAGCAGGGGCCTCCAGTTTCTTCATCAGGAGGTCCATCTTGGTAGCGAGCATGTCCAGAGCTTCAACTTGGTGAACTTCTCGGGTCTTTGGTTGAGTCCGGTCCTCGGACCAGCCTTGGTTCTCAACCATCTTCTCTGAGGGCCTTCGCACGACTCTCCTCAAGAGAGAAGAACGAGCCTCTAGCAGCAGCATCCAGGTACTCACGGGCAGAGGTTCTCAGCCCATGATAGAAGGTTTGGATTATGAACCAACTCTGCATACTATGGTGAGGACAGGCAGATATATAGTCCTGGAGGCGATCCCATGCCTCCGGGACTTTCATCTTTTAACTGCTGGAAACTAGCAATCTTGTTCTGGATGGCGTTGGTTTTCCCAACCGGAAACTAGAGAGAGTTTCTGGTCGAATTTTCAGAGTGGGCAAGTGTTGGAATGGTGCAGCAAGCAAGCAAGCTTGCACCAGCATTTATAGGCAAGGAGGGGGGAGGTCCCTGGTTCGGCCGAAGGCATGGGTTCGGCTGAACCAGGCCCTGGTGGCCTGAGCAATCCATGTGAGTGCAGCCCCCTCCTTTGCTTTGATTCCACTCAAAATTGTGTGGTCACAAATTTTTTTCTCAAATGAAGCGTTAATTTCTTAGCGGTATACAGCTTTAGTGCCGCACAGGGCAGACGCACCTCGGTTGTATAACCGCGTTAAATCATCACAAGTGAAGCATCAGGCAACTTTCATAGGATGTGAGCCTGAACAAAGTGCTCAGAATCTACGACAGAGCGCGCTGTCTCTATGTACGTGCACTGGGCGTCCTGGAGGACTCCCAGGTGGTTTGCGAGGCGAGTGACTAGAGAAGTCATCGCCATGCTACCCACACGAGAAATATGAGACAGCCAGTGATCGATCATGTCTTTCACTGGAGAAACCGAAATTTTCTTGAACATAGCATACAGAATCCGCAATTCGACTGTGTTCACGGGTCGGATATCGGCTCTCGGAAATACCGTCATAGCCACCCACTTGTGCATAAAGCGCAGAGTGGGGTTATGGATACTGTTCATGCGGGGTGCATGGCAGTTGGTATTTCCAGAAATCCTCTTCCAGAATGCGACCCGATCAAACCTTTTCAAAGCTCTGCTTGGCTCTAAAGAGCAACGACTTGAAAAACCAAGAGCCAAGCTAAAATCCCTCCAAGTAGTTCCTCATTGGTTCACTCAATCGCTCAAGTGTATTTGAATCCTCACCAAAGGCTTTGCCTTCTTTTCATCCTAACATCTAATTTGGCTTTTGTGTAGTTCAGGGACAAAGGATGAAGGCATGTCTCGCTCATAAAGGAAAAGAGGCTCCTAGCTAAAGTTGTCTCGCCCTGCTTCAAAACTACAGGGCGTGCGTTAGCACTACGGCTTTTCAGCCTCCCTTTGCTGGTTCCGAACTATCACTGATCCCAGAGATCAACCTTCAAACCTTTTTCTTTGAATCTCAGGAAGGCTTTCTCGGGGAACGACTTGTCATCGGTGAGGCATACCAACAAACACACCCCGGGCTTCACCGAGACAACTTATTCCATCCAACTCATCTACCTAGGACAACTTAGTTTAGGATTAGTACACTTCTTGTTCCCCGTGGAAATCGATACCTTGGGAATACTCCCGGTGAAAGCTACATCGGTATCCGTCCGCTTGCGGATTTATCTGTAGGCCATAAGGAGTGCCAACATTAAACACAAGATCTCTAAGAGATTAATAAATAAAACCTCCACTTGAGCTTCTATGTCTTCATTGATGCCATACTTGATCTATCTCAACTTGAGGGATCACAACATTCTTTTCTTTGCTGAGCAAATCCAACTTGAGCTAATGGCTTAGAATATCCAACTGTATGATCGAGAATCCATCACCAATTCATAAGCCACTTCAATACTTGATTCAATAATGATTGGATGCATTGATAGCTTTACTAGACAAAGCTTGATTAATGCCTAGAGACCAAACAACGATACTAGCTTCTTCACCTTAGCAAGGTTCCTCGGCGCAAGACTATCTTGCTTCGCCTTGCCTAATAATGAGAATGGGAATAAACGAAGGCGAATGGCATCGGTACTTACCCCGCGAATGGTGAAGGTGTTGCAGATCTCCAGGAAATGCTGGCGATGAGCATTGGCATCTTCATGTGGCTTACCGTAGAACGTTTTGCCATGTGAGCTGCCGGAAGCCGTCCATGTCAGCACCGACTCATCCTGGGCTTCCGCCACACCACCCGGCGACCCGTATCCAACCCGATGAAGACCCGAAGCCCACCGGAAGCTCTCCAGCCCAGCCCAGGACGTGAACCGACCTGCCAACCGACCCCAGGAGGTGGCCCAGCATGTGTGCAGGCTCAAGGCGGTGCAGCAACGGGCCGGGCCCACTTCGGCCGAACTGGCCAGTTCGGCCGAAGGGGGGAACCTCCTCCAAGGTGCGCCCCTGGCCTTTGGATGCAGAGGCGGTGGATCCACCGGTTCGGCAAAGGAACGGAGGCGTAGAGTATGTCTCATCTCTTGCGCGAGGCGCAGAGAACGAGCGAAAACTGGCCAGGCCAGGTGGAGGTTGGCCACTAGCCTTGAATCAAGGCTTGTAGACATACAAACACTTTGGCCTAAACCCAGTAGTCGCTGGATATTTATTTTGATTTTTTTATTATTTATTTTTATTATTTATTTCTTTTTCAATATAAAGGATTCCTGGGTACTCTATCTATCTAGGCCAAGTGGTTAGAGATACAGCGGCTAAAGAGCCAGCACTAAAAGGTCCGGAATAAGTCTACTGTCTTTCTTGGGGACTATAGAGCCTCCGACACACAGAAAGGGATGAGAAGGGGTGCCAACTACCCTGAACCTTGGGTCCTAGGACACCGGAACTAACGTGATGGACTACAAAGACCGAAAGGGCTCTCACCACCTCCTGGCTACCACCTCTGTTGCGACGGGCAGAAACTAAGGCTACTGACAAGTCTAGGAACCACTCCTACACAGATCAATAACTACTTACTTCGCTAGCAGAAGCAAGAACCTCTAACTCACACCCCAATGACAATTCACTGCTAGTGTGAACAGAGACGAAGAACCAATTAAGACAGAGACTTAAGCAAGAACTAAAAGCACTAAGGACTAGAACCGACTATATATAGTCTAAACACGATATAGAAGCAACTAGACTAAAGTAGAAGCAACTATATAAGACTCGAGTAGAATAAAGCAGATAATATATTGATAACTTGAATGTCATACAAAAGATAAAGTAAAAGATACAAGAGCTAATACCAGAGCTTCTGAAGACGACTCCGGAACCTCCGAGGCACAGCTCGACTCGACTCTAACTCCCAACTAAACTATCCTAACTCTACTAGAATGAAGTGGAAGAGCTCCTTGGCTTGAGTGTGTGTTACAAGTGAAGTGTGAGGTCCTATATATAGTGCTCCAGGGTCGGTTGAGGTAGAGTAACCGTCAAGGGAGAGGGCAGAGGCAGTGGCCGGCCGTTTCGGCCGAACCAGGGGGTTCGGCCGAACGTAGGATCCACCTCCACGAGCACCTACGGCCTTGATCTTCCCCTGGGGTCGGTTCCACGCACTGGGGGCGGTTCGGCCGAAGCCAGGGGTTCGGCCGAACTGGCCCTGGCCCCTGGCCGGCCTCCCCAGCACCGCCTCTGGTGCATGGACCCCCTGGGCCTCTTCCTTGCTGTTTGGACTTGTGTTGATCCGGCCCAGGACGTCTTGGCATGGCTCGGGATGAGTTGGCGGTCGTCCACTTGTCATTGATGTCATCGTTGAGTTGTCGCTGACGTGGACGGCTCCCCGCTGGCCTGCTCGGCTAAGGGGGATAACCGGCCGAACATGTCGTTCGGCCATTTCTGTCATTTTTCCGACCCAATAGCACGTATTTGTCGTAATTGTACCTGCACAAGTGACACTCACCAAAACTCGTGGAACTTTATTAGAAATAAAACCTAAGTACATGGAATGTTGCATAGTCTCTCATTTATTCCCGAGTATTGGTGGTCGGATTTGGGCTGTAACGACCGCCAACAGTAACCAAATGGTACCAAGCCTGTAAATTACTACCAACTAGGGATCTCCTAAAGGCCACATTCAAAGGATTAGATCTAAGAACCGTCGCAACAGTTGCGACTGGGGGCGACTGTTACTCGAGTCCTAAAGGCCACATTCAAAGTGCGACTGTCCCCAGGAATCCTTTATCTCTTCTCGTTGTCCTCCCAACTTGCTATACCCTATCTCATCTATCCGAGCCTCCCTTGAGCAGTGTGTCCGGTATATCCACTCCTATCCAATACCGTTTACCGCCCTGTCTTGTCTAGTCGTGTACCCTTCTCTGATAGTCTCGAATATCTGTTCACTAGTATTCTTGCCACAGCTTCCCTACGGAAATATAAATTACGATACCTCGGGATACTCCCAGGTGAAGTGCTACAGCGGTGATTCTGTGCGCTTGCAGAATATTTCCATACTTTACTAGCCATAAGGAAAACCACTGAAACACTCCTTACCCCAGTACCAGGATTCTTAATCCTGATATTGGATCGTAAGAAGTGCCAACAAGCATTTCTGGCGCCGTTGCCGGGGAAGCATTTGGCTAGATTACTTTTGAACTTTTATCTTGAGCTATCTTAGTTGAGTACCGCTACTCAAGCGGGTTTATCCTTGCTCTGTTCGTTGGTCTTTGTGGAACAGAGCAGTGCATGACTGGTTTCCAACTACCGTCAAACTTCCAAGAAAATCCGGAGTCACTTGTGAGGAAAGTTCGACCCCGTGTTGTACCTCCTCAGAAGCAACTCCTTCCGACGAACCCAGTCCTTCCCGTCGTTGACCAGGCTACATCGAGGATGGCAACCAAGACGATCCGTGAGTTCTCCGCTCCATCAAGCGAGAACGTACGTGTCGGACCAGCTCCGCCAGTCGGAGATGGTAGCTTCGAGCTCAAGTCAGCCCTCATCAACATGGTACAGGCTAGCCCATTCTGCGGCAAGCCACACGAAGATGCCAATGCTCATCTCCAGCATTTCCTGGAGATCTGCAACACCTTCACCATCCGTGGAGTAAGTATCGATGCCATTCGCCTTTGTTTATTTCCATTCTCATTATTAGGCAAGGCGAAACAATGATTTTATGCTAACTGCAAAGCTATCGATACTTGGGAAAAATGCACTAGCGCTTTCTTGCTAAAATTCTTTCCGGTTGGGAAAACCAACGCCCTCCGGAACAAAATTGCTAGTTTCCAGCAGTTAAAAGATGAAATAGTCCCAGAGGCATGGTATCGCCTCCAGGACTATATTTCTGCTTGTCCTCACCATGGTATGCAGAGTTGGTTCATAATCCAAACTTTCTATCATGGGCTGGGAGCCTCTGCCCGTGAGTATCTTGATGCTGCTGCTGGAGGCTCGTTCTTCTCTCTTGAGAAGAGTCGTGCGAAGGCCCTCATAGAGAAGATGGTCGAGAACCAAGGTTGGTCCGATGACCGGACTCAACGGAAGACCCGAGGAGTTCACCAAGTTGAAGCTCTGGACATGCTTGCTGCCGAGATGGACCTCCTGATGAAGAAGCTGGAGGCCCCTGCTCAAGAAACAGTGCAAGCTATGGACGCTCGCATGACTTGCGAAGTCTGTGGCAACACTGGCCTGTTGGATATGGGTACCCCTGGGCCCACTGTCAGGCTAGACCACGGCGTCCAGGGCCCACCTCTAAAAGGCCCATGGGCCGACCCCTAGGCAGCCCATACGGGCTCCCTGACTTGATGAACAAGATAATGAAGACCCGGTGGGCGGCTCGTCCAGATATCCAGGGATATTCCAGTTGTAACCGACCCGGATTAGAGTCCTGGTTGGAGTCAAGTAGGTTTAGATGGAAACCGACTTGTAAACCCTAGCCCGCTACCCTATATAAAGCGGCCTAGGGCACCCCCACGAGGGCATCGCAACTCACCCTTTAAACCATACGCTCGTCCCGGCTTCCTGAAGCTCGGCCGAGTACCCAGCAATACAAGACAACACCACCGACACAGGACGTAGGGTATTATACCTCCGGGTAGCCCGAACCTGACTAAATCAGTGCCTCCTGTGTACCATCAAGTCACTAGTTCATCAATCGCCCCGCCTACAAATCAACCACTCAGGTACCCCCAGATGGATTGCCTGTCCTAAGGTCCGACAATGTACATACACCAAGAAAACTTCTGGTGTCAGCACGTACTCAGCCCGTCAGCCGTCAGTGTCTCCATCTACCCCCTTGCTTTCTTCTGCGGTAAAAGGTGAAGCAGCGCAGCAAGCGCGAACTACTGGTCGTGTTTAGGTAGAATGGAAAAAAAAATTCCTTCAAAAGTTTCTATATGCTTCACAAAAATTTTCATATGTTTCACAACAAAATTTAAAGAGCCAGCTACTGTTTTTAGTAAACATGTGTAAACTCTTGTGTAAACTCTTCAA
>OAMR01000598.1:453392-464810 GCA_900205405.1 Echinochloa crus-galli | reverse complement strand
GACAGTCGTACAACTCCTGTCTCTTATACACATCTCGCAGCAGGTGATTATTGCGTGCGTTGCCAAAAGGGCCCCGCCCAGCCAAAGAAACCGCTGCAAGAGAGAGGAACGGAACGGAACGGAACAGTCGCGTGTCTGCTGCTGCGGCGGCGGCTGTCCAGCTTTCGACCGCCTGCAGAATATTCTCCACCGCGTGCTCTTTCTTCAGTTTTTCTCTTCTTTTTTTTTGGTACTAATAAAGCTCCTTTTACTGATATTACCGCACATTGGCTGACATGCAGCAATTTACACGATCAAGATTTTTTTTGTTGAGGTACAGTAGATATCGTTGCAGTGCCCCATTAGTCCATCTCGTTTTCCCTATTGCCCAAAGCAAGGAGCACCAACCATAAAATGTTTGGTAGGGCTCAAGATTTTACTTGTCTACCATTTTACTTCATGATTTTTTTAGATTTCAAAGTCAATACGTGTTGGTGCCTTTTGTCAACTTCCAGCAATCTTCCGTGGAAGATTTTACAATTACTCTGGTTTACACACGTATCAATGTTTACCCAAAGAAATGAGATGAATGCATGTCAAACTAAGAATTTGTCGGCTCAATTGATCTTAAGAGGTTTCGTCATTAAAGAAAACCAATGTTTTTTTTCATTTTCTTATTTTTACCTATGTTCTTGAGGTGGATTGCCGGTCCTAAGGTCCGACAGTTGGCGCGCCAGGTAGGGGGAGATTGGTGAGCTTTTTCGATTCGAGAACACCGTTGGCTTGATGGCAGATCGATCCGACGTCGTCTTCCCGGCGAACATGAGCAGCAGCCCCAAGTACCTCGCGGGATGCAGCTTCTTCGCTGACTCCAGTGACTCCAGCTCCACCAACGCTGACCTGACGCCAGCGGACTCAACCTCAACGACCCCGGGAACTCCTCCCAACGTGCCCGAACAGCTCATGCAGCAGATCGAGCAGCTCAGCGTCCGTGAGCAGATCCCAGATCTACTTCCACATCACCGAGTACCTTACCCCGACGAGATCATCGACGGGCTCAACCGCATCAACGACACGCTCGCTGAATGCATCACCATGTCCGAGCGAGTCCTGGATCGCTCGGGGAACACGTTCCCCCATGGGCTGAAGAACGCGGCCGCCGACTACTCTGATCGGCTCCCGCAACGCGAGGCCCAGATCCAATCTGGAAACCCGCCCGAACCCACCCAGCTTCCAGATTGTGGTGAGTTCCAGGTTGCCAGAACCATACTAGGGACCCCCGAGAACTCGGAGGACCCATCCAAGGACTGTGCTTCACGGCCAGACCGCGATGTACTCGTTTCTGAAGATCAACCAACCGAAGACAGCGAGACCGCGTCAGCACGACAACGCCGCATCGACGCAAACACCCTCCGAGCTCAGCGCCGGCAGGCGGAAGATGCGGATCGGCAAGCTAATGGAGGTTCGCGCCACGAGGAACTGGATCCGCTGGACCCGCGTAATCTAGCGCGCGAGTTTGAAAGAGCTCAGGCTAACTTTCAAACACTGTCAGCAGCCATGGCGGCATGCATCGCCGAGCTGGACCACATGGAAGCCACTCCGGAGGCGGCTCGGCTCCGAGCCCGGCCTGCCGTCGCGCAGAACCTACATCAGAAGGACAGAGATGCTAGGTCACGATCTAGCCGATCACGCTCGAGCAGATCGAGTTCCCGCAGGACCGGGCACAGCAGATCTGAACGCGGACGGCGCCGCAATAGATCTCCAACCTTGCATGGCATTACGGAGGAGGTCGATCAGGAACGAACGGCTGACCACCAGCCCGACGAATCTGAGGGCAGGCACCCTCGGAACCGCCACCACGACGACGATAGGCGCCGACATTCCTCGTCGTCATGACGGTGACCTCCGCGACAGGCTTCGCGGACGGGCTCGCGACGTAAGAAACGAGCTCGACAAAAGGCATCGCGAGCGCGACGCTGCCGAGATGGAACGCCGAGAGCGGTATGACCGGGACTACGGTCAACCCGAACGCCGAGCCAACTACTCCGAGTACTCCGACGTTGACGACCACCACGCCCGTCGCGAGCTCAGCGAGCGTGATCGATATGATCGTCGCTACGGCTCCCCACAGGCGCCGCGCCGCCGTCACGACGGTGGCAATGACGACTTTGGAGACAACGACTTCGAGATTGAAGGCTTCCAAGCTTTCACAAAACGACTCCGCCAGGTCTCATGGCCCGACACCTTCAAGCCAGCCATGGTCGAGAAGTTCGACGGGCGCTCCGACCCCAAGCTGTGGATCCAAACCTACATTACGGCGGTCAAGGCCGCACGTGGCAGCACCGACCAGGCCTACTTGAACCCAGCTGATCAAGACAAGACGGCGTTTATCACGCCTCACGGCATATACTGCTACAAGACAATGACCTTTGTCCTCAAAAACGCCGGAGCGACCTACCAGCACCTATACCCGGCCGGGTACTAGATTCGATCTGGATCTGGTACGACAAAGCAGGGGTGAAAGTCTCCGAGACTACACCAACTGCTTCTTCGACAACCGTAACAAGCTTACAGATGTCGAAGAGAGGGACGTCATAGACGCCTTCAGACGCGGACTATACGACAAGGACATATTTCGCAACCTCTTCAAGAAAGACCCAAAAACAGTTGGAGAGATGATGAAGGTGGTCGAGGAGGAAGCAAAGGCTGATGCCGCCGAGTTAGCTCAGTTCAGAACCAGAGATCGACGCGACAAGGACCACGACCGCCTCATAGCCGACCACAAGAAACCAGAACCAGCACGCAACAGACGCAGCAGGCCTGACGTCGCAACGGTTGCAGAAGGCGAATGCCGCGTGGAGTCACGACTCCAACCCGACCAGCTCGCCCGTCTGGACGAGCCGTGTCCCCTCCACAAGGACGCGAAGCACTCGTTCAGAGATTGCTGGACCCTGAAGAAGGAACTCCGCGTCCCACCACTACCAAAGAAGCCGCGCTACAACAACAACCGCGGCGACAGAAGGGACGGGGATCGCCGCAACGAGCGCCGCCCTGACCGCCGCGACGATCGTCGCCGCGACAACAGAGCGCCAGGAGGCGCCGACCGCCGTTCCGCCCCAGAAGCCGCTGCGGCAGTTGGTCAGCAAGGTAACTTCCAGCGAGCCGACCGCCAAGTCAACGTGATCGTGGGAGGCCCCGACGCGTTCCGCGACAAGAGAAAGAAGAAGCTCCACGGCCGTGAGATAAATCTCGTAGGCACCAAGGATGTTGAGTACCTCAGGTGGTCGGAAACTCCTATCACCTTCAGCAGGAAAGACCACTGGGTCCACCTGCCCGAGCCAGGCTCGTATCCGCTGATCGTCAACTCAGTCGTTGACCGAGTCCTTCTGACCAAAGTGTTAATCGACGGAGGTAGCGCGCTCAACATCATCTTCACCAAAACCCTGAACGACATGGGGTTCGACTACACCAGGCTCCGAGCCTCCCACCACCCGTTCTGCGGCGTCATCCCCGGCAAGGCCGCTTACCCGGTGGGAAGGGTTACCCTACCAGTGACCTTTGGTACGCGCGACAACTATCGTACCGAGTACCTCCACTTCGAAGTCGCCAACTTTGGTAGCTCCTACCACGCCATCTTCGGGCGGCCCATGTTGGCTCGCTTCATGGCCATCCCCAATCACACCTACTTGGTGATGAAAATGCCGGCCCTGAACGGGGTCATCAGCATCAGGGGCGACGTCAAGACGTCGTACGAATGTGACGGAGAAGCTGTACGGCTCTCCGAGCTCTCGCGACAACTCGACAACAGCGCGCTCCTTGCAAGCGAGGCTACGACCAAACCACCCACCGACCTCAAGATACCAGAACAAGATGCCACCATGACAGCGCTCGAACCGGACTCGGAGACCAAGGCGATCTCCCTCTTCAGCGACGACCCCAGCAAGACGGCGCTGATAGGCCAAGGCCTATCTCCCAAATAGGAAAGCGCGCTCACCTCCTTCCTGCGGGACAACTGGGACATTTTTGCATGGAAACCCTCTGACATGCCAAGGGTCCCAAGGGAGAAGGCTGAGCACTCCTTGCATTTGGTGAAAACCGCTAAGCCGGTCAAACAGAAGCTTCGACGGTTCGCACAAGATCGCAAGGAGGCCATTAGGGTAGAATTAAATAAGCTCCTAGCAGCCGGCTTCATCCGGGAGTGCATGCACCCCGAATGGCTCGCAAATCCTGTACTTGTGAAGAAAAAAACCGGTGAATGGAGAATGTGCATTGATTATACCGATCTCAATAAACATTGCCCTAAGGACTCCTTCCCTCTTCCGCGCATCGACCAGGTCGTCGATTCTACGGCTGGTTGTCTCCTACTCTCTTTCCTAGATTGCTACTCTGGCTATCATCAGATAGCCCTGAACCCAGCCGATCAAGACAAGACGGCATTCATCACGCCCAGACAAGACGGCATTTATCACGCCTCACGGCATATACTGCTACAAGACAATGACCTTCGGCCTCAAAAACGCCGGAGCGACCTACCAGAAGGCAATCCAGGGCTGCCTGGACACACAGATAGGAAGAAACGCCGAGGCTTACGTCGACGATGTCGTGGTCAAGACCTACGACCCAGACGCCCTGATCGCCGACCTCCAAGAAACGTTCAACAACCTTCGCCGCTACAGATGGAAGCTGAACCCGACCAAGTGCGTCTTTGGGGTACCTTCAGGCAAGCTCCTGGGGTTCCTAGTAAGCCAGCGAGGAATAGAAGCTAATCCAACCAAGATCAAGGCAATTCAGGACTTACCTCCTCCCAAAAACAAGAAAGAGGTGATGAAGTTGTCACACCCGGCCCAGTTTGTATGGCCTAGTAGTGGCCCATGAGTGCGGGATGCACCGGTTTAGTGCCACATTGCTAGTTTAGCAAGGGTGGAGGCAACTTATAAGCCTTTGTCTTCCAGCCATAGCACCTTCGGGTTAACCCTTTTACACGAAGCAAGGACGAAACTGTAAGTAGGGTGCTACGTGTACGCGTGCACGCCCCTCGGAAGGGCTGTGCAGGGCAAACATTCAACAACCTTCGCCGCTACAGATGGAAGCTGAACCCGACCAAGTGCATCTTTGGGGTACCTTCAGGCAAGCTCCTGGGGTTCTTGGTAAGCCAGCGAGGAATAGAAGCCAATCCAACCAAAATCAAGGCAATCCAGGACTTACCTCCTCCCAAAAACAAGAAAGAGGTGATGAAGCTGACAGGAATGATGGCAGCCCTAAGCCGGTTCATCAGCAAGCTAGGTGAACGTGGCGCTCCTTTCTTCAAGCTCTTGAGGAAAGCCGACAAGTTCGAATGGACGCCGGAAGCCGATCAAGCATTGGCCGACCTGAAAGCGTTCCTCGTCACCCCGCCAGTCCTCGCCGGGCCGAAAAAGGATGAACCCCTTCTGCTATACATAGCAGCCACCACAAATGTGGTCAGCACCGCACTGGTCGTTGAGCGCCAAGAAGACGGACACTCCTATCCGGTGTAGAGACCAGTATACTACGTCAGCGAAGTATTAGCAGAGTCAAAAATCCGGTACCAGCACCCTCAAAAGTTACTTTATGCACTCTTGATTTGCTCCAGAAAGCTGCGCCATTATTTCCAGGCACATCCCATTCATGTGGTGTCCAACTTTTCCGCTAGGCGAGATCCTCCACAACCGCGACATCAACGGCCGAGTTGTCAAATGGGCAGTAGAGCTCGGAAGTTTTGACATAACCTTCAGGTCAAGACAGTCTATAAAATCCCAAGTATTGGTAGGCTTCTTGGCTGAATGGACAGAGTTGCAAGCACCAACACCCGCCGAGCCACCAGAGCACTGGACACTGTACTTCGATGGTGCCCTCAACCTGGAAGGAGCCGGCGCTGGAGTACTCCTCATATCACCAGAAGGCAAGCACCTCAAATACGTGCTACAGATACACTATCAGACGACCAACAATGGGGCCGAGTACGAAGCATTGATCCATGGATTAAAAATAGCCATCACCCTCGGCATCAAGCGTCTACTGTGTTTCAGAGACTCAAAGGTGGTGGTCGAGCAGGTCAACAAGAACTAGGAATGCTCCAAGGAAACAATGGATGCCTACTGTGCAGAAGTCAGAAAGTTAGAAGCCCACTTTTACGGCTTAGAGTGCCGCCATGTCCCGCGGGAAGAAAATGTCACTGCAGACGTCCTGTCCAAACTCGGATCCAGGCGCTCCCAGGTACCGGCCGGAATATTTGTACAAGACCTGCGGAAGCCGTCAATCAAGTTAACAAACGAAAGCGAACCTATCGCCCCCGCCGACCAGGTTGTCGCAGCAGCCTCAACTGTCCCAGACACGGAAGACGAAGAAGATTGGCGAGAGCCACTCATCGCGTTCATTAAAAATGACCGCATAATTATAGAAGACAAACTTGAGAAGGAAAAGGTCACTCTCGAGCAACTCAGCCGGCGAAGCGCTAATTACGTGGTGAGGGCCTGGCGTTACTGCATGAAGTTCACTCTGGCACATGTAGCAATCACGCGGCTGCAAGAACACTGGTCGGCAAGGTTTACAGATCTAGATTCTTTTGGCCCACTGCGGTTTCCGACGCGGCAGCAAACGCAACGACGACGATCCCACGCAGAAGCAAGCTCCTCCCCAAAAGGGCCTGAAGAAGAAGGCCATCGACGCGGTCCCCACCGTCCCCTTCGCCGCCGCCGCCTTCTCGCCGCCTTCCTCCGCCTCCGACTACGCCATCTGCCTCGCCGAGTCCGCCGACAGCGACGCGCTGCGCGTCCTCCCGTGCTGCGGCCATGCCTTCCCTGACACCAAATCGGCCACAGCAGCAGCCTTCATTGAAGAGATAACGCATCGATTCGGTATCCCAAATCGCATCATCACCGACCTCGGATCGCAGTTCACAGGACATGAGTTCTGGGATTTCTGCCAAGATAATCAGATCGATGTGTACTACTCGCCGTCAGCACACCCGCGGTGCAACGGCCAGGTCGAGCGGGCAAACGGCATGGTCCTGGATGCCCTCAAGAAGGAAATCTACGACGCTTTAAACCCACGCGCAGGCCACTGGGCTAAAGAAGTACCACACGTGGTATGGGGCCTCCGCACTCAGCGGAGCCGTGCGACTGGCTATTCGCCGTTTTTCATGGTCTACGGATCAGAAGCTGTGCTGCCAGCCGACCTCGCCTTTTCTGCACCACGCATCAAGAATTACGAAGAGGATAAGCCGAGTCAAGTCGACAGGTCGACGTCGATTCACTAGAAGAGCACAGGCTCTGCGCCTTAACCCGACACGCGCGCCACGAGCAGCAGATACGCCGGTATCACGACAGAAACGTCAAAGAATGATCCCTGAATGTAGGCGACCTTGCCTTACGCCGAGTCATGAGCTCGGCAGGGCAGCACAAGTTGTCTGCGCCATGGGAAGGACCGTTCATCATCAAGGATGTCGTCTCTCCAGGAACCTATCGCCTAGAATGGGCGGATGGCAACCCAATTCCCAATGTTTGGAACATCCAGCACCTCACTAAGTTCTATCCTTAGACCAAACTACAGCTATGTATCTTTACCCTGTTATCTTAATTATTCAATAAAGTTTCATCTACTCTGATTTTGTGTCTGTCAACAAAAGCATTCACAATCACTCTTCCAACGACGGCCACGCGCTCGTCCTCCAGTTAAGTTACTCACGAAGTAACCAAAACCAACACGGCAAGTCCGATTCACTATATCCAATATCTAAACACGCGCGAAAGTACTCGGCCGGGACCCTGCCTACGACTAAGCCTCCATGCAGAGCATCGTAGCATGTAGGAGTGCTGCCTCCATGAGAGCTCCAGCCAGTTCTCCGCCCGAGTCCCTAGCACTTGTCATGATTGCGGTGAAGTGATAGGAGTTAATAAAATCGACTCAAATCAAAAATCGTCAACACGGAAGCAACCATTATTACACAAAAAGTGTACCCAAAGCTGCATAATTTTTCTATTTCTGCTCCAGCAGGTCACTCGCCGGTTACATCAACAACACTACGGACTACATCAATTGCTAAACCAGCGAAGGACTCAGCCAGATCCTCGAACTGCTGCTTCGACAAGTCGGGGTGGTACCCGTCGCGAATGTCTTCAAGGTCGAGGCTGGGATGGTACGAACGAACAAGCGCCAGCGTATACCTCACAGCGTATCTGACGGTCTCCGCGGCCACTCCTCTGGTGTACTCGGCAAATGTTGCAGCCGTTCCGCGATCGGCACCGCAAGACGGTCGTCAGGAGCCTGGATCTGGTCACATGCTGACATGGCCGCCTGCGCCAAAGCGTCGTACCGACCAGCAGCCTCTGCATATATGCACGTCGTTCAGTACAACAAAGGTATCATGAATATCATAAAGACAACAGAATTCGGAAGCAGCCCTCACCAGTCATAGCGGCGTTGTGGGCACCTACAGCCCGGCCATGTGCGTTGGCAAGGTCTTGCATCTCCTTCTCCATGGCTGCAACCTTCTCCTCCAAGGTTTTCTTCTCGCGGGCATGACTTGCGCAGCAAAGCCAACCATAACCAAGTGTTATGGCTTCATGCTCGGTACAGTGGGAAACTCAAGACGACGACGCGCAGGCCTCCGCTCACTTTCTATGGCACGCTTCAGCTCGACGTCCCTCTCCCGCAGCGTGGCTGCGACATCTTTGAACTTCTGGTCCACCATCGCAAGCCGACCCTGGATTCGCTCCATCTCTTTGGCATGATCTGAGAATTCGCAATAAAGAAAGATAAAGACTATAGCTGACACCATCTAGTACTCGGAAGACAAGTGTTCACCTGCATTAGCTGCCTCCAGCTGAGCGACGAGCTCTTGGTTGAGCTGTGATAGGCCCTCTGCATCCGTGTCCCTCTGGATCGCGACACTTCGAGCATCATTGGCAATAGTCCGGACCCGGGTCCTCAGCTCCTGTAGCTCCAAGTACTCGTCCTCAGCCACACGCATCAAGCACGTGCTCTCCATAGTCCCAGACATCAGCACCTGCGCCAACCAAGGTTCAAAACAGAAGCTACGGGAAATCTACTATGAGGGTCAGATTAACTCACCTCCATGTCTTCCAGCATCGAGCTCGACGAACTGCGTATCCGCTCAAGCGCCGCCCTGTTTGCATTTGCAATGCGCTCAAAGCGCTCCTGATGACTCAGCTCCTCTTCTTCTTCTTCTTCCAGCTCAGCATGCTGATCCGGAAGCGCGTCGTCCTCGAGCTCTGGCATGGCCGGCTCCTCTTCGTCGACCTGAGCGCCCGGCCTGGCCTCCGCCTCTACGATCTCCAAGGCCCCTGGGCCCGACCCAGCAATGGCACCCCTTGCTGACGACTCGGGCAGTTCCGCCATTGGAGTGCCCTGCTCCATAGCGGGCGCATCTTGGGACAAGAAATCCCCCAACTCACCGCCAGTGTCAGACCGAGTACGCGAGGTGTCTGACAGCACGGACACTCTCCTGAAAAGCATTATAAGCACAAAACAAAGCAAAGTCAAAAGATTTGAGTCAGCAAGAAGGAGATGTCCGAGCAGAATCAACTTAACCGAGCTAAGGCTCTAACCTGTTACTCCTGCTCGGCCGCTTGAGCACCAAGCCAGCTGGACGAGGCGGCCGGCCGTCCCCCGGCGAGCGCACAGGCGTAGAAGACTGTACCGACGCGTTTTCCTCAATGGCAGCAGGACCCTGATCCTCATCATCTACGTCTAGGGAGGCCTGCGCACTCCGCCCAGCAGGCGAGGCACGGTCCGACCTATGCCTCTTGGGGCGTAGGACACCGGACGATTCCGCATGCGCCTGCGCCGACCTCTTCCGCGACTCGGCCGCCGCAGTCTGCGCTTGAGAGGAGAGCCTCCGCGTACCAGCCCGGGTCCGAGCGGCGGTGACTGCGGATTCCATAGGAGCCGCTTCGGCTGAGCTCGGGGGAGAGCCTAGCTCCTCAGAAACCCAGTCCTCGAGGTCCTTCAGGATAGGCAGCTGGTCATTCCTCGCTTCCTCCGGCCGCATCACCTTCTGTCTTGGCGCTGCACCCACCCCAGGCAGTGGTGCCGGGCAGAAGAAACGATTGGTTCAGATACGGGAACCCCGCAGGGCCAGCTGTAACAGCTTTTTGATCGAGCAGGCTCGGCTTGTAGTTATCAACACACTGTTGCGTCCCGGGTGTTGAAAATTTTGGCCCCTTCCTTGGTGGCAGCATGCTCTCACCTACCTACACCTCAGCCAAGTTGACCGAGTATGTCCTATAACTCGGGAAAGTATCCTTGGTGGTAGCAAGCCTTCACCAACTCCTAGGCAACATGTTGGCAATTCCAAGAAAAGCCTCACAGAAGTAGATGAAGAATGAAATATCAAAAATCCCATTGGGATTAAGATGAGAGAGCTCCAGACCATAGTAATGCAGCAGCCCGCGGAAGAAATCGCCGGACGACGTGCTGAATCCACGCTCCACAAAATGCGCGAAGACGGCCACCTCACCGGTGTTCTCGAATGGCCTCTTCTCCTTCCCCGGCAGCCTCCACGCCAAGGTCTCCTTCGCGGGGAGCACACCGCGGTTCGCCAGATCCTCCAGCCGCTCCATTGTCATCTTGGTCTTCCCCCAGGCCGCCTCTTGCTCGGCCTCCGGCGGCACCCCAGCCGCCGCCAGAGCCTCCAGAGCGGCGCGCTCACCAGCGTCGTCGGCCATGGCTATGCTTGGTGGAAGAAGGAAGGGAGTGGTTGAAGCGAGAGCAAAAACGCTCGACGGCCTCGGAAAACGCGCTTGGCAAGCAGCGGGCTGAGAGAGGGCAGGGCGAGGAAGACGAAGGGTGCGGCGCAGCGAGGGATGACGGAAGGCTCTAACCTGTTACTCCTGCTCGGCCGCTTGAGCACCAAGCCAGCTGGACGAGGCGGCCGGCCGTCCCCCGGCGAGCGCACAGGCGTAGAAGACTGTACCGACGCGTTTTCCTCAATGGCAGCAGGACCCTGATCCTCATCATCTACGTCTAGGGAGGCCTGCGCACTCCGCCCAGCAGGCGAGGCACGGTCCGACCTATGCCTCTTGGGGCGTAGGACACCGGACGATTCCGCATGCGCCTGCGCCGACCTCTTCCGCGACTCGGCCGCCGCAGTCTGCGCTTGAGAGGAGAGCCTCCGCGTACCAGCCCGGGTCCGAGCGGCGGTGACTGCGGATTCCATAGGAGCCGCTTCGGCTGAGCTCGGGGGAGAGCCTAGCTCCTCAGAAACCCAGTCCTCGAGGTCCTGCGTCCTTGGTCGCGTATTTATAGCAAGGCGTCGCCCTAACCTAACGGCTCCGAAACTAACGGACGGAATCCGTGAGATTGGCGATACGGTATCCGCCGGATCCGAAATTAATGGAGCGGATATGCTTCCATTTAAAACGACTCGGCGCATTCCAAGAGAACCAGGCCAAGTCCCTC
>OAMR01000598.1:407253-439484 GCA_900205405.1 Echinochloa crus-galli | reverse complement strand
TGAAAGATTTGCATATTCAAGCCCAGAGCAACAAAGAGCTGCTAGCCAATCTGCAACCTGCACTTGAGCTGAAGAAGGCCAGAAAAGCTGAACTAGAGGCCGAGCTGATAAATCTGTCAGCTGAGATTGAAGCTGATGAGAAGCAGATAGCTCATCTTCCTGAGTTGGCAGAGAAGATACGAAAGAAAGCTTCAGCGGCCTTGAATGAAGAGAAGCAACTCAAGGCCAAACTCTCTGCTTTGGCGAAAACCCAAGAAGCTGACAAGAAGCTATTAAAGAATATTAGCAGCATGATATCAAATGCAAAAAATGTAATCTCAAAATACTTGGGTGTGTAACTGTAACAAACAATTCTGAGTTTGTTGCGGCCGAATCCCAAAGAATCCCCTTCAAGACTTCTCTGGCAAAGCCTCATGAATGGCAAGACTCCTTCAAGAACTGGCCTCTACCCCCAATTGCCGGCTGGAGAGACTGGTACAGGAGGGTTTTTATTGTTTTATAACTAGCTCTGAATCTCCAAAAATTTCGACTGCAATAGCCTTTGCTTCTTTCAAATATTGGAGCCTTTGAGTAATGCCTCATACTCAGCCTGATTATTAGTGACAATATACTGTATGGGAATAGCAAACTCAAAAATTTCCCCTTTGCCAGTCCCGAAAAGCTCAATACAGCCGAATTTGGTTAAACCGAATGTGACATCAGCATGAATCCCAAACGATGCGGAAACCGTTCAGTTCGAGAGCTTTCCACCTTCCGAAATTTCGGGATACGCGCCACGATTTCCTTCGTGGGCTCTATAAATAAAAATATTGAGCACCGCTGGCCTTTCACCAAGCGTTTTGCCTTCCTAGTCTCTGCCAGTTCGAGCTCTTCTTCCTATTTCAAGCAGACTAATTGATGAATCACGATGTTCAGTAATAAAATCAGCAATAATCTGCCCCTTGACAGCTTTTCCAAACCCCAATGGCCAATGGAAGGCGACCGGCCGCCGATGAACCTGAGGGAAGCCGCGCCGGCGCTCGCCGCAGGTGATGATCGTCTGCCACTTTTTACTCTTCTCTCCAGATTTTTGCCCTTTTTTCTAACCACTCCCCTTGTTTTTCTAGGCTAATCCAGTGGAACCCCATTGTTGCTCCGGCTGCGGCTCCGGCTGCGGCTCCTACTGCGGCTCCTGCTGCGGCAGCCGATTCCTCGAGGTCCTCCAATCGGTAACCGATGCTCAACAATAGAACGGTCCAAACCAGGCATCTCCGAATAATCCCAAGCAAAGCAGTCTTTGTATTCTCCTAATAATTTAATCAACTCTTCTCTGAAAACTGAATCTAAGTTAGCACTGATGAACAACAGCTGCTTGAGACCATCGACGGTGAGCCCTGCAACCTGTTCAGTTTTGATCTGTCTTCAAATATCATTAATCTACTATTGCCTCATGATCTTGCAGACCACGACGCCGAGCTCAATCGGCTGAAGGTGCTAGTGGAGGAGCTGGCGAACAAGGTGAATGCTCCTGGGGACACGCCAGAAGCTCGTCTTGGTGCAAAAGTAGACCGCATTGACGAGGTGGCCCGTCATGGCGTCTGTCTGGGTACTGCTGCTGGCCTAGTCGCCATGTCGACGCACACCAGCACCGATTACTCCAGGATGCCGATTGGTTTCGCCAACGACAATCCAGAGGATATCGATGACATCGATGCCTCCATAGACCTGCGGAAGCATCGATGATCTTGAACACCTTGATTGCCGATTCAGTTCGTCCCCAGTCTGTCTTGAACAAGTTGTCTCAGTAGTTTGTACTAGGATTACTGAATTTCGGCAATAAAGCTTATCTTTTGTGATTCCTCTGTGATATCTTTACTGAATTGATGATGTTTATTGTTATCACTAAGGGCAATACAATCTAGTATTGGCCATTTTTCCTCTGTTGGAAATTTTTGTTCTGAAGGCGGCTTCTTCCCGAATGCCGGCTATTTGGCATTTGATTCTTCATCAGCGATCAATTTCAATGCTAGGATAATATTTCTTCAAATATCTTCCATTTATGGCAGCAATATCGGGTTCATTTTAAGCCCATGCTTCCTGGTGCATTCTAGAGTTTTCCTTATGTCGGCCAAATGAGACTCATGATCCAGTGACTTGATCACTACATCATCAATATATATTTCCACAATCTTGCCGATCAACTCATGAAAAATATAATTCATAGCCCTTTGATAAGTTGCACCGGCATTTTTTAATCCAAATGTCATGACAACCCACTCAAACAACCCTATATGTCCAGGACATCTGAAAGCTGTCTTTACTATATCCTCTAATGCCATAAAAATTTGATTGTATCCTGCATTGCCATCCATAAAACTGAGTACTTTATATCCAGCAGCAGCATCAACTAATGAATCGGCAATAGGCATTGGATATCCATCCATGGGTGTAGCCCTGTTCAAATCTCTAAAATCTATGCAAACCCTCATTTTTCCATTTTTCTTATAGACAGGAACAATATTAGAGATCCAATCCGCATATTTGCATGGCCGAATGAAATTTGCGTCTAGTAACCTTTCAATCTCTTTTTTCACATCGGCCAACACTTCTTCCTTGTAGATTTTTCGGGGTGGCTGTTTGTAAGGTTTATAACCAGGCTTGATCGGCAACCGATGCTCAACAATAGAACGGTCCAAACCAGGCATCTCCGAATAATCCCAAGCAAAGCAGTCTTTGTATTCTCTTAATAATTTAATCAATTCTTCTCTGAAAACTGAATCTAAGTTTGCACTGATGAATGTCGGCCTTGGTTTGTCACCATCTCCAATGTCCACTTCTTCTAGCTTATCAGCCGACACAAATCCACGTCCTAACTTCCCGTCAGTCCCATCAATTGGATTCTCCATTAAAAATTACTATGAGAGCCGACTGCTTTGATCGGCTGTTGATCACCGCTGACTGGTTCAACAGGACCTTCTCCCCAATCTTTGCCTGAAAAGCAATCTATGCCTTGATATTCCCAAAAAGCTGGCTCTACGTTAGCCACGCTTATTGAATCATCTGCTTGGACAATTTCCACTTCATCATCTATCCACTGAATAAGCTGCTGATGCATGGTAGATGGAATGCAGCAATTTGCATGTATCCAATCCCTTCCAAGCAGCAAACTATATGATCCTTTGCCCTCAATAACAAAGAAGGTTGTAAGCAGAGTTTTAGACCCAATCATCAAATCCACATGCACGCATCCTTTAGTGTCTGAAGGATTTCCAGCAAAATCATTCAAAACTATGCTTGTTGGTGTCAAATCTCCAGGGCCCATGCCAAGCTTTCTGAATGTAGTGTATGGCATCACATTGACAGCAGCTCCACCATCAACAAACATCTTAGTTAATGGCTTCCCATTGACAAATCCCCTCAAGTACAGTGGCTTCATGTGGCGATTCTTAGCTGGTTTATCGAAAATAGCTTGCTTCTCCAGCATTAATTGTGCCATTAACCCCAATTGCTCGGCTTCATCTATCTCTGGCAATATTTCCTCCTGTACAATTTGATTAGCCGGAGCTATAAATTCATTCGGCAAGAAACATACCATGCATGTGGGAGCCGCAGGACCATGTTCATCAGGTTTGTCTTTTGGGCGCCATATTGATTTTATCCTAGTTCCTGCTTGCTTTAGTTCTTGATTTCTTAGGCGTTGCACTCTTCTCTTTTGACTCTTCCTCAAACCAGGTGGGCACCACTGTCCTTTTTGCCATACATAACCATGATCATCTTCCTCTTCATGATCAATCCATCTGTGGTCAGCATACCTCTTCCTCGTTTGATTATCATTCTCATATGTCTCAAAACGCCGATTGTCACTGGGATGTATCCTGCCAATTCTTTCATGGACAGATCGGCGATTGACAGTATTCTGCCTGTATTCATCACGTCTATCATTGCATTCAGGACAATTGTTCCATGTGGGAAGCTTTAAACCCTCATTCCAGCAGTGTCTGAAAAATGCACACCCCCAATGTGCGCGCTCTTGTTCCCGAACGTACTCTTCTTGCTCTTCCCTATACATTTCTTCTTCGTGCCTTCTTTTCTCTTCTTCATATTTTCGCCTCTGATAGCGCTCTTTTTCTTGCCCATGGACCGATGTCTCCCACCTTGGCCGATGTCTTGTAGTAACTCTTGGTTTGGAAGATTCTCCAATTTCAGACCGACTGTTCAAGGAATGAGGTTCTTTCTTGTGAATTTGCTCAATCGTGATTTGCCGAGCGGGATCAACTGAGCCATCTTGTTTTGCCTTTTGTGAAGTCAAAACTTTCATCTTTCCTTTTTCTTCAGGGTTAACAGCATTCACCATGTTGACTGAAAACCCAATCATATTTTGAGGGAATGGGTTACTTTCTAGTTTCATCTTGTTGTCAAATTTTAGATGTCCCTCCTGGATAGCTTTCTGAATCCTTACTCTAAAGACCCTGCATTCATTGATGGAATGAGAATTTCTATCATGGAATCCGCAATATTTCTTATCTCTCACACCATCAGGCCGAAGCATAGAGTGCCCCTCTGGTAATTTGATTCGGCCTTCTTTCACAAGAAAATCAAACAATTTGTCTGCCTTAGTCACATCAAAAATCATATGTGCCCTTGGTTTGTTTGATCCATTTCTGATTCACTGTAACTGGCTCTTTGCCCCATATTATCTCTGCTGCAGCTATTTCTTCATTGTCTTCATACTCATCTCCTTGGTCTGCTCTTTCAAGGAATTGATTATAAATGTCAGCTACATCATTGTGTTTGGCAAATCTGCCATCTTTCTTGAAACCATATGCTTGGTTACTCATCAATGCCAATTTTTGTGACAACTGACCCAGATCTTCAAACTCCATCCCGAATAACTTTTCACGAATTGCAGGCAGCATCCCAGCTACAGCCATACCAGCCAATTGATCATCAGGTATGTTCAGAGAAAAGCACATGCTTTTTGTTTCCCTAAATCTCCTGAGGAATTCTGTAGGTGTTTCATTATTTCTCTGCCTCAAGCTAGTTAAATCAACCAACTTTTTCTCAGTGCTGCCAGTATAGTAATGAGCATGGAACTTCTGCTCCAGATCCTTCCAAGTACAAATTGATTGAGCAGGCAAAGTAGCAAACCATGTAAATGCTGGACCTGTCAAGGACAAAGGAAAGTATCTGATTCTAAAGGCTTCATCTGCGGAGGCTTCTCCAAGCTGCATCAAGTATCTAGCTATATGCTCCACAGTGCTAGTATCATCTTGCCCTGAGAATTTAGTGAATTCTGTAGGAACCTTGACTCTGTTAGGCAATGACACTCTTTGGTACCATTCTGGGAAAGGAGAGGAGTACATGTACCCCTGATTTTTGGGCTTCAGACCGAATTGATTTTGCAACACATCGGCCATTTTTTGTACCATGAGGTCAACATTGGCATCTTGATTTCCTGGCCTTCCAATGGACATTCCTGTATTAGCATATCCAGGATTCGGAAGAGCATCAATAGCATTATAATCCATGAATTCTGTATATCCATTCCCATACATATCCCTCTGCAACCTGTTATTCAAAGGAGATATCTTGTAAGCAGAAGCAGGTGGATTTGCTGTGGTGCCGAATGCCGCCTCACCATATGTGCGAGGTTTTGGTATTGCTTGCTGAGGATCTTGTTGAACTGGTTGACCATTCGCACCCTTGGAACCAGAAGTTCCAGTTTCTTCAGCAGCTCCTTTACCATGAGGTTTTTGAACATTAAAATATGTTGGTCCACCAACTTGCCCATATGCTTGTTCAAAAGGCTTGTCCACTTGTTGACCAAAAATGCTGATCATTATGCATCTAAAGCTGTTCAAGAATGCAGCGTTATGATTGGTCATTGTATCCCCCAGAGCTTTGTATAACAGACCAGAGAACCTCTCCCTTTCTTCTTCTTCATTAAGATCAGATTGTCCAGGCAGTAAAACTCTTGGCAGGTCTGTCTTGAGAAACGGTGCACCACTCCTGTTCTTGGCAAAAGACAGCAAACACTTCTTGATGAACTGTTCTGCAGCAGTTTTCACCATCTGTTGATGCTCCTCAGGCAATTCTTCAAGAAACAGAAGAATCATTCAGGTTATAACCCTTTTCTTTTAAACTCAATGCTTGTTTGCACCATGTTCATCTATAACTTTATTATTTCAGGCTCGATCACAGCAATCAGCAACTCAAATAACACAAGGTAACTTAATGAATCTATTAGATCTTTGCCAAAATCTAATAGAGCCGGTAACTTGCCTCAAGCTAAACCTTAGTCTACCGCATGGCTCATGATCTAACAAGGAAGCCTTCTTATACCAAGCTTAAATCCACCGCATGATACTAAGCATGATACAAGGTTGTCGATACTTACGGAGGTCGACGGATCGATGATTCCTCTCGAAGATTTCGATGACACGACTGAAGGACTCGAAAAGGTGGCGTGGTGGCGCGAGGCCGGTTTGTTGTGAGATTGTTCTCTCTTATTACAATCACCACGGGTTTATATTTATACCCTGGTTTTGACACTATTCCTAGTTGACTACGATTACAAAACGTTTATTTCCAAAGAAATACGTCGAAGCGCCGTATTCATCTCATATTCTTCATCAAATCGGCTTCTTCCTTATATTGAATCCACGTCATCACGCGTTCCCGAATGCTTTCCATAGAATAGCTCCCTTGCCGATTTGATGATGGACTCCCGACCGCAGAGCATCTTTTACCGAATGCTTCGAAGGAGACCTTCCTGCCGAACAGGATCTTTCTATCAAATATGGCCCACTTGTCAGCCTCTTTCAGGTGCCAATTTTTGGTGTTAACAATTCTCAAGATCCACATGGTGGCCACTGTCTCCAAAACACTGCGACGGTGAACAAGCGCCGGTGCGTCTATTTATAGGCGGCCGGGGGTCACAGCTCTAGTGGCCCGTGAATCACTAGCGCCCGGCTACGGATACGCATGCGTTTCGCCTCTTCCCCGGGCAGGTGGCCATCAATGCCCTTGACTGAGCATGCTCAGCGGCGGGATTCCCGCATAGCCAATAGGAATAGCCTTTTTGACCGGGCAGGCCTCGGTCCATCCTTATCAACATACTGTTGAGTCACGGGTGCTAGTAAAATTTTGGCCCCTTCCTTGGTGGCAGCATGCTCTCACCTACTTACAACTCAGCCAGTTTGACTGAGCAAGCCCCACTACCCGGACGGATTTTTGGTGACAGCACGCTTTCACCTAGTTTTTGCGGCAACATGTTGTCCGACTTCTTTTTTGGAGCCTCGGCCTGCTTATACTAACCAACCCAACGCTCGGGGGCTACTGTACGTACAGTGCTCCTAATCGTCGCCCTGTACTCGGCCCTCATGACGACCGATCGACTACCTCGAAGAACTCGGCGTTATGTTGGTTGTTCTCTCTTTTTGAGCACCGCCCACCCTTGTGCCGACTACATGTTGAAGCACCTTCAGCCGACCAGATTAGCCTCGTTCCTTCATCAAGCAGTTCGACACGCGCCTGAACGATGCTCGGGGGCTTGTGGGATATGGGTACCCCTGGGCCCACTGTTAGGCTAGACCACGGCGTCCAGGGCCCACCTCTGACAAGCCCATGGGCCGACCCCTAGGCGGCCCATACGGGCTCCCTGACTTGATGAACAAGATAATGAAGACCCGGCGGGCAGCTCGTCCGGATATCCAGGTATATTCCAGTTGTAACCGACCCGGATGGTCGGAGTCAAGTAGGTTTAGATGGAAACCGACTTGTAAACCCTAGCCCGCTACCCTATATAAAGCGGTCTAGGGTACCCTCAACAAGGATCACGCCATACAACACAAGATCACGCATCTCATCCTGTAAACCATAAGAGTCGTGCGAAGGCCCTCATAGAGAAGATGGTCGAGAACCAAGGTTGGTCCGATGGCCGGACTCAACCGAAGACCCGAGGAGTTCACCAAGTTGAAGCTCTGGACATGCTCGCTGCCAAGATGGACCTCCTGATGAAGAAACTGGAGGCCCCTGCTCAAGAAACGGTGCAAGCCATGGACGCTCGCATGACCTGCGAAGTCTGTGGTAACACTGGCCATTCGGGGAATGACTGCCCCGAAACGCGAGAAGATGCCCACTACATCAACAACTCCAACAACAACGGGTACCGACCGAACAACTACGGCAACCGAGGCTGGAATTCGCGCCCAAACCACCCTTTTGAGAGGCCTCAACAATGTAACAATTTCAATTCCAGCAATTTTAATAATCAGTCGTCTCTTAGAGATCTTGTGTTTGGCCAGATGACAATAACTGAAAACATCAACAAAAAGCTTGCAGCTAATGATAAAACTCTGGAAAGCATAGACTCTAGGATGGAATCATTTTCTTCTGCTATGAAAAATCAACTGAGCTTTAATAAAATGATAGAAACTCAAGTTGCTCAGTTAGCTGCTGCTGTTCCTGTCACTGAATCGGGGAAGATTCCGGGGCAACCTGAACCTTCCATCGAGACGGTGAATTCTATCACTACCAGGCATGGTAAGATGTCTCGTAGTGTATTCCGCACTAACCACGCAGGGAAGGTTGCACATATTCAAGTGCTGACACCAAGATGGACCTACCTGCCAAGAGCTGCAAAAAGAGCGATCATCAAGACCTCTCCGGACAGGAAGGAAGATTCAGGAGTGCCTATCATTCAGTGCACGATCTGGAATCGTCGCATTGATGATGCACTCTGTAATCTGGGGGCAAGCGTCAACATCATGTCTAAGGTACTATTTAAGAAATTACGTTACCCTACTTTGTCACCTACTACTGCCCAGGTACAGCTTGCGGACTCAACCATCCCCTACCCCGAGGGGGTGATCGAGAATGTACCGGTCCGAATCTGGGGACTTTGTTGTCCTCGACACGGGGAACGAGCATTCGTTTCCCCTTGTGTTGGGCCGGCCATTCTTGAACACCACCCGGGCTAGGATCGTTATGGATGCGAGAGAAATCTCGTTTCATATTGATGGAAGGTTGACGTACTTCAAGTTTCAACCTCGGGAAGAAAAGAAGGCAGAGCCACTCACACCGGAGCAGAGGAGTGTCGAGTGTTTCCTTAAAGTTCTCATTAATGGAGAGCTGGAAATACTCGGTGGAGAGCAGCTCATATGGAACAAGCCAACAAAGCCGACAAGTGCAGAAGAAATGGACCGCCTCGTAAAGAAATACGAGGAAGAGCAAGCCCTCTGGAGTTCTCCAAAGACATCGATCCCACCGCCACCGACACCGAAGAGGAAGAACAAGAAGATGTGGCGGAAGAAAGTTGCATCGTCCGAGTCATCCAATCCGGGACCGGACGATGACAAAAGCAACTGAAGACAGGAGAAGTCCCGCTCGCGGACTTAAAAGCTGAGCTCTCGCCGCGAGGAAAACCGGTATGTATCTCATATTTCCCTTCCAAATTTTTTAATTTTCAATTGCATTTACATGTTTCCCTTTCCAAAATAAATGAACCACTTGAGTAATTAATTTGAGAGAGAGTAGAAAATTTTGCAAGCTTGGTTTAAATAAATGGTCACATGCTGAAATTTTACCTAGGGTGCATGTAATTGGTAACTTTTATCATTTTCGTCCCTTCTAGAACATCTCCATTTATTAACCATCACCACCAACCAGCAACAAACATGTCTACCCCACTAAAATGGCTGCACACTCACCAATTATCACCAACATGGCAGCATGGGGGTGACTCTACTAAAACCAACTTTGGTCATGTCAAGTTTGCATCTTACCTACCACTAAAATCCACTAAAAATGTCCTTGGGAATTGATGGTGTCACACCCCAAAATTTTCGAATTTTGGGATGTGAATTTTCAACGTAATTAATACAATAATTTTCTCAATTTTCTAAAATTTTCCACGCTTTACTTAATTTATAGGGAATTTATAGTAGAAAAATATTTATGAAATATAAATAAATTACTTTGTATGTTGCATTCATGCTGCTGCATGGAGTTTTGTTTGTGTGTGGTTCAAATCAGAATTTAAATCTAGTTTAAATTCGAGTTTGAATCGTTTCGTTTGGAGCTTTAGAAAAGTTCTTTTGGCCCGAGTTCGATTTCGCCCCCTGTACTATCCTTCGGTCTGCTTCTGCTCCCCCTCTCTTTCCCTCGGCCCAGCTCGCCAACCCGCGCGCTTTCCTCGGCCCATTTCCCTTTGCTCGGCCCAGCACGCCCCGGCCCAAGCCGCCCGCTTTCCTCCCCGCCCCAGCCCAGCCCTTCCTCTCCCCCGTCGCGGCCCACCTCCCTCTCCGCGCGGCCCATCTCTATTTCCCTCACCAGCCCAATCCGGCCTGCCCTAACCCCCTCTGTTGGGCCCCGTTTTCCTCCTCGGGCCGAGCCTGCGAGGCCCGTTGCAGGCCCAATCCGGCCCAGCACGGCCCACCGGCCACAGCTCCCTGCGCCGCCGCAACAGACGCGCGCGCCGCCGCCGCAATCAGCGCCGCGCCGCCGCTCCGCAACGCCTTGGCGTCCGCGCCAAGCCATCCTCGGCCTCCGCGCCTATAAAGGCTGCCGCCCCAAGCCGCGTGCCCTAGCTGCCGCCCTCGCCTTCTTCCCTCGCGCAGCCTCCCTCGCGCTACGCCGCCGCCGCCTTTGCCGCCGGAGCCGAGCGCCGCCGCCTCGTCGATCCGCGCCACCGTCGACGGTGCGGCCCAGCCACGGGTACCAGCGGATTCCCCGCGTCAAGGCGCGCCTATGCCGCCTGTCCTCGTCGCTGTCCCATCGCCGGAGCTCCCCGCCGCCGCGATTGTGCCGCCGCCGGCCGCCCCGTCCGCCGGCACCCGAAATTCCGGCCGTTCCTTGCATCTCCGCCCGTGGTAAGCACCTCCACGCGACCCCCGTGATCTCCTCTCTCTCTTGCGCAACCGTACCCGAGCCCTAGTACGCCGGAGCGCCGGCGAACTCAGCGCCCAGGAACCCCCCGGCTGTATCGAGGAAGAAGATGGTGATTTAGCGTTTAGCCCCCTGAAGAATAACGAAAATCTTAGATGTGTTCTTGTGTCTTGGAAGTTTCCCAGAAAAATCCCTGCAAGAATCCCTCTTTCGCACTTAAATCCCACCCGACCCCTTTAACAGATCTAACCCCAGGTTTTACTGTTATTGCGGCACTGTTTTCTGAGTCTTGCAAATCTCCCAAGCTAGCCCCTGCCGACTATAGTTAATTTCAAATAAGTCCCTGAACCTTGTGTTAGCCATAGATCCCGCGTTTTAGCTCCGATTTAATCCGTTTTCATTGCGTTAGATTCATATCAACGTAAACTACATGTTAGCACTGTCAATTACCATGTGACATGTTTCTGAATTTTTATTTAATATTAAGTTGATTAAATGCTATTCAAATGCCCTTCCAAATAAAAGCAAATTAGGGTGTACATATCGATTTTCTATAATACTTATTAATTTGGTTAACGCTATTTAATCATGTTTTCAAAATAACATTTAACTAGAGTTTTACCTGGCTTTTGAAAATAATATTAATTTGATTAATTATTACTTTAACTAGCTTCTCTAATTAAAAGGAAATTAGGATCCACTCTGAGTTTTTATAATTAAATGTTAATTTGAATAATATCAACACTAATATATTTCAAATATAATACTGACTAGTTGAACATGAAATAAGATATTATTCGATTAGATGCTCCCACATGTCTTTATTATTAGAGTTACATGTTTAATTGTATAATTACTACATAAACAATTATAAATAAAATATGATTAAGTTTACCTCGGTTTTACAAATTTAAATATAATTATTTGAAGTAACCTTTACATATGATTTTGTTTAATTAAAATGAATCAAGCATATAGTTGGGTTGTTTAATAATATAAAACTTCCGATAGTTGTATCTTTTCAACCATAGCTCCGTTTTCAGCGACTCTTGCGCTCACGTGACCGTAATCCCGAGCCCTATCCTTTGGTGTACTGTTCTTAGTTGTATATTGTTTGTTTGCTTGTTTAGCTACTTGTGTGCTGCGACTAGAAGGAAAGCGAGTGCTGTCACGGAGAAGAATTTGAAGATCAAAGAGATGAAGACTATGAGTAATTATACTGGATTTGAGGCAAGTATAGCACGGACAATCCTTGCTACCTAAACACACCCTTTACATAATGTAGTACTTTCATATGCATGTGTCTAAATTGTTATCCCTTTTAGGTTGTGCCTAGTTTGTTTATCCTATACCTTGAATACCTTGGGTTTTGCATATGGGTAGTACTTTGCTAGGCGCAGCTACTGTCACCATTATTTAACTGTTAATCTTGACTTAATGGTCCACTACAATGATGATCTTAAAACATGCTTTTTAGCAACATGGTTCAGGGAACTAGAGCATATGCCGTGTGCTTTGCTCTAGTGTCTCTCCTTAAGGTCCGGTTCTTAAAGCGGCCACCCAGGAGCCTGTCGCCACCGCCAGAACTATAATGGCTCTGGTCTTGGACAAGTAGCTTGTACGTCTCTAGCTTGACAGTGGTTACCGACGGGCCGGCGGCGTTATGGGAGGCAAGGCACGGGGTGTTTCTTGATTCCAACGAGGACGGTATCCCCGTCGGCTAGGTCTCGTTAGACCCAGTCCCGTGTTGGGAGCCACCGTATGGCGGGGGCTCCACACGTTGCGCTATTTATTTTGTTGTTGTTATTCTTTGTTGCGCATGGACGCCATTGACCCCCTCATGTCGCTACATGAGCGTAAGTCAATCTCGGTGCCTAGAGTCTCACCACCTTGTAATACCTTAGCGGCTACTGTCTTTTTGGTTAATGATAAAATGAATCAACTAAAAGTGCTAATGCAGTTCAGCTGTGTCAGGCCTTTCTTTTAAGCCTTCATACACCGTGTTATACTTGCTAAGTAAGACATTTACTTACGCTTGTCTTTATTCAACAAAATCCCGGATGGGTACCAGATGGAGTGAATGAGACAGCTACTGAGTTTCCTGAAGATTTCCGTACTTCTGAGCTGAGGTCAACCAGTCAGTGTCCCTGTGGACTTGAGGCTCTACCCGTCGAGTTAATAAATAGTCTTCCGCTGTGTATGTGCTAAACTCTGATGTAAACTATTTTATTCGAGCATATGTACTCTGATTTCCATATTTGTAAGCTGTATGTGTTTTGTGGACATCCTGGGCACACATACAGTAGCATTCGGGTTTCTGTTTAAACCCGGGTGTGACAGATGGCCACACAATTTTGGAGTGGAATCAAAGGCATGTGAGTGCTGCACTCACATGGGAACCAGAGCCTTCGGCGAACTGGCCAAGGCACCCCCTCGGCCTATAAATAGCTGGCCAATGCTTGCTTGGTTCCTTGCACCATTCACTCACTCTCCCACTCTGAAATTTCTGCTAGGAGCTCTCTCTCTCTCTCTCTCTCTCATTTCTTTGCTCAAGTGCTTCCTCAAGTTCTTCCCAAGTTCTTGTTCAAGTTTTGGTTCACTTGCATAACCAGAAAATCCCAAAAATATTTTGCCTTTGTTGTGATCTTTGTGCTGAAATTCTGGACGATTTTGTGGTGGTCACCGACACCCGCAAGAACGACTAACTATCTCGGACGACTGACTTGATTTTCTCTGTGCTAACCTCATATATTCAGTCCTTCGGGTAGTTGTTGTTGCACTAACATTTTGCAGGGATCATGTCGAAGTTCATCGATGCACTCCGTCGTTCTACCCGGCTTAGCCGCCGCACGGACGATGCTGGGAGTTCCCCAGCTCCGTCCCAAGGCTCGAGCCGGATGGACACGGACGAGCACAAAGCAGCCGGCTCGGGATGGGGCCATGCCACGCCCCCGGCCAGGCAGCTCCTGAGCATCAACGACATCAACCTCAGGAACGAGCGGGAGCAGAACACCTTCAACGAGCTGCGGCTGAAGGAGTTCGAGCACACCCGTGTTTTTAAGCAGGACTTGCTCAGGGACACGGGTATGGATGAAGAGTTCGCCGAAGTTTTCCAGGCCATTGGCTGGGAGAATTTCTAGCACATCGACGAAGAAGGTTCGTACCTGCTCACTCTCGAGTTCCTTTCCACTTTGGCTTCAGAATCTGGGGGAATTCGTTTTCGGTTTTTCAACCAAGAGTTCTTTTGATCTTGGAGGGATTTTAGTTCGGGTCTTGGATTTTCAAGCCGTTGTTCCTTAGACCCGAACAAAGCGCTTAAAAGATTTGACCGGGTGGCATTTTGGAAAAAGATTTCGGGGAACACCAACTGTCATGCGCCACGCACGAACAGCACACATAACCCCACTTTGCGTTTCATGCATCGTTGGGTGTCTATGACGGTATTCCCCCGGGCAGATCTGCGCCCTGTCAACACCATCGAGTTGCGGGTTCTTTTTGCCATGGTCAAACAGATTCCCTATTCACCTGTGAAAGACATAGTTGGTCACTGGCTGGTCTCATATTTCTCGTGTGGGTAGCATGGCGATGACTTCTCTAGTCACTCGCCTTGCCAACCATCTGGGCGTCCTTCAGGGCGCCCAGCTCACGTACATCGAGACAGCGCGTTCCATCGTAGATGCTGTTGGCGGTCGTTACGGCACGTTTTCGACCACCAATACTCGGGAATAAAAGAGGTTATATGCAACATTCCATGCCCTTAGGTTTATATTCTAATAATGTTTCATGAGTTTTGATGAGTATATGGTGTGCAGGTACACAATTCATTAAACATGGACTAAGAGGGGTAAAAGTGGCCATTTCGGCCAAACCACTTGGATCGGCTGATCCACCCCCCTTAGCCCATTCATATATGACACACCACCACATGGGAAAACACACTTAGAGGCCGCACAGATCGCTGACGTCGTCAATCCGGAGCAAAAAATCACAAACCGACCAAACCCAGCCCATGGGAAGCAATCCTGGACGTCCACAACATATAGTTGGTGTAGCAGAGGTCAACCGGGCACTGGGCCCAGTTCGCCCGAACTGGTGAACCGCCTCAAAACCGCCATCCAGAGCCAATCCAGGCCGTGGAGCACCAAGGCGGTGCATCTGGATGGTTCGGCCGAACTGATCAGTCAGTTCGGCCGAACCTATCCGTTCGCCCGAACTGGCCGGGCAACCCCTCAAGGTGCCTTGGCCGGTGCTTCACTCCACCGCCTTGATCCACCTATAAATAGAGGTGTCCATCCCCATTTGAAGACACACCACTTGGGAGCAAGTCTCCATTCCTCTCTTTCAAGATGTAGAGTTAGGCTAGTCCTGTTGGGAGTTAGAGTCAGGGTCGAGCTTCGCTCGGGGTTCCGGAGTCGTCTTCTGGAGTTATGGTAAAGCTCTTGTATCTTTTCCTTTTCTTTTATATACGACTCTGAGTATTCTCAATATATTTCCTCCTGCATTTACTTGAGTTATTTGTTCTGCATTTATTCCGGGATAAGTGTAGAATGTCTAGCCCTGGCTATAGCTGTTGTAGTCTGGCTCTATAAGTCCTCTCGTAATTCTTTGTCTCAGCCGGGTTCTCGTTTCTGCTCAATGCTTCCGGTGAATTGTCACCGGGGTATTGACAGGAGTGCTTGCTCTTTCTAGGAGAGTGAGTAGTTATTGCCTAGTGTATGTGTGGTACCTAGTCTAGATGGTAACCTTGGTTTATTCCCGTCGCAACGGAGGTGGTAGCTGTGAGGTGGTGACAGCCCTTTCGGTATTCGTAGCCCATCACGTTAGTTCCGGTCCGTAGGATCCCCCAGTGTGGAGTTGGTGGCACCCCTTCTCATCTCTTTCTGCGTGTCATAGGTTCCATTGTCCCGATGCTGAGATAATAAGAACTAGGAAAAGAACCATAGATGCCATTCTTCATGCTAGCCATAATCTTTGCTAGAGGTATCTCAAGGCCAGTAGAAGTAATAGGAATCCTCTCCTGTCTCGTTGTCCTCCCACTAGCTAGACCGCTCTTCTATCTCTGTCCTGGACTTCTCCCTGTGTTTGTCATTTGCATATCACTCCTATCCTATCTTTTACCCCCGCCTTGTTAGCCGGTACTTTAATTAGTAGTTACATCCTTGTCAATAGTCGATACTCTTTGTTCAATTCTTCCCTGCGGAAATATAAGTACGATACCTAGGAATACTCCCGGGTGAAATGCTACATCGGTATCCGTGCGCTTGCGGATTTATATCTGTATCGTAAGAATACCAATGAACACTCCTTGCACTATTACTGGGATTCACAATCCTGATAGTGGATCGTAAGAATTGTCAGCAGATGCCGAGCACTTTGTGCAAGCCCACATGATACGGCGGACGCCTGACGCAACGCTAGTTATGATTTATCGTGGTTATACAACTGAAGTGCCTTTGCCTTGTGCAGCACTAAGGTTGTATACCACGCCGAAACTAACTCTTCAGTTGAGGACCGAGTCGGACGATTCTCCACCCTGGAGAGAGCCCGCTCGGCATAGCGTTGCAGGTGATGGACCAGTAACGAGGGGACGAGCCAGGCGTGACGTTGGGCTCGCCACCTCACATGAGCCAGAAGATGCACCACACGTGCCGCACCGCCATACTTCCGCTTTTGAGGCCACCTACGACATGTATACCGGCGCTGGGACGTCCGGAGCAGGAGGCTCCGGGCAACACCAGGAGCCAAACTACTTCGCCTTAGGACGCTTGGACTACGTCAGGACACGGACTCTGAGTGGTCCGGGAGTCGGTATGCTAGGGGGTACGACCATACCTCCCAACCATACTACGCTGGATACTCACAGTCCGCGTGCTTCGACTACGGTCGGGAGCTGTCTTACATCTCCGACCGAGTCGAGCTCATCGACGACCGTACCCGAGAGATTCAAGACACGCTAGCCCGCCATTCTCAGTACCATCAAGAGAATAGCGGGATGTTAGCGTCCATCCAGCATGACGTCCACGAACAAGCAAATCAGCTGAGCCAGTACCTGTCAAGATTTAATCCCTACCAGTGAGAAGTCCAAGCTTGGGGGAGGAACCCCATTCAGGTATGTTCCGATTTACCCAGCACTTTGATCACCCAATCGCATTTCTTTTCCTTCATAGTTTAGTTTGCATTTAAAAAAAATGAAAATACCAAAAATATTTCCCTTGAATAAAGTAACTCCCAACTATGGATGGAATGCATCATATGCCTCTCATTTTGGAAATGATGAATAGTTGCTCTGTCATTAATTTTGCAAGTACTTTGTTGCAATTTAGTTGCTTAATAATGCTTGAGTTATTTGGCATGAGTAATAATGAACCTGAAAACCTTGTGGGAGCACATGCTTTATTCCAAATCTAAGTTGTTGTGGGGATTGATATAGTGAGAATTTGGTTGAATTTCATTTCTGCTCTTAGTACGGGGAAAATCTCGGAGATTTATGCTTTCAAAATGAAACAATTCCTCATTGGTCAAAATACCTACCAGAGCCATATGATAAGTTTAATTGCAAATTTCTACTCATATGCTGCTTGTCATCTTAATGAGCTTTGTCAAATTGTTGTGACCCTTGAGTGAAGCTTTCATATTCTTAAAGATCGAGATCCACGTACACACACCACCTCTCACTTGCAATTCCTACACTGGGAGTTAGCAACCATTTTCCATCATCCATCCACAAAATAAATGCTCCATGTTCTATGATTTTTCCTCTCCAAATACTCTTGATAGAGACATGGGCTATGCAAAAAGAAAAGCATGCCAAAGAGCATGGCAAAAATAAAAGAAAAAGAAAAGCATGCCAAAGAGCATGGCAAAAAGAAAAAGAAAAAGAAAAAAGCATGCCAAGTGGCATGGCAAAAATATGAGAATAAAAGATAGCCCATGTTCTCGAAAAAAATAAATTAAGGAGAGGGAATTTCATCCAATGAGTTCCACCATATTCCACCAAAGTCCACTCCACCATATTCCACCATATTCCACTCCATCCATCCCACACACTTGCACTTCTCGATCATAAGATGTGTTTGGTTTCCTCATTTATATGTTACCTGCAAAAGAAATGACATTGTAGCAACTCCTGATCCACCGAGCCTAAGTTTATATCCTGTCTCTTATACACATCTAGATGTGTATAAGAGACAGCCTTTGGTGAGGATTCAAATACACTTGAGTGATTGAGTGTGCCAATGAGGAACAATTTGTAGTTTTCAAAACTTATGAAAAACTCCGAGATAGGATCCTGAAAAGAGTAGAGTGGAATAAAACTGAGTTTAAACTATTCATCTTTACAACCGCCCAAGATAAGGAGATTGCTATAAGCCCCATAGGTAAAAATGTAAATTAAAAACTTTGCCTATGATCCAAGTATTTTTTGAGTACTAGTTGTTTATAAAGTTACCTACAAGAGAAATGACATTGTAGCAACTCCTGATCCGCCGAGCCTAAGTTTATATCTTTGCTCGAGGACGAGCAAAGAGCTAAGCTTGGGGGAGCTTGTTGACGGTCGTTACAGCCCAAATCCGACCACCAATACTCGGGAATAAATGAGAGACTATGCAACATTCCATATACTTAGGTTTTATTTCCAATAAAGTTCCACGAGTTTTGGTGAGTGTCACTTGTGCAGGTACAATTACGACAAATATGTGCTATTTGGGCCGAAAATGACAGAAATGGCCGAACGACATGTTCGGCCGGTTATCCCCCTTAGCCGAGCAGGCCAGCGGGAGCCGTCCACGTCAGCGACAACTCAACGATGACATCAAATGACAAGTGGACGACCGCCAACTCATCTCGAGCCGTGCCAAGTCGTCCTGGGCCGGATCAACACAAGTCCAAACAGCAAGGAAGAGGCCCAGGGGGTCCATGCACCAGAGGCGGTGCTGGGGAGGCCGGCCAGGGGCTAGGCCCAGTTCGGCCGAACCCCTGGCTTCGGCCGAACCGCCCCCAGTGCGTGGAACCGACCCTAGGGGAATATCAAGGCCGTAGGTGCTCGTGGCGGTGGATCCTACGTTCGGCCGAACCCCCTGGTTCGGCCGATCCGACCTCTCGGCCGAAACGGCCGGCCACCGTATGACATTCAAGTTATCAATATAGTATCTGCTTTATTCTACTCGAGTCTTATATAGTTGCTTCTACTTTAGTCTAGTTGCTTCTATATCGTGTTTAGACTATAGTCGGTTCTAGTCCTTAGTGCTTTTAGTTCTTGCTTAAGTCTCTGTCTTAATTGGTTCTTCGTCTCTGCTCACACTAGCAAAGGAATAATCATGAAATTCTAGTAAACAACCTAACATAGGATTCCCAGCAAATTATGACATCTAATGCAAGCAAATGTAAATAACAGGTGATATTGTATTAAATAAATTAAATAGGTATAAATTATGATACCTCGGGATACTCCCAGGTGAAGTGCTACAGTGGTGATTCTGTGCGCTTGCAGAATATTTCTATATTTTACTAAGCCATAAGGAAACCACTGAAACACTCCTTACCCCAGTACCAGGATTCTTAATTCTGATATTGGATCGTAAGAAGTGCCAACAGTTACTAAACTTGCGAATGTCCAATTATCGGATCAGAGAGATAATTTTATTTGGTCTCTAAATCAGAATGGCCAATTCACGGTTTGATCTATGTATAGAAACTGCGTTGCGTAGTTGCCTGCACAACGGAAGAGTGTGGTATGGAAGTTGCGTTTGCCCTTGAAAGTGAAAATTTTTATCTGGTACTTGCAGACAGGAGTAGTTCTGACCAAGGATAATTTAGCTCGTCGGCACTGGAAGGGAAGTTTAAAGTGTTGTTTCTGTAATCTACAGGAGAATATACAACATCTTTTCTTTGATTGTCAATTAGCTAGAATAATGTGGAGGATTGTACAAGTTTCCTTTAATCTACCACCACCTGTGAGCATCACGCATATGTTTACTGATTGGCTCAATGGTTTTAACAAGAAACTTAAGTACAAAATCCTGGTTGGAACATCTGCATTGTGTTGGGCAATTTGGTTAAGTAGAAATGACATGGTTTTTAACAACACTCGAGATGTTACTCCTATGCAGGTTATCTTCCGCGGAACACATTGGATCCATTTTTGGACGTTGCTGTAGACAGAGGACGAGAGACCACACATCATTCGTGGGTGCCGTGCGCTTGAGACCATGGCGATGGAGATCTTTGCTCATAATGGATGGTCTTTTAGCAATAGAATTGCTTTCTGATAGTTCGAGTTTGGTCATGAAACAAACTTTTATTTATTTTCAGAGTCTTTATCGTTACTGGTTGTAATAAAAAACAGCTATATGCATAATTTTATGCAGAGGCTGGAATATTGAAATATATTCCCTTTTCTAAAAAAACGTCTTAAACCCATCATATTCAAATGTCATTGGTTTGATCCTCAAGTTGTGAGACGCTACCCGAATCTTGGGTTAGTTGAAATTCGACAGAGCTCCGTGTACCCAGGAGATGATGTCTATATTGTGGCTACACAAGCACCCAAGTCACCCAAATTTATTATCTATCATACCCGTGCAAAAAGGACAAAAGTTTTGAGGGTTAGGATGTTGTGTACAAGGTATCACCAGACGGCAAACTACCTGCACCAAACAATGAAGATTACAACATAGACCCAAACACCTATGTCGGGGAATTTTTTCAAGAAGATGGGCTTTCAGGGAGTTTTGCGATCGACTTAACGGATGTGATGGAAGTAGATAATTCAAGTGTTGCTCTTGAGGATGTCGGAGATGATGTTCATGACGCCAAAGACATAGCATTACTTGAAAAGCTACAATTGTGCGAGGACAGTGATGATGATGATAGTGATGGGCCTTTGGAGAACGACATTGATCATATAGAGATGCATGATAGTGATGATGAGACATATGATCCGGCTGTTCCAGACCATGACGAGTATTTTTAATAAATGTATGATCCTTATTATGTTTTTATTTGATTGATTTATAATTTTGAATTTGTTGTTGTTATTGTTATTGTTTATTTTATTTCTAATACATGTACTGATTGATTTAATATTTTGAATTTCATGCGGTTGATCAAAGATGGTGGGGCGCGGCGGAGGTGTACTGAGGTCGCTCGCCTCATTACTCGGGAAGTTTGGCGGCAGTGGTGAGTCGTCCTCCCAGTCGACTCGACGGTGGAAGAAGGAGGCTCCTCCTGCTGCAGCAGCCGGGGCTGAGGACTCGGGCACGGCTAGACAGAGGAAGGGGAAGAGGTTGCCTCGTAGAAGGTCACCCCCTCGTGAGGAGGAGGAGGAGGAGGAGGAGGAGGAGGTGGAGGAGGAGGAGGAGCAGCACGAGGAGCAACACGAGGAGGAGGGGGATGGGCAGCAGGAGGAGGATGAGGTACCTGAGGCGAATGCCTCGGGTGACAAGGAGGTGGAGGAGGAGGAGGTGGTGGAGCATGTGCAAGTCTCTATTGTTTGGCTGCGAGGACCGTGGAAGCTCCCGGACCGACCGATACCTTTAGAGGGACGGCCGATGCTTGTACCAGACCCTCCCAGGTAAGTAACATTTGCAGTTATGATCACATTTTCTTTTGAAAATCACAATTGAATCTAATCATTCATCTTAATCGTCTTTTCAGGAACTTCAAGGCGGTCATCGCCCTAGGTGTTCATGACCGCATGCCCAATGGTATCCTGGGAGGCCTCGTCAGGCTTCACTACCCTGGGGCTCGGATGATTGCCGGGAGCCTTCAGCCGGTGATGACGTGGGCCCAGTACCGCAACTATCTTGATGCACCAGATCAGGACGATAGGATTTGGGGAAACAAGGCGGAGCAGGTCCTGAACGAGTTTTGGGTAAGTACTGAACTGCTTTTCTCAATACAGTACATTCACTGGACATTCTTCAAATAATAACAAAATGTTTATGTGCAGGATTTCTACCGATGTGAGCCAGGAGTTTTGGCGCTCGCGATGCAAACGGCTGACACAGCGTGCACCAAGCTGGTGGCGGATATGATGTACGAGGCCCTCGTCCAGGCCATCGTGACATATATGGGCCGACACGAAGGAGTGGTGGTGAAGAAACTGCAGGCAAGAAACATGAGGCTGACCCGGGAGCAATTCATGATGGTAAATAGTAATACTATCTTTTTCAGATATGAAGCATGATCCATGTGATACTTATATGTCATGTTTTTGATTATTTGTAGGTGCCTCCATGGTGGTGCGCGGCGGATATGCAGTGCTGGGGATTGATCGTTGATAAGTGGTGCGCGGAGGGTTGGGTGGAAATCCACCACTCTTGTCGTGCACGTCGGTTGTTGATGCCAGGTGCAGCACATCATCAAGGCAACCGTCACCTCGGCGCGTACGCGAAGAAATGGGTATGTAAATGTGTCCATTCTTTATTCTAACATACAATTCTGTATAATCTCTGATCACAGTGCCTTTATTTTCGCAGTCGCGGTCACATGGTGACCAGCCTTGCTCCCAGCTCCAGGCTTGGGCTTTGGCCCATAAGGCCAAGGCGACGTCCGGCGTCACCTTCAACCTGGAAGATCCGCCCGAGGCCTACAGAAACCCAACCGTCCACAGCCGCCTCAGTGACTACAACGCGATGGCGAGGGAGGTCCATGGGCTAGATTTCGATCCGGTCACCTAGCCCATTGATGGAGAAGTCGTCATGAGGGTGGGAGGAGGCAAGAAGCATGGCCGCTACTGGATTGCCGACCCCCTTGTTGACAGGAGCAGCACTCCTAGTCTCTCTCAGATTCGAGCTCAGAGCACAAGCTCAAGCCCGGCCAGACGCCATCACGGCCCAAATGGAGGTTATTTCTGTTTCAACCGTCATTGATCTTTCCATATGTTTATTTTGTATTCTAACATTTGATCAAATATTACAACATCAGTAACGGGCGGAAACAACGACCGTTACCAATAAGCGTGTCACGACCCGGCCCAGCCCCTGCACAACAACACCCGTTACTAATAATGATTTCTGGTAACGGTCGTTGTTCGCGACCGTTACTAGTATTTCTTGTAACGGACATTACACATAACCGCTACCAATAATACTACCATCCGTAACGGTCGCTTAATGTCCGTTACATGCTGGGACTAGTAGTGACGGTAGTTGTATTAGGCACTTCAAGCCCGTTACGTATCTTTGATAGTGGTAACGATGTTAGGTTTGGCCAGTTAACGCCCGTTACTAGTGTCAAAGCTCAATTATTATTGGCATAAGCTACAGTAGTAGCTACAGTGTGTCGTCTTCCACCCCGTTGCTGCTGTCGGCGCAAAGCAGCAGCCGGTGGCGGGCGACGTCCACTCCGACGCCGTCCTGGCGCCCGCCCGTTCTCTCTCCCACACTTCGACTCGTCGTCGCCACGCCGGCGACCGCGCGCGACCGCGCCTGCTTGCCGCCCGGCCGGCCGCTAGCTAGCTAGCAGCTCCGCGACGTCGGCGCGTCGGCAGCCCGCGCGTCCCGTCCTCCGCAGCTCGCCGGTATGGATTTTGCCCCACTCGTCGTCCTCCGTCGTAATTCCTAGCTCGATCATCATCATGATCGATTTTGATGTGATATATGTAATTTTTAATTAGCCCGCGCGCCCCGTCCTCCGCAGCTCGCCGGTATGGATTTTGCCCCACTCGTCGTCCTCCGTCGTAATTCCTAGCTCGATCATCATCATGATCGATTTTGATGTGATATATGTAATTTTTAATTAAAAAAATCTATTTTAATCGAAGTTGTGTAGATGATGGCGGCTGATCGGGCTTGGATGTATATACCACCTCGAAATTTGGTGCTGTTCGTAAGCCAGGTTAAAGATTTCCTTCGTCAAGCGGAGACGGACATGAGAAACCGGGGTGTGACTATAATGTGGTGCCCATGTGTTGACTGTGCCAACCAAAAAAAGTTCGCACAAACGGATAACCTTTTATATCATCTAGTCACACGTGGATTCACAAAGAATTACACGTCTTGGAACAAGCATGGTGAGGAAGGCCTTAATGAAGGCGAAGAAGGAGCTCTTAATGAAGGTGAAGCGCGGCATGATGCTCAAGGTGGTCTTAATGAAGGTGAAATGCCTTAACTAACTCGTTGATTTCTCGTTGTTCCAGTGTAGAGCAGAATGTCTTAACTCTTTGATTTCACATTATTATTGCAGGGCGGGGAGGATGCCGAAATAACTCTGAGGAAGATGAAGCATTCTCACCCGATGTGATGCTGCCTGAGGATATGACTGACCAGGAAGTTACGGGCTTGGATGATGATGTGCTGCCTCAAGTAAACAATGTTGATCAAATGTTGAGAGACGTTGAGTTTCAAGGCGTGTACTCAACTTCTGAATTAGCGAGGCTGAAACAATTTGTCGAAGGTTCAAAGAAACCCCTCTACCCTGGTTGTCAGAAGTACTCTCGCCTTTCTGGAGATCTCAAACTTCTATAGCTTAAGGCAGGCCATGGTTGGACTGACAGAAGTTTCAAAGAACTATTGGATCTTTTAAAAGGCATGCTACCAGAGGGAAACCAAGTGGCTGGGTCTGTCTACGAGGCCAAAAAGATAATCTGTCCTTTGGGTCTAGAGGTTGAGAAAATCCATGCATGTAAGAACAGCTGTGTGTTGTTTCGGGGAGAATACGAGGACCTTGACAAGTGCCCGAAGTGTGGGTACGATCGGTACAAGAGGAAAAAAGATGGTGGAGACGATGATGCCGATGATGGGAACAAGCCCATGCAGATAAGAGGCAGGGAGGGCAGGAAGGGTAACCGAGGGGGTCCTGTGAGGGTGGCATGGTATTTCCCCATTATTTCCCGCTTGAGACGCATGTTTGCCACACCAAAGGAGGCCCAACTCTTACGTTGGCATAGCGAAGGGCGAAAAAACAAGGGAGATGGCAAGATGAGGCACCCCACAGTGCGGCACAGTGGGGTAACATTGATGCCCACTATGGTTGGTTTGCCAACGATTGCAGGAACATCCGGTTCGCTATGAGCACCGACGGCGTGAACCCATTTGGTAACCAAAGTTCAACGCATAGCACCTGGCCTGTTGTGCTGTCAGTGCTGAACCTTCCACCTTGGCTATGCAAGAAACAGAAGTACCTGATGTTGTCAATCTTGGTCTCCGGGCCAAAGCAACCCGGTGACCGTATTGATGTGTACCTGAGGCCATTGGTTGACGACCTGAAGAAACTTTGGTGGCCTGGTGTGCCAGATGTTTGGGATGAGTTCAAGCATGAGTACTTCACGTTGCATGCCATGTTTTTCACCACCATAAACGACAATCTGAGCCGCCGCAACCTCTCCGGGCAGAGTAAAAGGAAAGGCGAAGCTTGCCCTCATTGCTTAGATGAAACATGCTCTTTGTGGCTCAAGCACTCGAAGAAATTCGTATTTATGGGTTACCATCGTTTCCTCCCTAAGAGACATATATACCGGGCCATGGATTGTCAGTTTAATGGAGAAAAGGAGAATCGAACGAAGCCTACGCATGTTTCCGGAATGGAGATCAACTTGCAAGTCCAAGGCATCAAAACTACCGAGGAGTTACCAAAGGTAGACAAAAATATATGCAGCCAACATATCGGTGAAGAAGAAGATGTGCAAGGGATATGGAACAAGAAGTCAATATTATGGGAGCTACCGTATTGGGAGGTGTTGGATGTGCGTCATTCAATTGACAACATGCATGTCAAGAAGAACGTGTGTGAGAGCATGTGTGGAACACTGTTACAACAGAAGGGGAAGGGAAAAGATCACGAAAATGCAAGGGAGGATCTTAAAGAGATGGGCATTAGGCCGGAGCTCTATGGAGAGCAAACTGACACGTTGACGGACCTTCTGGTAGCTGTAACCACATTGTCTAAGACGGAGAAAAAACAATTATGTGAGTTTTTGCACGGTTTGAAAGTACCTTCGGGGTAATCATCCAACTTCAAGAGGCTAGTGTCGGTGAAGGACATGAAAATGAATTTCAACCTGATGAAATCTCATGATTGTCATGTGTTGATGACGGCTATTCTTCCTGTTGCACTTAGAGGCATCAAGACAGTAAAGGTTCGCGAAGCTGTCACGAGCTTGTTCTTTTTCTTCAATGCAATAGAACAGAAGGTGATTGATGAGGTTGCACTTGTTGAGATAGAGAAAAGGCATTACGAGACCCTATGCATGCTTGAAGCTACTTTCCCACCATCATTCTTTGATCTCATGGTCCATCTAACAGCACATCTTGCAAAGGAGATCTTCTACCTTGGGCCATATTACCTTCATCAGATGTTTCCATATGAGAGGTTTTATGGCTTCCTCAAATCATTGGTACATAACCGGACATTTCCGGAGGGAGCCATGGTTCGTGGCTACAGTACCATCGAAGCTATTTGTAACACCCTAGTTTCGAATTTGCTAGGTTTTTAAAATTTTTCTAAAATTTATTCAAATCAAGTAGGAAGTATGCACAATTGTTTAAAATAAAACAATATTTTATAAATTTACATTGAATTAATATAGGTTATAAATATAAGGTGAATTATTGCATTCATGCTGTTGCATAGTTTTTATTGTATTGAAAAAAATGTGGATTTCACAACACTTTTATAAATCCAAATAGTTTTCGTGCGAGGTGTGTTTAGGATTAAGGATCATATAATTTCTGGAATTAATATATTTAAGGGCCAAATATTATTGTTGGGTTTTTCCGATTTCTTCCTCTCTCTCTTTTTTTTCCGCCTTAATTGCCCCCGCCCGTTTCCCCCTGCTCGCCCTGCGCATCAATGGCTCGTAAAGGCCATTGCCGGCCATCAAAGCCCTGAGCCCCGCCGCCAAAATTCCCGGCCACCTCGCGCTCCTCTCCGCCTACAAATGGCCGGCATAGCACCCTCACCCTTCCCTTTGCCTCGCTGCTCTACCACCCGTACCGCCAAGCCGCCATCGCCGACGAATCAGCCGCTCCCTGACCACCATGGTGAGTCGCCCCGCCGCCGTCGATCCGCGTCTGTCGAGCTCCACCTCAACCTTCTCTGCTTCCCTTGCATGCGCAGGACCCGTAGGAGTCCGCCCCGACGCCAAGGCGCACGAGAACGAGGCTGAGCCGAGCTCTCCACGCGCGCCCGTGGCCGCCGCCCGCCCCACGCCGTCGTGAGCCACCTCCATCACCAAATCGACGACGAGATCCCCCTAGGTGAGCTCGCCGTCTCCCTCTAATGCTCTAGGACCAAGCCGCACGCGAAACGGAGCTCTGTAGCTTAAGAACGGCCGGGATTCCGGCGATCTCCCGCCGCGGCCGGCCCTGTAGCGGCGGCGCCGGTGAGCAAAGCCGGCGGCGCAGTGCCAGCCACTTGATCGGCAATGGACGGGCCTTATTAGATCTCAGCGTACCCCTTTGCGTTTTAAATCACAGCCACCCATCAACCATCCAATGGCCTAGATCGGCCGCTGACCACAGTCAACCGCAGGCCTGACTGTTTTGCACTTGAGCCCCCGATGAACCCTGATTTTGCACGCGCTGTGTTCTGAGTCTTAGGTAACTCTCTTGCTAGCCCCAGCTAACTATGGATAATTATGTTCCGGCCCTTAGCTAGTCTATTTAGCATATTAAACCTTGTATTTTCACTGTTTTGTAACAATTAACTACTGAACCTTGTACATTTCACATACTAGCCCTTGAAAGATTTTGATAATTATAAATGTCCTTGATAATTTAATAAAATTATTTTAGGTGTTAATAAAAATTCCAGAAAATAGTTAAATCACGTTTTAGCTTGTAGCTTTTGCGTCCTAGGTCCGTTTTAGTCCTTTTTTTGCGATGGTCCTCTATTAGCGTGGGCTATTGTTTACAAGCGTAGTTTCATGGTAATCATGTTTTACAAAATTAAGTAAAATGTTAAATTGATTAATTGCCTTCTAACTAGCTTTCTAAGTATAAAACTCTTTTAGGTTTATACACCCAAATTATTTTAATTCAAAAGCGAAGTAAATCCTAGTCATATTTTATTTACAAATATTTGCATATAGATTAAGCCATTTAATTAATTAACTTGAAATAAATCGATTAGATAATCATGCATGCCTTTTATTTCAAGTTAATTAATTAAATGGCTTAATCTATATGCAAATATTTGTAAATAAAATATGACTAGGATTTACTTCGCTTTTGAATTAAAATAATTTGAATAATTTGAACACGGGTATTTCTTTGAAATATCCTTTACACATGTGTTGACACCCAAAATTGGCAATAGTGCAAACCGGTCTGACCGGTATGCACAAACCGGTCAGACCGGTTTAGTTAATATTGTCAAAAAGCAGATTGGACTTCACCATTGTGTAGCTTTCGTCGAGACAATCAAAATGCATATGTGGAACGTTCAATTTGGACTTCGGATGAGAGAGTTACGACTTCAACAAGATTTGCTCTCCAGGGAAACCGGTCTGACCGGTTTGCCCAACTGGTCAGACCGGTTTGGTTCTGTCATTCGAGTAGGTTTAGGACTCTATGTTTTATCCCGTATTGTAACCGAACTTGAAGGGGTACGACTTCCCCGGCCTATAAATATAAAGGCTCAAGACCGATTGAGGTGTTCCCAATCGAACCAACATACTTGTACCCTACTTTTTATCCTTCAAACCCTAATCTCTTCCAAACCCTATTCTCTGTTCTTTGCTCATCTCTACGGCGTACAAAGGTGTTCTAGGTGGCCTGCTGATCCTAGAGCAACCCTAGCTTGCTTGAGCTCCGACGGGGTCCCTCCCGAGCTCGAGTTTCTAGGTCTTCGCGATCTCCCGTCTGAAAGCGGTCTGACCGGTTTCAGGAACCAGTCTGACCGGTTTGCCCCGGGGAGGTCGGGGTGTTGGCCGTTGTGATGGCCGTGCTGCGCGTTCGCGCGATCTCGAGTGTGTTGGCACATCTTTGCGTCAACATACTTTTTGGCGACTCCGCTGGGGAACGATTAATCTGGTTTCAAAACCGATCTAGTTTTCTCCAAAGAAGATGGGCTCTATCTCCGATTCCGACAACGACAACATCATCGCGGCGACGATAGAGGAGCTCACCGAAGAGGAGCGCAAGGAGTACCAAGTCGCTATGGAACACTTCAAGATGCAATTCTTGAAAGGTTTCAAGAAGGATGATGGTGGCTCCATTAGAAGGGTCGAAGAATTCGTCATGCCTTCTTTCAAATTGACTAATAGTCAAGTGGAAGAACTTCCTAAGGTAAATAACGACCCATCTGATCTCGTGAAGCAATTATCGCTTATGATGGATGAAAAATTTTCAGTAGCAAATATTATTGGTGATAAGCTTGCTTCTTTATCCGATGAATTAAATACATTAAAAAAGAATAAAAACATTGTAGATAATTCTTTTCCATCAGATAATTTAAAATCTAGCTCGTAAGGTGTGTCAGAAAATATTTTAGATCCAAATTTCGGCATACCAACGAATTTCTTTGCTGGACAGACATCGCATGCACCATCGGTCAGCAAACCGGTCAGACCGGTTTTCCAAACCGGTCAGACCGGTCTGCCCAGTTTCACAGCTGGTCTGACCGGTCTGCCCAGTTTCACAGCTGGTCTGACCGGTCTGCCCAGTTTCACAGCTGGTCTGACCGGTCTGCCCAGTTTCACAGCTGGTCTGACCGGTCTGCCCAGTTTCACAGCTGGTCTGACCGGTCTGCCCAGTTTCACAGCTGGTCTGACCGGTCTGCCCAGTTTCACAGCTGGTCTGACCGGTCTGCCCAGTTTCACAGCTGGTCTGACCGGTCTGCCCAGTTTCACAGCTGGTCTGACCGGTCTGCCCAGTTTCACAGCTGGTCTGACCGGTCTGCCCAGTTTCACAGCTGGTCTGACCGGTCTGCCCAGTTTCACAGCTGGTCTGACCGGTCTGCCCAGTTTCACAGCTGGTCAGGCCGTTCTTTGGTTGGTAGTCCATTGTCTTCAGCAATGACTAGTTCGGCCGCTTCTGGTCGAACTAATGGGATTGATATGGGTAGTTCAAGTTTATGTCAAAAACCATATCCTCAGGAATTTGATCTTGTTCCCTATCCCGCTGGTTGGCATGTTCCTGAGTTCACTAAATTTAATGGTGATGGTACTCTTACGACTTGGGATCATGTGAGCCAATATACATTCAAGTTAGGAAAAGCAGCTTTTAATGAGGCTTTACGTATACGACTATTTTCATTATCTCTCACTGGAATTGCTTTGTCTTGGTTCTTTTCGCTCTCTCCGAATTCTATACAAACATGGAATCAATTAGACCATAAATTTCATGATCGTTTCTTTAATAGAGAGAACGAAGCTAAAGTGACGGATTTGACATCGGTTATACAAGGCCGTGATGAATCGGTCCTTGATTATTTTAGAAGATTTAAAGATGTTAAAAACCGATGTTTTAATTTAACAATTTCCGAGAAGGAATTGGCAGATTTAGCCTTTGCGGGCTTGCGGGCTTATTTGAAAGAGAAATTAGATTTTAATTTTCTTTCTGTCAATCATTTACAAATGAAGGCCATGAGTTTAGAGCTTAAGTTGGGAAATTCAAAAGAGCCCGTTGAAACTCAGCAGTCCAGCGTGCGTATCGTTGATCATAATTCTAATAGTTCGGATGATGAGGGTAAAGATATTTGTGCTGCTGAGTTTGTTTGGCCATCAAAGGCCGAACCATGTTCTTGTCCTTCACTCAAGCCGATGCAGAAAAATTGGCAAGGTGAAGTAAAATTTACTTTTGATGTTGCTAAATGTGATCATATTTTTGATGAATTGCTCGAGAGAGGCAACATTAAATTGTCTCATGCTATACCATCGTCGAAGGATCTAAAAGGGCATGCATATTGTAAGTGGCATAATTCTTTTTTGCATGCAACTAATGATTGTAATATTTTCCGTCGACGGATACAATTGGCCGTTAATGAAGGACGATTGTTATTAGCTGAGACACAAATTGATGAAGCTCTTTTATCCGTTCATACTTTGAATCTGAACAATCCCAAAATACTTATTCGGCCGGAACAAGCCGAACAAGCCAAAGGGAAAAATGTGATCATTGGAGAACCAAGGCCGAATAATGTCACTGACAAAACTTCGGCTAGAAAGGTTGTGATTGGAAAAACTCTAGATGGAAAAGAGTCTCTGAAGATTACTATTGAAACATCTAGGCCCGGGGGGCAAGAGAGTTCACCTAAAGAAGGTCGGTTTGCTGATCAGGCGAAACCGGTCAGACCGGTTTCCCGAACCGGTCAGACCGGTTTATCCCAGGACCAACCAAGAATTTTCAAGCCTAGGCGCCCGGAAGTGGGTACTTGTAAGGTGGATGATCAGCTCCTGAACAAGTACACAAAGGCCGTTCAAGTTGATCGGCCAACAAAAAAGAAACCAAGAGCAACATCGCGTTGGAATAATTCTACAGCTCCAAGAGGGAATAGCAAGCACCAAGGTGATGTTATTACTGTATTTCCTTCACAGAAATTTTATACAACCATACCATGGGTATTCCCTACATCAAGTTCTCAAAATCCGACGTGGGATCAAAGGGTGTAGATGCAATGCTTCCCTATGTCACAACCACATCAGGAGTATATGGGGGAAAGCTCAATAACTCCAGTGCATGGCCGATTGGGCTCATACCAATCAGGTCCGGCGCCAGCCACTAAAGCGGTCAGACCGGTTTCATCAAACCGGTCAGACCGGTTTCGGTCTGATCAGAAGCCATGTATTCCTCCTAGGCAAGAATACTGTGTCAAGAAGAAGAAGGAGGATGTGCAGCCTATATTTGATCCAAAGCAAGCTAAAGTTAATTGATTTGCGACAGTTGGTGATATTCCAGAAGTTATGCAAAATTTGGATAAAAAGCCGATTGTTATTAAAAATTCGGTTGCTATTGCAAATAAAGGACCTGTCAAGACAGATGATCATGAAGCTAGCAGTAGCAAGTTTGCAGAAAGATACTATCAACCCAGATGGTGTCCATCGGGTTTGACTCATACGCAGAAAAGAAAATTGCAACGCTTGCGCAATAAAGAGAAAAGGGAGCAGGAAACAGAGATGCCGAGGAATGAAAAATTCAACAATTACAAACACATGGCTCCTCAAGGCAAAGAATAGCGAATCAAGTCAAGTGGCCAGCCGGCGGCCAAAGTGGTCAGACCGGTTTCACTAACCGGTCAGACCGGTTTCAGTGAATCCCGCGCAAGACAGTCAGCCGAATCAGCGGTACTTGGTTCAGTTCTTGATAACTCTGTGGTACCAGAGGAAGTAGCTTGTTTCCACTTTGGACCTCATGATGCTGTGTTCCATAAGCCTAAGAAATCGGTTGATCATTTGGAAGCTTTATATATGAAAGGATATATCAATG
>OAMR01000598.1:383612-401742 GCA_900205405.1 Echinochloa crus-galli | reverse complement strand
AGGAACCGGTCTGACCGGTTTGCCCCGGGGAGGTCGGGGTGTTGGCCGTTGTGACGGCCGTGCTGCGCGTTCGCGAGATCTCGAGTGTGTTGGCACATCTTTGCATCAACAACATGCTTTATGAAATTAAAATAAATACAACACATATAGTTGTTCCTTTTATATATAATTCAAATGTTCACTAGCTTTATCTTTTGAACCGTAGTTCCGTTTTAAGCGCTTCTCGTGCCGTTTGCGTTCGGTGTAGCTAGTGTTGGCTTGTAGTACGCTTTTCAAAACTATTTCGTTACTTATTGGTGTATTGTTCTTAGTTGTGCATGTGTGCTTGTTTGTAGTTGATTTGTTTACGTTGAGGAACGTTCAGAGCAAGTGGCAATCTTGAATTTCTTTTTGAGGCAAGTGGTTCCTTGATCATTTTCCTTGTACCTACTTAATTTATTTAACACGATGTCACCTGTTATTTATCATTGCTTGCATTAGATGTAATGATTTGTTGGGAATCCTACGTTAGGCTTGTTTACTAGAATTTCATTATTACTCCTTGAAGCTTTAGAGGTTACCTTATATGGGTAGAATTCTTACTTAGCTTTGCTCAACATTGGATGGTCGGGTTAATTTAATATTGATTAATAAACTATGCAATGTGGGCTTGGTAATCTTTTTAGCAATATGGAACTCTAGGCGGCTCAGGCAAGCGTGTTTGATGCTTGGTTTTTGAGGATTGCTATGTTGGTTTTGTCTTAGCCGAGCGTAAGGTTTGATCTATGGAGTGACCACCCAGGAAAACAGTACAACCATGAGAACTAGATGGGCAATGGTCTTGGCTGAGAAATTTTGGTAATCCAGGGGTACGTGTTGGGCGGGTAGGAGCCGACTAGGGCAGCGTCCCAGAAGTCGTTGCACGGCACAGTGATGGGTCTAAGCCCTGAGTGGGTCAATGCTCCCTGGAGAACCAATGGAAGGCCTCGTAGTGCACCGCAATAGCACTCACATCTCGGAAATGTGACCCCGGTCGACGTTCCTGTGGAAGATGGAGCCCTCCGTCACGATTAGATTTACGATTGTGTAATTTTCTTTAAGACCTTCTGGTCATTTTGTAAATAATATACGCTTTGTAATTGATATTGTTCTGTTATTCACTTATGATGTCAACTTTATGCATGAATTTGATCCTGGGCATGCATAAAGGGTGCGTTCGGTTTTGTCCTTAAAACCGGGCGTGACACAGTGGAGTGGGCCATGGGTTATATGGACCCCCAAAGCCCATTGGTGTGCCTCGTTCACGGCATGAAGGTAGGCTTGCAGGTGTTGGGACATTGGGCAAAAAGTCAATCACTCCGCATCAAGATTCCTTCTCCAAGTTCTCATTTCACCGTGCTACAACAAACCTCAGCAGTTACACCGTATGTAAATGAGCACATGCAACACCTACGTGAAGCTAATCCTAACCGTAGTGAGAATTGGGTTGCAAAGAAGCACATGGAAGGGTTTAACACTTGGTTCCGAGATCATATCCATATTGCCAACCCTGCTATAACCGATGAGCTGATAACAAAACAAGGAGCGGGGCCATTATTCACTATTACAACATACCAAGCATATGATATCAATGGATACACGTTCTACACCACGGCCCAGGATGGCAAGAGCATATATCAAAACAGTGGTGTGCGTATAGATGCCGTCGGCAACGACAAGGAGACATGCACATATTATGGACAAATCGAGGAGATCTGGGAGTGTTGACGGTCGTTACAGGCCGATTTCCGACCTTCAACCAAGTATAAAATGAACACAATGGAGACACACACCATAGCTATAGGGCTTCCTACTGACTATTTCCACGAGTATTGGTGATTGTCCATTGTGCAGGTACAAAATGGTGAAACATAGGCTATAGGGGTCGGAAATGACCGATTCGGCCGAATGACACGATTCGACCGGTTACCCCCCTTAGCCGTACGGGCCGCCGGGCGCCGTCCACGTCAACGACAACAAAGCGATGACATCACAAGACAAGTGGACGACCGCCAACTCAACCCGGACCCACACCAAGTCATCCTGGGCCCACACAAGTCAATCCTACGCATCAAGGGCCGGTCCAGGAGCACCCCAGGGCAGAGGCTGCACGGGGGAACGTCTGGGCAGTTCGGCCGAACCGGGGATTTCGGCTAAACGGCCCGGCACCGCCTCCCAGCTGCCTTGGCTGCCACTCTGCCTCCCACCGTCCTTGGCCACTATAAATTGAGGCTCCTGGTCACCTGCAACACATACAACACAAGAGTAGAGTGCAGGCGAAGCCCTGTTAGTTCTCCACTTGTATCAGTAGAGATAGGGAGAGAGGAGAGGTGAGCGTCCGGGATAGGAGCCGGAGTGTCGGCCCCTCTTCTAGCTGTACCTCTACGGATGCGACTTCACTTCGAGTAACATCCGGGTCATGTTTGGTACTCTCTGTATCTCTCTCTGATTAATTGAGCATTCAGTTCTTACTTTCTTTACTTGCATCGTTCTCCGTTCATTGCTTAGTAGTATAGTATAATTGTATGCTAGCTGCTTAGCTTGAGTGCTTATCTGTCTGCAGTAGATAAGAACTAGTCAACTAGCTTAGGCGTGGTGCCTGTGCTTGAGACTATCTTAGAATCCGCCTGTCGCAACGGAGGTGGTAGCCGTAAGGTGGTGATAGCCCTTACGGTCGTTGTAGCCCATCACGTTAGTTCCGGTGACTTAGGACCCAAGGTTCAGGGTAGTCGGCACCCCTTCTCATCCCTTTCTGTGTGTCGGAGGCTATGTAGTCCCGAAGCAAGTATCTGATCGTACCTTCTGAACTGCCCAGTAATCAGTGGAATACTCTTCCCAGACGTGTACCCTCTCTATCCTCTCATCTATTCTCTCCCCTCCTTGTTGTCGTCAACCCCCCTCATCCATTCCATTCCATCCAATCCATCTACCTAGGACTACTCGGTTTAGGGTTAGTGTACTTCTCGTTCTCCGTGGAAATCGATACCTGGAATACTCCCGGGTGAAAGCTACATCGATATCCGTCCGCTTTTGGATTTATCTGTAGGCCGTCAAATGTATTGTTTTGGTGGAGCTTGACTATGTAGGCTTCAAGGTAGCCTTGTTTCGGTGCCGATGGGTCAATGGGAACAGAGGTGTGACCAAAGGACACATATGGGTTTGTCAGTGTTGATCTACGGTCCTCTGGCTACAAAGACGAACCGTTTGTCTTTGCTAAGAATGTTCAGCAAGTGTTCTACGTACCCGACCTAGCAAAGAAGAACTGGCACGTGGTTATGCCTGGAAAAAAGAGGGTTGTAGGGGTTGAAAATATTGTTGAGGAGGAGGAATACAATCAGTTCGATGAAATTCCGGCCTTTGACACTTCACACATGCCCTGACTCTCGGCAGCTGATACAACACCATACTTGCGAACCGACCATCAGGAAACAATCTATGTCCAAAAATCAAGAAAGAAAAAATCAAGGAATTTGTAATATATGTGTCCTGGAATTTTGAACCGAATTTTATGATCAGAAGTGCAATTTGTACTGAATTTGCATTTCAGACTCTGTCTCAGACTCTGTTTCCAAAGTGCCCGTTACTGATAATGCAAACGACAGAAATATGTGCAGCCAACATATATATCATAGATCATTCCATTTCATAGTAGATTGCAGATCGCCACAATACATTTCATTCACCTAGTGAAAGGTAACATATCCAGCCAACAACAGGCTACACACAAACACTACTAGAAAACACTTCAAAAGGACTACAATTTCCTTTCCAATTTATACTAGTGCTTTAACATCAGACACCCATACTAGTGCTTCATCTTCTGTTTCTTTAATCTTGTTCATCAGCTTGTCTTCTCTCACAGTGGCACTGTCTCAACCTTGATCTTGTTCAGCACTTCAACGTATTCTTCCTCCCAATAACCAAAGCCACAACCACTGCCGCCATTATGCAAAAGGCAAACCCAAATTTTTGATGTCATTCAAACAAATCTGACACTGAATATGAAGCAGGGCACTAAAAGCAGAACCTTGCGGCCGTGGCACTTGTAGAAGATGCACCCAAGATTCGCACTGTCTTCTTTCTTGACCTCAAGCTCACAAATGGTGTACCGTCCGTAGTCATTGCAGGTAATCAGTGGCAGATGCTGTCGCTTGCGCACACTTTCTGTCGCTGACGAGCTCGATGTTGGCTGCGTTGGAGCCATGAGTTGTGCGCGGGAGGCGTGGCGGCGACGGGCGGCGAGATGCGTGGCGGCGACGGGCGGCCGAAGCTTAGCGGAGAATGGAGATTTTTTGCGAGTTAGGGATTTGAGTCAACACATATATACGCTTAGTATGGGTGAGGCGTTCCTCCGTCACCCATCCCCATCGGTAACGGGGGTTGTGTCAGTAACCGTTACAAATTGATATAAGTAACGGACAATGGGAAAGTGTCCGTTACATATGTACGAGCAGAGTCCGTCAAATGCCGTTACGAATTCTATTTCAGTAACGGGCTTTAAAAATGTGCCCGTTACGAATATGTGTGAAGTAGCGATACGATACATTAAGTTACATAATACGGTGCCTAGGTCTAAAATTACGCAACAACTGTATTTTGTGTCATGATATGTACTAAGATGGAGTTCCCCATTTTGCGATGTGTGGATCTCAAAAAGTTGGATGACAATTTTCAAAAAATATATGAACTTTATGAAAGTTCATGCTCCCTCCGTTGTAAAATGTAGGGAGTTTGACTTTTTTGACCCCAACGTTGACCGCTCGTCTTATTCAAAAAATTTGTGAAAATATGGTCAAATTAAGCCATTTCTGTAGACTTTATATTAATAAAGCAAGTGGCCACAAAAAATATGATAACTTGCGCACAACTTTGAATAGTAAGAGCGGTCAACTTTGGGTCAAAAAAAATCAAATGGCCTACACTTTAGAACGGAAGGAGTATGAACTTTATGAATTGTATGAAACTTTATGAGTAAAGTGTATCCACCATACATGAGTTGCATTACTATGTCACTTTGGCCCAACAAGTTGCAAATGCAGCGATACGATACATTAAGTTACATAATGCGGTTTGTATGGCCTAAAATTACGCAACAACTATATTTTGTGTCATGATATGTACTAAGATGGAGTTCCCCCGTTCTGCAATGTGCAGATCTCAAAAAGTTGGATGAAAATTTTCAACAATTATATGAACTTTATGAAAGTTCATACTCCCTCCGTCTTAAAATGTAGGGAGTTTGACTTTTTTGACCCCAACGTTGACCGCTCGTCTTATTCAAAAAATTTGTGAAAATATGGTTAAATTTAAGCCATTTCTGTAGACTTTATATTAATAAAGCAAGTGGCCAAAAAAAATATGATAACTTGCGCACAACTTTGAATAGTAAGAGCGGTCAACTTTGGGTCAAAAAAAGTCAAACGGCCAACACTTTAGAATGGAGGGAGTATGAACTTTATGAATTGTATGAAACTTTATGAGTAAAGTGCATCCACCATACATGAGTTGCATTACTATGTCACTTTGGCCCAACAAGTTGCAAATGTAGCGATACGATACATTAAGTTACATAATGCGGTTTGTATGGCCTAAAATTACGCAACAACTGTATTTTGTCTCATGATATGTACTAAGATGGAGTTCCCTCATTCTGCGATGTGTGGATCTCAATAAGTTGGATGAAAATTTTCAACAATTATATGAACTTTATGAAAGTTCATACTCTCTCTGTCTTAAAATGTAGGGATTTTGACTTTTTTGACCCCAACGTTGACCGCTCGTCTTATTCAAAAAATTTGTGAAAATATGGTTAAATTTAAGCCATTTCTGTAGATTTTATATTAATAAAGCAAGTGGCCACAAAAAATATGATAACTTGCGCACAACTTTGAATAGTAAGCGGAATCCACCCTGGCGTGCGCGGCTTCCCCAACCACCAAACCCTAGCGGCGGCGCGGCGCTGCTGCATCCACCCCGGCGCCGCGGCATCCTCGCCCAAGAACCCAGGGCCCGGCCCTGCGACGGCGACGCGGACCCGACCACCTCAAGCAACACGGCGACGCGGATCCACCCCTCCGATAACGACGATGGCGAGCAAGACTGCTTCCTCTACAACGCACGTCATCCAACAAGTTGCAAATGTAGCGATACGATACATTAAGTTACATAATGTGGTTTGTATGGCCTAAAATTACGCAACAACTGTATTTTGTGTCATGATATGTACTAAGATGGAGTTCCCCCATTCTGTGATGTGTGGATCTCAAAAAGTTGGATGAAAATTTTCAACAATTATATGAACTTTATGAAAGTTCATACTCCATCCGTCTTAAAATGTAGTTTATTTGTTCAAAGGAAACTCGATCTGTATGTCATGGACACAGATCCTGATGTGGCTGCTGCCAAGTTATTTTTTCCTTCTGCATAATTTCCATTAGTTCTGCTGTTTGACTTTTTTGACCCCCAACGTTGACCGCTCGTCTTATTCAAAAAATTTGTGAAAATATGGTCAAATTTAAGCCATTTCTGTAGACTTTATATTAATAAAGGAAGTGGCCACAAAAAACATGATAACTTGCGCACAACTTTGAATAGTACGAGCGGTTAACTTTGGGTAAAAAAGTCAAACGACCTAAATAGTTGCCTTGATTTGCATCACTTTCAGTAACGGGCTTTACAAAGTGCCCGTTATTGTAATGTACACTTCAATGATGCTTTGGTATATAAGCATTGGTATATAAGCATCGCACAAGGAAGCAGTTGAAGGAACAACAGAGCTGCTTTGATATAGGATCTCATTTCTTCGGCCTGTCTGAATATGGTTAGTACCTATCCCCAACCAGTATGCTAAATAAACTATTAATTCTATGTGTATATGTTGTACATGCTGATTTTATTTAGGACCTGTATTGATTTCTAGTCTAATAGTATCTAATAATAATTTTGTTCACATTTCCATCCCTGCTTATATTTCTTTACTGACAAACTGATATATCATCTATGCAGGCTAACTCATCAGGAAGCTCCTCTGGTGACAACAGTGCACATAATGTAGAGGATGAGCATGCACCTGCTTCACAGGGTAATTCGGCACTCACTGCTGGGAGTACTAATCGAGGACGGCGGTCACGGACACAGACCAAATGGCCAGAAGCTAAGGTGATTGCAACTGGACTTGACGACCAATGGGTCCCTACCCCAAAGGTGGCGAGGGATCGATTAATATTGTGATTCCAGCAGATGGTACTACTTGAAACTTGTAGACCTGAATGAAACTTGATGATGTTTATGGTCTTTCCTCTTATTCTTAAACTTATAGTTTACATGACCAGTCTGCCTATCCATCCCAATAGGGGATACAAACTTGAAACTTGTTGATTCATCCTACTTGAAACTTGTTGCATGTGTATGATAAGATACAAACTTGATGTGTACTTGTGTATATATGTGATGTGTTTCTCAATCTGTATGTGACGTGTATCTCAATCTGTATGTGATGTGAATAACCTGGCTGGTTCTAGGATGCAGCCAGAACCAGGCCAGATTCTGTCCACCACCAAAAGGTAACGGGGACATTTATAGAACGTTACAATTGAACACAAAGGTAACGGGTATCAAGTAAGAACCGTTACCTACACAGAGTATCAGTAAGGGTTGTTAAAGAATATCCGTTACAAGCACTGACCCGTGGGTCCAGAAATGAGACCGGTCAATACGAGACTGTAACAGTTGTTAAGTAATGCCCGTTACAAGTACTGACCGGTGGGACAGGAGAGAAGACTGGTCAATGCGCCGCCGTAACGGTTCTTAAGTCAAGCCAAACAAGGTTTGCGTTTTAGTAACGGTTGTTACGTAAAGACCGTTACAAGTGTTGTAGTTTCGTTAAGGTTCTTAAGTAAAGCCCGTTACAAATGCATTGTTTTGGTAATGGTTGTTTGTCTGTGCGCGTTACGAAATTGATCTGTGGGCCCACAAAAATCGCAAGTTTGGGTTAGTGGTTGCTTATATTGGTAACGGGCCTTATCAAAAAAATATTGGTAACGGTCGTTGTGAAGTGCGGGTTACAGGTTTTGGTCGTTCGTAACGGGCAAATTGCCCGTTACCTTTGACCGACTATTAGTAACGGAGTAAGGGTAACGGACGCATTGCCCGTTACCTATGGCCATCTACGCTCGTTACAAATCTCGGTTTTTCACGCAGTGCTTGTTGGGCCCCTAGCTGTCTGCTTGGATTTAGGGGATGTTTAGTTGCCGAAAAGTGGATGAAAAAGAAGTGAAAAAGTCACATCGAACATTATAGTGTACTGTAGTGCTTTTCGTTTGTTTGTGGTAAACATTATCCTACCATGACCTAACTAGGCTCAAAAGATTCGTCTTGTTGTGTACATCAAAACTATGTAATTAGTTTTTTATTTACCAACATTTAATACTCCATACATGAGGAGAGAGATTTGATGTGATAGGTGAATAATGAAGTTTGAAGAGAGAATTTTTAAAAGTTTGATGTTGTGATTGGAAACTAAACCGGCCTTAGAGTCGCCGTTGCTGCTTCTCACGATCTGCCTACAAACTTAAAGATGGACCGACGACCGACGAAAGCTTTGTTTTACAGACACAAAATTGGCCATGAGCAGCTCTATAGCTTGTAACTAATGCAACCTAAGACGTGTGCTACCATAACACCCCGCGTTGCAACTACACTCGTGCACGTTGGCGTAGACGTTGCTTGTTAGGTCATGATCATCAGCCAGTTATACTAATAAGAAAACAAGATATGAGCCGAGGTGCCTTGCTCCCGTCCTCCATTTTGTTTTTTTTCCAGATCCAGTATCCCAAAGCGGTCGATAAAGGATCGATGGGAGCAGAGATTAAATCGGGACGTGAACACGCAAAGGATCGATGTTACCATCAGTATCATTGTATGGACGCAAACGGTAAGCGATGCCTTCCTACACGAACTTAAATCACACCGACACTACCTGAGCCTCCCTCCAGCTTACCCGCGTCTCTCCTCTCATCTGCTCCAACGGCTGCAAGCGTAAGGCACGCCATCCCAAAAGTCCGGCCGACCCGCTGACGATGCCGCCTTTCTTTTCTACCCGGATTTGTCCCTTCCTTCACCCCAACTCTCCTCTAGATTCGCGATGGAAGCGAAACCAGTCAGCGCTCGTAACAAACCACACGGTGGCATTCCGCCGATTATCCACGGGTTCCGAGGGCACTTTGAGCACACCCAGATCTCGCTGGCTGCACACGGCCAGGCATTACATTACCCCACCTTCCACCTGCTCAAGCATCATCGCCCCCATTAGTGCGCTGCTCTCCACTCACTCCCCCTCCTCTAGCTAAACCCCAGTCCCAGCTCAGAAGCGGCCAGAGCTCGCCGCCGACGGCGGCAGAAGCAGTTACCAGCTAGCTAGCGAGAGCCCGGAGTGATGGACCTGCGGCGGCGGCTGGCCGTGGCGGCGGCGGTGCTGTCGCTCGGGACCATCCGCCACATCCTCGAGCTGCACGTCGTCGCCGACTACTACGACGAGAAGAAGCTCAAGCAGCTCTCGCACGCCGCCACCGCCGCATCCACCTTGTTCCAGGTAAGCAACAGCAGCTAGCTCCATCTTTACCCCGCTCCGCTGGGAGTGTTTTCTCCGCACTCGCTTTCAGCTTGTTGCTAGATCTGCAGCGTCATTAGACTCGCTTTTTGTTTTTTTTTTTGCATCAGCCATTCTTTTCTTTAGTACCGACAGCAATTTTTCTCTACCGGAGGCATTTTTTAATCATTGCCATCTCATTTGGGTACCTTGAGAAGCCATACTCTTGTTTTTGGCTCTATAAAACTTCAACCCTTTTTTTCCCCTCTGCCGAAAGTGGCTTGCCCTGCCTGTTTTCAAGTTGCTTTATCATAAGCTCCTGTCCTGGAGAACAATTCTGCCGCCAAATTTAGTGGGTTCGGCTACAACACTTGGGCATTAAATTTGGATTGCAATAATGCTATTTTCTCCTATGACTATAAATATCTATAGTTTTATATAGATTGATAATATAATATTAACGTTACTAGAATCTTTTTATTTAAGATAATATTTTTATAGATATCCTTAGTCGAGGAGTTATCTTATTTAGACCATGTCAATTTTTTTTTATGACACGCGTGTCAATTTTTTAATGGAGATACGAGGAAGTAATTATTTGGAAGAAAATAATCCATTTAGCCTTAACCAAAAAACTTAAATTTCATAGATGTGTCCTTGTGGAACCTAGCTAATGCTCTAATTCCATTTACCAACTTTCAATTCTGTATTTAGAAGCCCCTTTTTTGAAAGGGGTGCCAACGCACATGCATATGTTGGCCTATACTCTCACAAGGTTTCGGAATCAAATTCTGCCCCAAAAAACCGGTTCCTGAGACTATGTTAATGGCTTCTCCCGCCACATTATTTTTCACCCTGGAATCCCTGGATTGCCGGGCCAGTAGAAATTCCCAAGGAAAGATCTCAACAGATTCGTGTAAGATTATTTATACAACTTCTGTTAGAACCTGAATCCAATGGAGAGTCAAACGCCTAGTCAACGAACCATGCATGATGTGTTTTATATAACTTTGTATGCATCTAAATTGTGGGAAATATACTTTGCGATTTCAATTATCTGGCAAGCATGTTGTTTGCATTGAATCATATTCCATGAATATATTTCACGAATATATGGCCGAGCTGAATTGGACCGTGCACTATTCGATGTTCTCCAATCTCCATCCATACAAGTTTGCAATGAAGTGAAATACTACCAAGTCCTAACGATGCTCACCATCAAAGTGCAGCGATCCGGATTTGCCCCCGGCATGGCCGGATATGTCAACATCACGCAGCACCGCGGCGGCAAGGTGACGTTCATCGTCGATGACGCTGCCGACTCCGTGAAGCCGGTCACCTTCGTCAAGCAGATCGAGAGCCACCGGTATGATTACTCGGTGCTCCAGGTCAGCAGCGTGCTGTCGTCTCCGGAGGCCGAGGCTCCCGTGGCCCCGCCGGCTCCCGTCAACCTCACCGAGCTCCTTTCCAAGAAGTACTGCAAGAGTTTCGCGGGGCTCCTTGCTGCCGATGCCAAGGCCTTCGACACCATCAACGGAACCAAGGACACCGCGCTCACGCTCTTCTGCCCTGTCGACGCCGCTGTGGCCGCCTTCATGCCCAAGTTCAAGAACCTGACGGCCAAGGCCAAGACGGCCATCCTGCTCTACCACGCCGTGCCGGACTACTACTCCATGCAGTTCCTCAAGTCCAACAAAGGCAAGGTGACCACGCTTGCCAGCACCAGCGTCGCCAAGAAGGACTATACCTACGAAGCGCAGACCGAGGCGGACACCGTCACGCTCGATACCACGGTCACCACCTCCACCATCCAGGCCACCGTCAGGGATGACGACCCTCTCGCCATCTACGCCATCTCCAAGTTCCTGCAGCCGAAGGAACTGTTCAAGGCCAAAACCGAGGACCTCGCGCCGGCACCCGCGCCGGAGGGGCCCAAGAAGAAGTCCAAGAAGAAGCCTAGCAGCACCTCGGCGGCTTCCGCGCCCTCGGACGACGAAGCCGCTGACGGCCCGGCTGCCGACAACTCAGCTGACGATGCTGCAGACAAGGCCGGCGCTGCGCCATCCCTGCTCGCCCGGTGGGCCAGCGCGGCTGCCACGGTGGCAGCGGCGCTGGCATTGGCGGCCTAAGGTGTGCGCTGATGTGTTATGTTTTTTTCCTGTTAACTTATTGGGACCCTCTTCTTTTCTTTATCCAATTCGTGTCCCTTGTTGGTGCAGAAAATAAGAAGGGCCATTTTACTTTATTTTACATTTATTGCTGCATTTCAGAGAAAAAGGAAAAAAAAGGGAGGAAAGCATAGAGGTGTGTCTTGTAGCTCTTCGGATTGTTTATTGGGTTGTGGTGATCATTTTGTAATGGTAGTGGTCAATGGAATTGGATAGTGTGTGTTTATATGTTATATACGACAATGCATCATGGAGTTTAGAGTTGTACCAATCATGGATAGTGTGTGTTTGAACCCAAATTTTTTTTTCCAATAATCGGAAACGTCTAAGCATGGGACCACCGTTTGCACTTCATCCCGGGCGTTGGCAGCTTGTCCCAGGCGCTCGCGGCTCCTCGTTTCCCTCGCAGCATTAGATGCAGCACCCCGCCTTCTTGACGTCAAATGGCCCAGTGGTTCTACCATCCAATCCAATCAACAGACGCGGACTCAGGCCGCGTTTAGGCGACAATCCCAAATTCCACTCCCAAATTTACTATACAAAAAGAAGATTTCCCATTACATCAAAATATCATAACATGCATGGAGTATCAAATATAGATGAAATCAAAAACTAATTATACAGTTTTGTTGTGCTCTGCGAGACGGACATTTTGAGCCTAATTAATCAATTTTTGGACATTTTTTCACAAATACAAACGAAATGCTACAGTGGTGCAATGATTACGAAGTGACATCATACTCCCAAATTCACCCTCCCAATTCTAACATCTAAACAAGGCCTTAGTTGCACATTTTGGAACACCGAATCGGGACTGTGCGGGTCACATCGCACAGTCCCGCGTCCTGTAGCATTTCGTTTGTATGTGCGAAAAATTGTCCAAAAATTTATTAATTAGGCTCCAAATGTTCATCTCGTAGAGTACAACAAAATTGTGCACTTAGTTTTTGATTTCATCTACATTTAGTACTCCATGCATGTTATGATATTTTGATGTGATGGATAATCTTCTTTTTGCATAGTAAATTTGGGAGTTGCTTTATGGAAACTAAACACGGCCTCAGTTAATGGAATGCGCGAATAAATGTGAGAATCCTGCATGCGCCGTGCTTCCTTGGTCATCGCGCAGGAAGGTTAGACGAACCCAATTTTTGGACCGAGGGAGTACTATGTGATGTGCCGTGCGTTGCTGCGGGCGAAGTCTATATTCTAATATAATAGGTTAAGTGCCATGTGAACAGTACCCGTCAAATTAGATTAGATGGATTAGGTTTGTTAGGAAAGGAATAAGATAGATTGATTAGGTTAGGATATTACTTAGAGGTCATGTAGGCCTCTCTCTCTATATAATATAATGAGAGGAGATGTATCAATCAAAGGAATGAACAATGAAGAAACAATTCTAGTCTCCCTCAATCTCTCAAGCTCTTGGCAAAGCATAAGGCCTAGTTACCCCAAAATATCCAAATACCATAACATCAGCCTGACCCCCTGTTGTGGTAATGAATGGATATAAAAAATAAATAAGCAACAAAAGTACCTTGTTCTCTAGGCAGTGTGTCCATGGCAGTCCACCGCTGGAAGGGGCCATCCAGATGCCCCTTTTCTACTAAACTTCCTGTGTTATTGGCATTACTGAGCAAATAAGCTAAACCATATTATGAAAACTGAGATGTCCCATTGGCAAGCTACAGATTCTATATTTACAACTGCAAGTTTTAAATTCTACAATTATAGCCATCCATTGGCAAATATTAGAATTCTAAGTTGACAACTCAAACGGGTCAATATAAGCCACATCACACAGATCATATAATCTTTTTTTCTCATCTACCTAAATCGTATGCTAATTTAGCTGCCAAAAATATCTTCAACGTATTACTTTATCATGACAAAATTGACCAAACAAATAGACATTTTTTTATGCATGTCATTTTATGACTAGTGCATCTACCTGTTCCAATTGGTACACGCCAAATTGCTCATCGGCTGATGTGAGGGCTCACCGGCAAGATTATGCTCATCCTTTGGAGCTTCCATTAGATTAGTGAAATGTGATACAACCTTGTTGGCAAAAATGCACAAGAATTAGAACAGAAAAAAATTGATAAAGGTATGCCTAGCAAATATGTGACACGTGAATGATTTTACTTATAAAGGAATGTCGTGTGTTGCTACATATGTCAGCTATATGACCATTGCAAAAAAGAAGCATAATATTGAAAGACCTTTGAGCAAGAAAGTACCTTCTGAATCAGCCCTGATGTCCATTACATTCTGGAGTATAATGCATCATTGCCTCCTCTTGGACCTATTCAATAACCAGTCACTACAACAAACGACGGGGCGGAGGCGACGCCTCGGCGGTTGGCGGAAGAAGAGGCGGTGGAGGTTGAGCAGGCGCCAAGGCAACTCAAGCCGGTGGAGGGCTGGTTCGGTGTTGGCACTCCTTACGGCCTACAGATAAATCTGCAAGCGGACAGATACCGATATAGCTTTCACCCGGGAGTATTCCAGAGTATCGATTTCCACGAGGAACGAGAAGCGAACTAATTCTAAACTAAGTTGTCCAAGGATGGCGAAATGGAATGGGTGACGACAAAGAGGAGGGAAGAAAGGCACCCGGAGGGTAGAGAGGGTACGACTCTGATAACTATATGTCACTGACTAAATGAGCGAACCAGGTATTACAGCTATAAACTTGCGTCGGGATAAGGTGCACGCGACTCACAGAAGGGGATGGGAAGGTGAGCCACTAACAGCCTCTCAGGCTCCTACGGCCGATACAGACGTGGTGGATTACATAGGCTGTATAGGGCTGTCATCACCTAACAGCTACCACATGTACGTATGAATCAGAGGTAAACCAAGTTAACCTCAAGTCTAGGCACCACGCCTATACTAGTCAGTTAATACTTATCTACTGCCGAAAGATAAGCACCCAAGCCAAGCAACCAGTATACTATTATACAAATCAACTAAGCATTGAACGAGGAACCTACAAGTATATAAAAGTAAGAACTGATGCTCAATTAATCAGAGGCGGTTCCGATTATTCGACCAAACTGTGCGGGTTCGACCGAACTGGGTCAGTTCGGCCGAACCATCTAGTTCGTCCGAATCACCAAGTTTGCCTACGGTCAAGATTGCTTCCCAGGGTCGGTTGTGAGGCGGTGGGCTTGATTCGGGCGAACTGAGGGGTTCGGCTGAATGCCACGTGTTCGACCGAACCGCCTCCTGCACGCCTCTTGCCTCCCACGTTCTGGATCACTCTTTGAGGCAGTTCGTAGGTCGGTTCTTTGGTTCGAATAAGTTGGAGGCCTTCTGATGCACGTGGCCTGGGCCTCTGTTGCATTCCGACCCACCTCCTTCATGTCGTGGCACGCTCCGGGTTCACGGACGGAGTTCGGTCGAATCTCGGGATTCGGCCGAACCCATCATTTTGAATGGTTTTCCTTCGACTTTAGTAGTTCGCCTCGTAGAATCAAATAAACAACAAAACTTGTGGAATTGATTAGAAATAAACCCTATAGCTATGGTGCATTGTTCCATTGTATTCATCTTATACTCGGTTGGAGGTCAGAAATCAATCTATAACGACCACCAACAAGCTCCCCCAAACTTAGATCTTTGCTCGTCCCGAGTAAAGAATTGAGATAAGAGTAAGACTAATGTAAGGGATATTTCATAAAATCAATGAATGCACATTGATCATTCCAAACCTTTCTTCATACCTGTATATTTGAATTGTCTACTCCCTGGATCTTGTGCGGTTGATGAATGGAACGACTCTTACAACAAGAACCATCTTGGTCATCCTGCATTCGGGGTTTTCTAATTTTCACAAATAAATAGCCCTTGTCCTTTCATCTCCTGATACTCTCATGCTCTCTGGAGTCACTCTTTCTTTTCGCTCACTCTCTTTTGTATGTCTTCTTTTTGTCTCTCTGGTAGTGGTCTTGTCAAGACACGTATTTCTGTCAAGTTGAAGACTGGTTCCTGGAGACTGTGTCGGTCACCCTTGATCAAATTGCAAGTTTGGAATGAAGAGCTAATTGTTGGTCCTCACCTCATGACCCCTTTCTTTTTTTCTTCCCTTTTTTAGGATTTTTTCTTTCTTTCTTTCTTCATTTTTTGCATACTTGGATGTTCATGAGTCCTTTATTTTTCTCATCTTTTTTTTCTTTCAAGGTATCACCGAGGCATGATGACTTCTAATGCGCCTCTGATGATAATATTCTTGCAATTGATTAGGGGCAACATGACTATCTTTAAGGACTCACAATTCGACAAGACATCATACTAGTCATGACAAACTTTTCATAAGTGATCTCTCAAGCAAATATGTCAAGTGGATGTCGAGGTATATGGCAAGGATGAAAGGATAGGGAATGATTTTATATTTTCAAAATAAGTTCACCCGAATACTTGAATGAGCAAGAGGTTTCTTTTGTCAAGTCATATCACATTCATCAATGTTGGCTGTCGTTACAACCCAATTTCGACCACCAATACTCGGGAATAAATGAGGCTTTATGCAACATTCCATGTACTTAGGTTTTATTTCTTATAAAGTTTCACGAGTTTTGGTGAGTGTCACTTATGCAGGTACAACATTGCCAAATACGCGCTATAGTGGGCGGAATTGACCGATTCAGCCGAACGACTTGATTTGGCTAGTTACCCCCCTTAGCCGTTCATAGGAGTGGATGTCGAGCCAGCTCGGCTCATTTTGGCTCGGCTCGTTCGAGCTCGTTAGCCAAACGAGCCAGCTCAGCTCGGCTCGTTAAGGAAACGAGCAAAAATTCTTGCTCGGCTCGGCTCATTAAGCTCGCGATCTGGCTCGTTAAGCTCGCGAGCTAGAGTTAAATTTAAAATTACCACAATAATATATACAATATAAAAATTATAGTATTTATATAGACTTAATACCTCGAAAATATACTCTATCATTCTATAATAAAAGAATATAACCATAATATCATCTAGAACTATGCATATAACATACATATATTATTATTAATTAATAATTTGCTTATTAATCAATTAAACATTCTAGCTCGTTTGGCTCGCGAGCAGCTCACGAGCCGGCTCAAACTTGCTCGTTATACTAATGAGCAAAAACTCTTGCTCGGCTCATTAGATATATGCACCGAGCCGAGCCGAGTCGATCCGAGCCGGCTGCGATCCGGGCGACCTAACGAGCTTCGAGCATTTTGTCCAGCCCTAGCCGTGCACATCATCGGGAGCCGTCCACGTCAACAATGACCAAGCAAACACAACATACGACACGTGGACGACTGCCACCTCAACCCGTACCATGCCACATAATCCTTGGCTAGAACAACAACACGAAGAAAAGCATCAGAGGGCAGCCCAAGTGGGTCCAGAGGCAAGAGGCGGTGCTGGGGAGCAAATCACAACCGTTGGGAGCCAAGGCGGTGGATCCTAGGGTTCGGCCGAACCCGGGCCCTTCGCCCGAATCCCTAGGGGGTACCCCCTGGCTCCCTTGACCGTTACTCCTCCTCAACTGCCTTGGACACCTATATAAACAGTAGCACACCTCTTGTATAACACACACCAAGCCAAGGAGCTCATTTCCACTTTCATTCTAGTAGAGTTAGGATAGTTTAGTAGGGAGTTAGAGTTGACTCGAGCTTTGCCTCGGAGCTTCCGGAGTCATCTTCAGAAGCTCTGGTATAAGCTCTTGTATCTTTTTTTTTCCTTTTGTAAGACTTTGAGTTGTTAATATAGTTATCTTTATCACTTTGCCTTTGTCATTTATAGCTTGCTTGTACTTTATTCTAGTTGCATCTATATCATGTTTAGACTATAGTCGGTACTAGTTCTAGTGCTTCTAGTTCTTGTTTAAGTATTTGTCTTAGCTAGTTCTTCTTCGATCTTGCTTGATACTGGAGGTTGTTGGCGGTCGTTACAGCCCAAATCCAACCACCAATACTCGGGAATAAATGAGGTTATATGCAACATTCCATGTACTTAGGTTTTGTTTCTAATAAAGTTCCACGAGTTTTGGTGAGTGTCACTTGTGCAGATACAACTACGACAAATACGTGCTATTGGTGCCGAAAATGACCGAATCGGCCGAACGACTCCATTCGACCGGTTACCCCCCTTAGTCGTACAGACCACCGGGAGCCGTCCACGTCACCAATGACTAAGCGGACACGACGTACGACACATGGACGACCGCCAACACATCCCGGAGCACCGACACGTCATCCTAGGCCGAATCAACTCAAGACCAAGTAGCAGAGGCCGGCCCATGGACGCCCAAGACCAGAGGCGGCGCTGGGGGAGGCTGCCACGGGCCAGGGCTGGTTCGGCCGAACCAGGCCCT
>OAMR01000598.1:342484-358736 GCA_900205405.1 Echinochloa crus-galli | reverse complement strand
CCTCAACAGGTTCCCGCAATAATCATCCGCCAACACCTTTCACTCGCTAGTCGACTCGGTGAGCTCCCTCCCCACCTTGTCTCAACAGCCTCAGCTGGTCCAACCTCTCATAACCCGAAACAAGGATGAGGTAAGAAAGCAGAATCCCATGCTAATCAGGAAAAGCCAGATGAAGGATCGTCCGTGACCGTGGACACGGCTATACGTATAGTTTTCACTCTGCAGAGGTTGCGCTCCAGGAACCATCCGGACTGCATACGGTAGCATGCCGTCTTGAGACACAGCCCACAGCAAAGACCCTAAACAGTAACGGTGCCATACCGTCTCCCTGGGCTCTCAAGGTTTTTGATGGTTGTGCTTTTAGTGGCAGCCCCAAGAAATACATCAGTATTCCTAACTTTGATAGAGACTACATGAGTTATTTTGAGCTGCGTGACTGTCTATTACTTGAAGCCAGGATACTATCCTGGTACCGCACTAAGTAGGCTTGCTGGAACCCTCCCCATTCTGGGTAGATGGTGAGCACTGTAAATTCCAACGTCCGGGTCACCCCGATACGGCCCTTAATTGTCGGTAAGGCGAGTATCAGCGTCAAAGCGATCCGCCGCAACGGTCCGCTATCGGCACCCATTACAGGTATTGCCACCCAAACTCCTCAAATCCATCAATCTCAAGTAATCCATAAATGTACCCGCAACAGGTACTCCGTAGGAACTGGCCGAGTGCAGTTCCCAAGCACCCCGATCAAACGATCGGGTTGTTATCACTCGCCTCCACCGCCTAGCTTCACTATCTCCTCCCAAACCACCCAACTCACGCCAAGAAGATCAATCACAACCATCCCAACACATGCAAGCATAGCATTCCCGTAAAGTGGATAATAGGTAGCAAGGAAACAGGGTAGATAAATGGCAGTGCAGGCATATCACCATCATGCAAGTAAAGTAAAGCGCAAGCATACTAGTTGCATGTCTACTAGGTATTTCAGAGAATGGCTGGGTCCTAAAGGCCAAAATACGGCGACACAACACCGAGACAGATTCTAGATGTCAAGTTGTTTTGTAGCTCCTCCTGACTCTCCGGAGCTCCTAAGGTTGCGTAAAAATAAAGTAAGGCGCGGCTACTAGCAAAGAAACACCAAGACAGCGAGGAAAGAAGACCCAAAGAACTCCAAACTCTACACTAACGCGTAGATCCTGATTTTAGAAAAATATAGAAACTGGTTTCATATTTTTCTGAGCTACGGTTGATTTATTATTAATTTTTGAAGTTTAAATCATTTTCTGAAAATATTAAATTAATTCCGAAAAAGAAAATCAGTCACACTGGGACACGTGGCAGCACCAGAGAGTGCCACGTCATCACTGCTGACATCAGCATGACATCATCAGTGGGGCCGGCCTTGCTGACGTCGTCGTGGGCCCCGATGACATCAGCGTTGACTTGGTCAACGTTGACCAGTCAACGGTCAATGGTCAGCGGTCAGTGGGGGTCAGCGGGCCCACTGGTTAGCCTAACAGAGGGGATGACAGGTGGGGCCGGTTTGTCAGCGGGGAAGGAAAAAGAAAGGATTAAAGGCTTCGCGGGCTGGAAACGGGCCGAAAACGATTGGGCCGAGAAGAGTTCAGGGTGTTTTCTGGACTTGTGGGCTAGCTTTAGGCCCACGATGGTATGACTGCTGGATCTGGTTTGGTGGACGTGGTTCACCGTAGACCGAGAGGTTGGTCTACGAGAGCCGGGTCTATGGGATCGGTTTGCGGCTGGGAGGATCTTCTGTGGGTGGTCGTGCGGCGTGTTGGTGTGTGCGTGCGTGTGGCTTAGCCAAGCGCGACGCGCGCGCGTGACGGCGCGCTCGGCGCGCGGCCAGCGGCGGCGGCCAACTACGGCGAGAGGCCAGGGTAGGTCGGCGCGGCGCGATTTCCGGGGAGGATGCTCGGCTTGGTTCTCGCGGATACGAACGACAGGAGGAAGGGGTTCGGGTCGGTCGGCTAGGGGGTTCCCGTCGCGAGCGGCGGTGGCGCAGCCATGGCGGCCGGCGCTCGGACGGCGAGAGTTCGAGGCTCGACTTGAGCTGGTTTTGGGGAAAACAAGCGCGAGCTCCAGCCACTGCTGGGTCGCGTCGCAAGGTTGCTGAGCTTGGTGCGCGAGTGCGGGCTCTCGACACTCCGAGGCCGCGACTCGGCCTTGGCGCGCACGCGGCGAGCGGATCTCAGCTCGCGGCGACCTCAGCTGCGGGGACAGGGCGACGGCGGTCTGCAAAGAGGTGAGCGGCGCGAAGGGTTCCTGCAGAAGAACAGCACGGCTCGAAGGCCGGCACCACAGACGGGCTAGCAGGGCGGCGGCGCTCGACGCGGCGGCGGAAAGGGGAGAAGGGAGAGGCACGGCAGCGGCTCACCTAGGGGCATGTAGGCGTTCGCAGCAGCTTGGTGACGACGTGCGGTACTGTGGTGGCTCATCGGTGTCCCTGGTCCGGCTCCTGCTCGCCGACTCCACGGGCTGCGGCGTCCTTGGCTTGGCGACGGCGCGACGGCGGAGCGGCTTGCACCACCCTCTCCTCTTCCTTGCGGCTCCCTCTCCTCCTCTTCCTCACCCCTCTTCTCTTCCTCTCCACCCTTCTTCTTCTTGCTGGCGAAGGAAACCCCCAAGGGGGATGGCGGCGGCTCAAGGGAAGGAGCGGCGCCGAGGGGAATTTTATAGGGGCGCGGCTAGGGTTCGAGCAGCACGGACGGCGAGATGTGGGCGTCCGCGCCCACGGACACGCGGCGCGCATCGGACGGGCCGCCAGGGGTGCGACGGGATTGGCTCCCTCCTCACTCTGCTTTTCGCCGGCCGGGAGAGAGAAGAGGAGGAGGAAGAAGATGCACAGCGCTAGTGGGTCCCGCACGCCAGAGAGAGAAAGGAGGAAGGGGGCGCGGGTGGAAGATGGGCCGCTCGGTGGGCCGGAAGTGGAGATGGCTTGGGTCGGCTGGTTGGTTTGGGGAAAGTTGGAGGGGGTTTTCTGGACTTCTGGCGGTTAGAGGAGTTAGCAGGTTGGGCCAAGGCAAGTTAGCGGGTTGGGTTAGCAGTTGGGTTAGTTTAGGCCCACGAGGAGGTTAGGGGTTAGGAAGGGTTTAGAAATTCAAATCCAAACAAAGAGCCACAGAGCCCAACAAAACCAAATCACATCTAAATTGATCCTTAGCACTTCAACTCAAATTTTAATTTAAATTTAAATTGCCTAAGAATAAAGGAAGCAAAATAGAAGACAATCTTATATGTTTGTTTGCATGCACAACAATTCACCAAAAATTTTGAAATTCACATTTTTGCATTCAACGTTCCTGCGAAAAATTACGGGATGTTACAACTAGTGAACAGATATTCGAGACTATCAGAGAAGGGTACACGACTAGACAAGACAGGGGATAAACGGTAATGAATAGGAGTGGATATACCGGACACACAGCTCAAGGGATACTCGGATAGATGAGAGAAGGTATAGATAGTTGGGAGGACAACGAGAAGAGATAAAGGATTCCTAGGGACTCTATCTATCTAGGCCAAGTGGTTAGAGAAACAACGGCTAAAGAGCCATTACTAGTAGGTCGGGAATAAGTCTATTGCCTTCCTTGGGGACTACAGGGCCTCCGACACGCAGAAAGGGATGAGAAGGGGTGCCGACTACCCTGAACCTTGGGTCCTAGGACACTGGAACTAACGTGATGGACTACAAAGACCGGAAGGGCTGTCACCACCTCCCGGCTACCACCTCCGTTGCGACGGGCAGAAACTAAGGTTACTGACAAGTCTAGGAACCACTCCTACACAGATCAATAACTACTGACTCTGGAACCTCCGAGGCACAGCTCGACTCAACTCTAACTCCCAACTAAACTATCCTAACTCTACTAGAAATGAAGTGGAAGAGCTCCTTGGCTTGAGTGTGTGTTACAAGTGAGAATGCAGGGTCCTATTTATAGCTCCATAGGACGGTTGGGCCTGGAGTAACCGCCAAGGGACCAGGGGGGTACCCCCTGGCGTTTCGGGCACCAGAGTCGGTTCGGCCGAACTGCAGGGTTCGGCCGAACCCTTGATCCTGCCGCCTTTGCTCTGGACGGTGTAGATGAGCTCCTGGAGGCGGTTTGGGCAGGGGGGTCGGTTCGGCCGAACCGACGTGTTTGGCCGAAAGGGCCTGGCCCGTGGCCGGCCCTCCCCTGCACCGCCTCTGCATCCTGGCTGTCCTGGGCCGCCTTTCCTTGATGGGGTTTGTGTTGTGTGGGCCCAAGTTGATGTGGCAGAGGTCCGCGTTGAATTGGCGGTCATCCACGTGGCATGCGATGTGTTTGCTTGGTCATAGGTGATGTGAACGGCTCCCGGTGGCGCGTACGGCTAAGGGGGCTAATCGGCCGAACGGAGTCGTTCGACCGTTTCTGTCATTTTCGACCCCAATAGCACGTATTTCATAATATTGTACCTACACAAGTGACACTCACCAAAACTCATGGAACTTTATTAGAAAATAAACCTAAGTACATGGAATGTTGCATATAACCTCTTTTATTCCCGAGTAATAGTGGTTGGATTTGGGTTGTAACGACCGCCAACAAGCTCCCCCAAGCTTAGCTCTTTGCTCGTCCTCGAGCAAAGATATAAACTTAGGCTCGGTGGATCAGGAGTTGCTACAATGTCATTTCTTTTGCAGGTAACTTTATAAACAACTAGTAATCAACAATACTTGAATCATAGGCAAAGTTTTTAATTCACCTTTTTACCTATGGGGCTAATAGCAATCTCCTTATCTCGGGCGGTTGAAGGGATGAACAGTTAAACTCAGTTTTATTCCACTCTACTCTTTTCAGGATCCCATCTCTGAGTTTTTCATAAGTTTTGAAAACTACAAATTGTTCCTCATTGGCACACTCAATCACTCAAGTGTATTTGAATCCTCACCAAAGGCTTGTGCCTTCTTTTTGATCCTAACATCTAATTTAGCTTTTTGTGTGACTCAGGGACAAAGGATGAAGGCATGCATGCATCTTATATTTTGCTAAGTCAAAGACCGGATCTTTGAGGAAACCAAACACATCTTAAGATCGAGAAGTGCAAGTGTGTGGGATGGATGGAGTGGAATATGGTGGCATGGACTTTGGTGGAATGGAATATGGTGGAACTCCTTTGATGAACTTTCCTCTCCTTGATTTATTTTTCGAGAATCATGGGCTATCTTTTATGCATATTTTTGCCATGCCACTTGGCATGCTTTTCTTTTTCTCTTTCTTTTTGCCATGCTCTTTGGCATGCTTTTCTTTTTCTTTTATTTTTGCCATGCTTCTTTGGCTTGCTTTTCCTTTTGTATAGCCCATGTCTCTATCAAGAATTTTTGGAGAGGAAAATCATAGAACATGGAGCATTTTACTTTTGTGGATGATGATGGAAAATGGTTGCTAACTCCCAGTGTAGGAATTGCAAGTGAGAGGTGGTGTGTGTATGTGGATCTCGATCTCTAAGAATATGAAAGCTTCACTCAAAGGTCACAACAATTTGACAAAGCTCACTAACATGACACCTCAAAGGTCACAACAATTTGGCAAAGCTCACTAAGATAACAAGCAGCATATGAGTAGAAATTTTCAACTAAGCTTATCATATGGCTCTGGTAGGTATTTTGACCAATGAGGAACTTGTTTTATATTGAAAGCATAAATCTCCGAGATTTTCCCCGTACTAAGAGCAGAATAGAACTTAACCAAATTCTCACTATATCAATCCCCACAACAACTTAGACTTGGAATAAAGCATGTGCTCCCACAAGGGTTTTAGGTTCATTATTACTCATGCCAAATAACTCAAGCATAATTAAGCAACTAGATGCAACAAAGTACTTGCAAAATTAATGACAGAGCAACTATTCATCATTTCCAAGGTGAGAGGCATATGATTCATTCCATGCATAGTTGGGAGTTACTTTATTCAAGGGAAATATTTTTGGTCTTTTCATTTTTTTTGAATGCAAACTAAACATGAAGGGAAAAGGGAATGCAATTGGGTGATCAAAGTGCTGGGTAAATCGGAACATACCTGGATGGGGGTCCTCCCCCAAGCTTGGACTTCTCACTGGTAGGGATGAAATCTTGACAGGTACTGGCTCAGCTGATCCTCTTGCTCGTGGACGTCATGTTGGATGGACGCCATCATCCCGCTATTCTCTTGATAGTACTGAGAATGGCGGGCTAGCGTGTCTTGAATTTCTCGGGTACGGTCGTCGATGACATCGACTCGGTCGGACATGTAAGACAACTCCCGGCCGTAGTCGAAGCGCGCGGACTGTGAGTATCCAGGGTAGTATGGTCGTACCCCCCAGCATACCGACTCCCGGACCACTCAGAGTCCGTGTCCTGGCCGTATTCCCAGCGTCCTGAGGCGAAGTAGTTCGGCTCCTCGTGTTGCCCGGAGCCTCCTGCTCCGGACGTCCCAGCGCCGGTGTACATGTCGTAGGTGGCCTCGAAAGCAGAAGTATGTCGGTGCAGCATGTCTGGTGCATCTTCCGGCTCCTGTGAGGTGGCGAGCCCAGCATCACGCCTGGCTCGTCTCCTTGTGACTGGTCCATCACCTACAACACTATGCCGAGCCGGCTCTCTCCAGGGTGGAGAGTCGTCCGACTTGGTCCTCAACTGAAGGGTTAGTTTCGGCGTGGTATACAACCTTAGTGCTGCACAAGGCAAGGGCACTTCAGTTGTATAACCATGATAAATCATAACTAGCGCTGCATCAGGCGTCTGCCGTATCCATTAATGAGAGCCTTTAGGAAACACTCGGGGTACCCCCTGGCGTTTCGGGCACCAGAGTCGGTTCGGCCGAACTGTAGGGTTCGGCCGAACCCTTGATCCTGCCGCCTTTGCTCTTGACGGTGTAGATGAGCTCCTGGAGGCGGTTTTGTCACACCCCAAAATTTTCTAATTTTGGGATGTGAATTTTTCACATAATTAATACAATAATTTTCTCAATTTTCTAAAATTTTCTAAGCTTTATATAATTTTTAGGGAATTTAGTATAGGAAAATTAGGATTTAAAACTAAAAATTTGAAACAATATAGGTTTAACATTGAGTGTGATGCATTCATGCTGGCTACATGGAGTTTTGGTTGGGTGTAGTTCAAATTGGAATTTAAATCTAGTTTAAATTCGAGTTTGAATCGCGTCGTTTTGAGCCCTGGAAAAGTTGTTTCGGCCTAAGTTTGTCTTGGCTCCCTAAACTCTGCCCCTCGGTCTGTTTTCCTCCCCCTTCTCTTTCTTGCTTCGGCCCAGTCCGAGCCGCCCCAGCCCAGCTCGCGGCCCAGCCAGCCCATCCCGCTCTCTCCTTCCTCCCTCCGTAGGCCCAGCTCGCCCCCAGCGCCGGCCCAGCATGCGCCGCCGCCCGCCATTGCCGCCGTCCAGCCACCTCCGCTGACCATCGGAACGCACCGACGCCACCACGAGCCCCTCCTCGCCAAGCCGCTTCTCCTCCGCCACCTCTCGTCGCCGCTGCGCCGCCGGAGCACCACCCCGCGAGGAGCCGACGCCGCCGGCCCCTGTCGCCGCCGCGGGCGAGATGCCGGCCGCCTCCGCACGTCCCCGCCGATGGTGAGCACCTTCACGAGATCCCCTCAGCCCCCTCTCCCTGTTGCGCACCTCGGCTTAGACCCCGACCAACCAAAACGCCGGCGAGCAGGACGCCCAGGACCGCCGGCCGCCATGGTTCAGAGGAGCTATGCAGGTTTTACGATTAGGTCCTTGGCAAATCCGGTAATCTTTAGTCCAATTCCGGTGTCTTGGCCATCTAACAGAAAACCCCCTAGATAGATCTCTTTCTTTTAAACCCAGCCGAGCCCCTTTTTCAGATCTAACCCTAACCTTTTACCTTTTCGCGGCCCTGTTCTCTGTCTCTTGCAAAAATCCTTTGCTAATCCCTGCAATCTATAGATAATCACGTCTAAGTCCCAGTGTTAACACCAAAAATTGGCACCAGGAAGAGGCTGACATGTGGGCCGGATTTGGTAGAAAAATACCATTCGGCAGGGAGGTTTTCTTCAAAGCATTCGGCAAAGACGTTCTGCGATCGGGAATACATCATCGTTCGGCAAAAAAGTTGTTCCACAGATAGAAGCGGAAGCATTCGGGAGCGCATGTGACATGGATTAAATACAAGGAAAAGGCTGATTTGACGATGAGTACGAGATGGACATGGCGCTCCGGCGTTTATCTTTAGAAATAAATATTGTGATCGTAATCGATTAGGAGTTGTGTCAAAACCTGGGTATAAATATAAACTCGTAGTGATTGTAATAGGGATCGAACAATTACACAGGGACAATCAATCGTACAACAAACCGGCCCCGTGCCAACATCGAGTCCTTTAGTCGAGTCGTCGAGTTCTTCGAGAGGAGTCATCGATCCGTCGACCTCCGTAAGTATCGGCAACCTTGTATCATGCTTAGTATCATGCGGTGGATTTAAGCTTGGTTCAAGAAGGTTCCCTTGTTGGATCATGAGCCATGCGGTAGGCTAAGGTTTAGCTTGGAGCTAGTTATCGGCTCTATTAGATTTGGCAAGATCTAATAGATTCTTTAAGTGGGGATGATGAACTTAAGAATTACATCACAACGTACTATCAGGGTCTGTTCGGTCCACCAGAGGAAAACAATTTTCAAATGGATGAGACTCGAATAGATGACATTCCCCAGGTCTCAGCTAGTGAAAACGAAATTCTAGTGTCTACGTTTACAGAGCAGGAAGTGAAAGAGGCAATTTTCCAGATGGAACATAATAAGGCTCCTGGACCTGATGGTTTCCCTGCTGAATTCTATCAGGCTTTTTGGGATGTCATAAAAGAGGACTTGATGCTCTTGTTTCAAGATTTCTATAATGGGAATTTGCCGCTTTATAGCTTAAACTTTGGTACCATTATTTTATTGCCAAAATGCAACGAGGCCACCAAAATTCAACAGTATAGACCAATATGTTTACTAAATGTGAGTTTCAAGATGTTCACAAAGGTGGCCACAAATAGAATTTCTCAGGTTGTTCAAAAGGTTATTAGCCCTACACAAACCGCTTTCCTGCCAGAACGTAATATCATGGAAGGGGTGGTTGTGTTGCATGAAACTATTCATGAAATGCATAGGAAAAAACAAAATGGTGTAATTTTTAAAATCAACTTTGAGAAAGCTTATGACAAAGTCCGATGGCCTTTTGTGCAGCAAACGTTGAGGATGAATGGTTTTTCTCATAGATGGGGTAGGTGGATTGAGTCTTTTACACAAAGAGGTCATGTAGGGATCAAAATCAACGACCAGATAGGAGAGAATTTCCAAACGTGGAAAGGCCTAAGACAAGGGGATCCGCTATCTCCTATCCTCTTTAACATCGTGGTTGATATGTTAGCAGTTATTATAAATCGAGCAAAGGATGAGGGGCAGATTTCGGGAGCTGTGCCGCATTTAGTTGATGGAGGTCTCTCTATCTTACAATATGCAGATGACACAATCCTCTTTATGGATCATGATTTAGCTAAAGCCACAAATTTAAAATTACTGTTGGGTGCCTTCGAACAGTTATCCGGGCTTAAGATCAACTTTCATAAGAGCGAGATATTCTGTGGGCAAGCTAAAGATCACGAACGGCAATATGCTGAGATTTTTGGGTGTAAATCTGGGTCGTATCCTTTTAGTTATTTGGGAATTCCGATGCACTACAGGAAATTAAGTAACTCGGATTGGAAAATAATCAAGGAAAAGTTTGAAAAGAAATTGAGTAGTTGGAAAGGCAAACATATGTCAGTGGGCGGTAGATTGGTTTTGATTAATTCAGTATTAACCAGCTTGGCGATGTTTATGCTATCCTTCTTCGAGGTTCCAAAAGGCGTTCTAGAAAAATTAGATTATTTTAGATCGTGATTCTTTTGGCAGAGTGAAGAACATAAGAGGAAGTATAGATTAGCTAGATGGGATATTCTATGCCAACCAGGGTTTAGGAATCAAGAATCTAGATATACAGAACCAATGCCTTCTAAGTAAATGGTTATTTAAGCTTATCAATGAAGACGGCTTGTGGCAGCAAGTGTTAAGAAATAAATATTTTAGGTCCAAAACTATTACGGAAGTAGAAAAGAAGGCGGGAGACTCGCATTTCTGGTCGGGTCTGATGAAAGTGAAGGAAACCTTTATAGGTTATGGTACTTTCCACTTAAATGACGGCACACAAGTCAGGTTTTGGGAAGACAAATGGCTGGGGAACTTCACTCTTAGACAACAGTATCCGTCCTTGTATCATATTGTGAGAAAGAAACATGATACCGTAGCCACTGTTTTTTCCACTATACCTTTAAATGTATCTTTTAGGAGGTCATTAGTTGGTATGGATCTGAATTTGTGGCACAACTTGGTTAGTCGCATTAGTCACATCTGAATGATAGTGCAGATAGCTTTAGATGGAATCTCACTCAATCTGGTCTGTTTACTATCAAATCTATGTATATGGCTCTTATTGGTAATGGTAACTTACAGCGCGATTCATGTATCTGGAAGATGCGAGTACCGTTGAAAATTAAGGTATTTATATGGTATTTGAAAAGGGGTGTCATCCTTACAAAGGATAACCTAGCTAGGCGGAATTGGAATGGGAGTAAACTATGTTCGTTCTGCTCTAGAGAAGAAAATATTCAGCACCTCTTTTTTGACTGTCACATGGCTAGATTCTTGTGGAGGATAGTACAGATTGCTTTTAATATACCAATACCCAACAGCTTTAATCATGTTTTTAATAATTGGCTTGTAGGGGTTAATGGAAAACAAAAAAATAAACTATTAGTCGGTGTTTCTGCTTTATGTTGGGCACTATGGCTTAGTAGAAATGAAAGAGTATTTGACAAATCACCGATGAAAACTTATTTGCAGGTACTGTTCAGAGGAACATATTGGCTCCGGTTCTGGGCGCAGCTACAAAGGTGTGAACAAGACCGGGAGGAAATAAGGGACGCATGTTGGGCATTGGAGGTGCTGGCTATGGGTCTGTTTGCTCACCATGGATGGAGGTTTAGCAATAGGATTGCGTTGTAATCTCTCATCGAATTATCTGGTGTGGTTTATTTTGTGAAACTAAAAAGGTAGACGGAAGGGCTACCAGTTCTGTAATTTGGCCGTAGCCATTGTGGTCAAGGCCGGATAATTTATTTATCCATTATCTAAAAAAATAGATTCTTTAAGTTACCTTGTCTTGTTTTGAGTTCTACTTTTATGTTTAATTCATATAACACTCCTTTGCCCAATTTAGATTGATTAGATTCGGTTCTAGCTCATAACATGACAGGTGAGTCACGGTTTCTCCATAGCCGAATTCGAGTCAATCTAGATTGTCACATGTTGCGGGTTCAAACTTGTTGGTCTTGTGTAGATTTTGACAGAACCGGGTATCATGCGGTAGATGCAGGTTTTTGGGTTGTCTTAGAACTAATCATCCGGTGGATTAGAATTCGATTCGATCTGATAGATTTATCATCATTGACAAAGTTTGTTCCTTCTTCATGGAACCCGACTCGGCTGTATAGCCGTATTCGGCCGTCTCTTCACGGGTGAAACATGCTCATGGTTTTGTTTTAAATAATGAATGCTTTTAGCCTTCCATGTTTAGAGTATATCATGCGGTAGATTGATCTATTCTTGGTTGGTGGTGTAATTTCAAACAAGGTATCATGCGGTGGATTAACTTGTTTGTTTATGCTTGACGGGTTCGAAAGTATCTAGACATGCGGTAGACTAGTGCTTTTAACCTATGCATTCTTGTTTACTAAAAATTTATGATCATGCTTTCGCTTTCTATTTATTTTATCATGCTCTGTCCTCGTTAATCGGTTATAGTTATGTGCTGCAATGTTTACTTAATTAAATACCGATCTTTCGTCATGCTGACGTCACGCGTTCGGCAGTGTATTTCTTACATGCTTTACCGATTACCGAATGATGCTTTAACTGTTGACAGATAGCTTGTTCGTAGCTATATGTCATTCAAAATTGGCTTTGTAGCCGTAGATATGGAACTGTCTGGTATCATCCGGCATGTTCCAGGTTTTATCTAAACATTTTCTTCCTTTGTCAGTTTCAGGGAAAATTGGCTGGCACGCTTTCGGATTCAAACGCTCGGGCCACGTGTGAAGCTAGCTAATTCCGCTTGTTGTGTGCTTGGCGTAAGGTGCTGATTTTACATCAACACCCTGCAACTTCGTTTTCGCAATAAAATTCACGTTTTAGCTCTGATTCAACCCGTTCTTGTCGCGGTAGCTTCATATCAACTTAAACTACGATCTAGTACTTTTATATACTATGTGAAATATTTCTGAATTTTTATTTACTGTTATGATTGATTAAATGTTATCTAAATGTCTTTTCTTAATTAAAATCTAATTAAGGTTATACGGTTTTTCATATTAATGTTTACATGAATAATATTTATTCAATTATTTTTCTGAATAAAATATAATTAAGTTCCATCTCGGTTCTTATAAAGCGATATTAACTTGATAAATGTTTACTTAACTAGCTCTTTCTAATTAAAAGCAATTTAGAGCTCGACTCCGGCTTTTCATAAATAAAAGTTAACATTGATCTATATTAACATAAATGTGTTTTTGATTATAATATTGATTTCAGCAACACGGTTCATAAAGATATTCGATTAGATGCTCTCACATGTTTTAAATTTGCATAAATAAAATATGAATAAGTTTTATCTCGTTGTGTAAATTCAAATAGAATTGGATTAATTTTCAACATAAGGTGTTTCTCTGAAATATCTTTTACATTATTTTATTTAATTAAAATAAATGAAGCTCATAGTCTTTCATTAAATACAAATCTTTCGATAGTCGTATCTTTTCAACCGTAGCTTCGTTTTCAGCGATTCTTATGCTCACGTGACCGTAGAACCAAGCCCTATCCTTTAGTGCGCTCTTTTAAAGCTTTTCTATTGATTGATGTACTGTTCTTAGTTGTGTATTGTTTGCTTGCTTGTATAGCTGTGTGCTTGTGCTCGGTGGTTGTTGCAAGTAGAGGAGCGTCATCAAGAGATTCAAGGAGAAGGAACACCCCTCGAGTGATCGGAGGATTAAAAGAGCAAGAGTTGAAGAATCTGAGTAGCAGTATCTCTGTTGGATAAAGGCAAGTATAGCACGGACAATCCTTGCTACCTACACACCCCTGCTTAAATACTCTAAATTCATATGCATGTGTCTAATTTATTGTACCCTAAGGGTACACGACTAAACAAGACGGGGGATAAACGGTATTGGATAGGAGTGGATATACCGGACACACAGCTCAAGGGATACTCGGGTAGATGAGAGAAGGTATAGATAGTTGGGAGGACAACGAGAAGAGATAAAGGATTCCTGGGACTCTATCTACCTAAGTCAAGTGGTTAGAGATACAGTGGCTAAAGAGCCAGCACTAGTAGGTCTGGAATAAGTCTATTGCCTTCCTCGGGACAAGGGAACCGGTGGACACGCAGAAAGGGATGAGAAGGGGTGCCGTCTACCCTGAACCTTGGGTCCTAAAGCACCGGAACTAACGTGATGGACTACAGCGACCGGAAGGGCTGTCACCACCTCCCGGCTACCACCTCCGTTGCGACGGGTAGAAACTAAGGCTATTGACAAGTCTAGGAACCACTCCTACACAGATCAATAACTACTTACTTTGCTAGCAGAAGCAAGCAACTCGAACTCACACCCCAATGACAATTCACCGCTAGTGTGAGCAGAATCGAAGAACCAATTAAGGCAGAGACTTAAGCAAGAACTAAGAGCACTAGGAACTAGAGCCAACTATAGTCTAAACACAATATAGAAGCAACTAGACTAAAGTAGATGCAACTATATAAGATAGAAGTAGAGCAAAGTAGATAACTATATTGATAACTCAAATGTTATACAAAAGAAAAGACCGTCCATTCCACCGCCTCTGGATCCTGGGGCTCTGGTGCACCCCTGGGGTCGGTTGGCGCAGCGGGGGCGGTTCCGCCGATGGCCTGGGTTCGGCCGAACTGGGCCTGGAGCCCAGGCCCGCTCCCCTGCGCCGCCTTTGCTTCTTGGACCCCCTGGGCTGCCTCCTGCTGCGTGGGGTTGACTTGTGTGGGCCCAGGATGACGTGGTGTAGGTCCGTGTTGAATTGGCGGACGTCCTACGTGGCTTGTACAGTCATAGGATGACGTGGACGGCTCCCGCTGGCCCGCACGGCTAAGGGCGACCCCTGTAGCACGTGTTTCGTGATATTGTACCTGCAAACATGACACTCACCAAAACTCGTGGAACTTTATTAGAAATAAAACCTAAGTGCAAGGATTGTTGCATAGTCTCTCATTTTATCCCGAGTATTGGTGGTCGGACTTGGGTTGTAACGACCGCCAACAACCACCAAGATTTTGTTTCACTCAATGAGGTCAAATGGAAAAATGTTGAATAACAAAGTTTCAGATCTCTTCAAGGTCTACATTATTTATTTTCTCACACACTTGCTCACTCAGAAATTTTCGATCAGAAGCTTTCTCTCTCTCTCTCTCATTTCTTGCTCTAGCTTGTGCTCAAGTTCATTGCTAGTTTCCAGCAGTTAAAAGATGAAACAGTCCCGGAGGCATGGGATCGCCTCCAGGACTATATTTCTACTTGTCCTCACCATGGTATGCAGAGTTGGTTCATAATCCAAACCTTCTATCCCCGTGAGTACCTGGGTGCTGCTGCTAGAGGCTCGTTCTTCTCTCTTGAGGAGAGTCGTGCGAAGGCCCTCATAGAGAAGATGGTTGAGAACCAAGGCTGGTCCGATGACCGGACTCAACCAAAGACCCGAGGAGTTCACCAAGTTGAAGCTATGGACATGCTCGCTGCCAAGATGGACCTCCTGATGAAGAAGCTAGAGGCCCCTGCTCAAGAAACGGTGCAAGCCATGGACGCTCGCATGACCTGCGAAGTGTGTGGTAACACTAGCCATTCGGGGAATGACTGCCCGAAACGCGAGAAGATGCCCACTATGTCAAGAACTCCAACAACAACGGGTATCGACCGAACAACTACGGCAATCAAGGCTGGAATTCGCGCCCAAACCTCCCTTTCGAGAGGCCTCAACAAGGTAACAATTTCAATTCCAGCAATTTCAATAATCAGCCGTCTCTTAGAGATCTTGTGTTTAGCTAGATGAAAATAACTGAAAATATTAACAAAAAGCTCATTGCTAATGATAAACTCTGGAAAGCATAGATTCTAGGATGGAATCGTTCTCTTCTGCTATGAAAAATCAACTGAGCTTTAATAAAATGATAGAAACTCAAATCGCTCAGTTAGCTGCTTCTTTATCGTCATCTGTGGCGGGGAGTTTTCCTCGTGAAAGGGTTAAGGCGGTCACCACGAGAGGGGGTAAGACCACTCGGGACCCACCATATCCTAACGACGCAGGTAAGAAAGCAGTCACCACAGACAGTGATAGCGAAGAGGAGGAGGCCGCAGCTGAACCACAGAAGAATAACTCTCAGAAGGAGACGAAGACAGCCCCTCATGAATTCTACTATCCCGCTGTGCTGCCATGCCCCAGAAGATCCACAAACCAACTGTGGACGAACAATCTAGCAAGTTCGTTGAGATAATTCGTAAATTGTATGTCAATATTCCATTACTTGAAGCTATGCAGGTTCCCACATACGCCAAGTACCTGAAGGACATCCTCAATCATAAAAGAGCTTTGACAACCACCGAGGTAATAAAGCTATCCGAAGCTTGCAGCACAGCCATTTTGAATAATTTTCTAGAGAAGAAAAAGGACCCAGGATGTCCTACCATCACGTGCTCGATCGGGGGTCAACACTTCAACCAAGCCCTATGCGACCTTGGAGCAAGCGTCAACGTCATGCCTGAAACGAACCGGATTCTCAACGACAAGAATCCGACTCCCTGTACCCTTGAGATAGTCCCAGGAATAGCAGCTATCTCGTACAGAACTCATCTCAGTCGAATATCACATCCATACAACGATAAAAGATTCATTACATGACATATATAAAACATAGCGGTATGGTACAAGCCCTCTGGGCTAAATCGACAATAAGAAACAACTACGCAGCGGTAGCTAGATCATCAGGGTACACTCCTCCACAGGCATCCTTGAGCATTCCCATGGTGTAGATAGCTTGTGCTGTCTTGTCAAGCTCATGACTCGGCGCAGAGCGAGGTCACCCACGTTTAGAGAGCGTTCCTTGATGT
>OAMR01000598.1:302513-335138 GCA_900205405.1 Echinochloa crus-galli | reverse complement strand
TGCGGCCCAAGCGGAGGGAACAGAGGGGGGGAAGGGCTGGGCGTGCTCGGTGAAAAAGAGAGGAGTGGGGCGCTGGGCCGCGGAAAGGTGGGCCGAGCGGTAAGGGAGTGGGCTGGGCTGGTTGGAGAAAAGGGAGGGAGCGAGCAGAGGTGGACCGAGGAAGAGTTCGGGGAGGAAAGGTGAACTCTAGCTGAAACAACTTTTCTAGGACTCCAAACAAAGTGATTCAAACTCGAATTTAAATATATTTAAACTCTCATTTGAACCACAAGCAATACAAAACTCAATGCAGCAGCATGGATGCAACAAAAATGTTTCTATACCTTATATTTGATTTTAAATTTCCAGAAAATATTTATTTAACCTATATTAAACATGAACATGAAAATTTTAAACAAGCTATTTTTGGGTGTTACATCTACTAGGACTCGGTCTTCTTTGGGCCGGCCGTCGTCGCCCTCCATGATGGGCCCTAGGGTACCCATATCCCACAAGCCCCCGTGCAACGCGCAGGCGCGTGTCGAACTGCTTGATGAAGGAACGAAGCCAATGTGGTCGGCTGAAGGTGCTTCAACTTGTAGTCGGCACAAGGGTGGGCAGTGCTCAAAAAAGAAAGAACACCCAACACGACGCCGAGTCCTTCGAGGTAGTCGGTCGGTCCTCATGAGGGCCGAGTTCAGGGCGATGATTAGGAGCACTGTATACAGTAGCCCCCGAGCGTTGGGTTGGTTAGTATAAGCAGGCCGAGGCTCCAAAAAAGAAGTCGGACAACATGTTGCCGCAAAAAGTAGGTGATAGCATGTTGTCACCAAAAATCTGGCGTCCAGCCCCCGAGCTTGCGAGGTCGGCCGCGTAACGCGAGGTGACGCCGAGCAAGAGCAACAGGTTAGAGCAGTAGCTCGGTTAAGTTGTTCTTGTTCGGCATGTGTTTATCCCGTTTGATGCTGACTTCGATGCTTGATGCGATGGGAGGAACACCGAGTCGCCGCGCCAGCCCGTGAGGATCCGAGGTCAGCCGCGCGACGGAAGAACGCCGAGTCGCCGCGCGTGCCAGCCTCCGAGCATACGAGGTCAGCCGCACGATGAGAGGAAACCCGCCGAGTCGCCGCGTGCGCCAGCCCCCGAGCCTGCGAGGCCGGCCGCACGACGAGAGAAAAACGCCGAGTCGCCCCGTGCCAGACCCCGAGCATGCGAGGCCGGACGCACGACGAGAGAAAAACGCCGAGTCACCGCATGCGCCAGCCCCCGAGCATGCGAGGTCGGCCGCACAACGAGAGGAAACGCCGAGTCGCCGCGCGCGCCAGCCCTGAGCATGCGAGGTCGGCCGCGCGACGAAGGTAACGCCGTTGTACCTGTGAGGGAGAGGAAGAAAAACGGTAGTATTTTGGAGAAACGATAGTAAACTTATTTGTAATAAGTACTTGATTTTGCTTAGCTTTTCGTTTGGATGATTTTTGCCGGCCGCACGCGCCAGCCCCCGAGCATCGAGGTAGGACGCACGAGGGGGCGAAAACGCCGAGTCGCCGTGCGCCAAAGCCCCGAGCATGCGAGGTCGGCCGCACGACAGAGAAAAACGCCGAGTCGCCGCGCGCCAGCCCCCGAGCATGCGGAGTCGTCCGCACGACAGAGAAAACGCCGTGTTGTCCCACGCGCCATCCCCCGAGCATGCGAGGTCGGCCGCACGACGTAGAAAACGCCGACTCGCCGCACACGCCAGCCCCGAGCATGCGATGGCCGGCGGGACGGAAGGTAACGCCGATCGTCGCGCTGCCAGCCCCGAGCATGTGAGGCCGGACGCACGACGAGAGAAAACGTCGAGTCGCGTGCGCCAGCCCCCGAGCATGCGAGGTCGGCCGCACGACGAGAGGAAACCCGAGTCGCCGCGCGTACCAGCCCCGAGCATGCGAGGGTCGGCCGCGCGACGGAAGGAAACGCCGAGTTGTTCGCCGCGCCAGCCCCCGAGTATGCGAGGTCGGCCGAGCGAAGCGAGGAAACACTGTTGTACCTGTGAGAGAGAGGAAGAAAAACATGTAGTATTTTGGAGAAACGATAGTAAACTTATTTCTAATAAGTACTTTTGAGCTTTGCTTTTTAGCATGCTTTATGTTTGAGTTGAGTTATCAACCCCTATCACTTCACCGCGATCATGACAAGCGCTAGGGACTCGGGCGAAGAACTGGCTGGAGCTCTCATGGAGGCAGCACTCCTACATGCTACGATGCTCTGCATGGAGGCTTAGTCGTAGGTAGGGTTTCGGCCGAGTACTTTCGCGCGTGTTTAGATTTTGGATACAGTGAGTCGGACTTGCCATGTTAGTTTGCTTTCATGAGCAGTTTGGTTAGGGGCGAGCACGTGGCTGCTGTAAATTAAATAATACAGGTCGGCGGTTGTCTCATAGATGTGGAGAAAAAGATATGCACATGGCGATCTATTTTTGCCGTTGGAATAAAATAAAATAAAATACTTAGCTTGATTAGCTTCGTAGTTGAAGTGGTCGCCGCCTCGATGAGGTGATTTTCGATGAAACCGGACAGTCAGACTCATCGCCGACTGGTTCCTGGAGTCCGTTGCCGTCCGTTGGAGTAGCCGACCCTGTGCTGCAGTTGTGGCGGTCGCGGGGCGCTGCTGCCGAGTCCTGCAGCCCGACGCCGAGTAGTTGCACACGCAGGGACACTTCCAATGCATGAAGATTGAAGAGGCTTGTTTGCATGCAGAAGCACATGCTAATCCATGCATGCATGTGCTGTTGATCCGCCGGCATGCACGCCTCCGCCGCCAGTCCGTAATTAGATCATGACCATAGTCTGCTTTGTGCATGTAACATGACCTCAGGCCATGTGTACACACATGCGATTGAGCGGAGAAATAAAATCAGATCGCACAACAGAATAATCGCAACATCAGAAAGTACCGAATCAATCTAAGTTAGCATGTAACGATGGGTAAGTAAAATATATATATATAAAAATAAAATCTTCCCTGCTAATCGGCGGAAACTGGGTGGGTCGGGCGGGTTCTCAGATCGGATCTGAAATTTCCCTAGGGCGCGCCTCCATGCATGCGAGGAAGATGACGCGAGATTGATCTGCCATCGAGCCAACGGTGTTTTCGAATCGAAAAAGCTCACCAATCTCCCCCTACCTGGCGCGCCAACTGTCGGACCTTAGGACCGGCAATCCACCTGGGGGTACCAGAGTGGTTGATTTGTAGGCGGGGCGATTGATGAACTAGTGACTTGATGGTACACATGAGGCACTGATTTAGACAGGTTCGGGCTACCCGGAGGTATAATACCCTACGTCCTGTGTCGGTGGTGGTATTTGTATTGCTGTATTCGGATGGTCTCCGATGATTTCTGCCATGTCCCATCTAGGGACCCCTGCCCTCCTTTATATATCCAGGAGGCAGGGTTACAGTATGAGTATTTTCCATATGGGACTATTTACAATAGGGGGAGTCCTAGTAGTAGTCTACTAGGACTCGGTCTTCTTTGGGTCGGCCGTCGTCGCCCTCCATGATGGGCCCTAGGGTACCCATATCCCACACCCGGCCAAGCAGCTCCTGAGCACCAACGACATCAACCTCAGGAACGAGCGGGAGCAGAACACCTTCAACGAGCTTCGGCTGAAGGAGTTCGAGCACACCCGTGTTTTTGAGCAGGACTTGGTCAGGGACACGGGTATGGATGAAGAATTCATGGAAGTCTTCCAGGACATTGGCTGGGAGAACTTCTGGCACATCAACGAACAAGGTTCGTACCTTCTCACCCTCGAATTCCTTTCTACTTTGGTTTCAGAAACTGGGGGGATTCGTTTTCGGTTTTTCAACCAAGAGTTCTTTTGCTCTTGGAGGGATTTTAGTTCGGGTCTCGGATTTTCAAGCCGTTGTTCCTTAGACCCGAACAAAGCGCTGAAAGATTTGATCAGGGGGCATTTTGGAAAAAGATTTCGGGGAACACCAACTGTCATGCGCCTCGCACAAACAGTATCCATAACCCCAATTTGCGATTCATGCATCGTTGGGCGTCTATGACGGTATTCCCCCGAGCAGATTTGCGCCCTGTCAACACCATTGAGTTGCGGGTTCTCTTTGCCATGGTCAAGCAAATTCCCTATTCACCTGTGAAAGACACGGACTCTGAGTGGTCCGGGATTCGGTATGCTGGGGGGTACGACCACACCGCCCAACCATACTACCCTGGATACTCACAGTCCGCGCGCTTCGACTACGGCCGGGAGCTGTCTTACATCTCCGACCGAGTCGAGGTCATCGACGACCATACCCGAGAAATTCAAGACACGCTAGCTCGCCATTCTCAGTACCATCAAGAGAATAGCGAGATGATGGCGTCCATCCAGCATGACGTCCACGAGCAAGCATATCAGCTGAGCCAGTACCTGTCATGATTTCATCCCTACCAGTGAGAAGTCCAAGCTTGGGGGAGGACCCCCATCCAGGTATGTTCCGATTTACCCAACACGTTGATCACTCAATCGCATTTCTTTTCCTTCATGTTTTAGTTAAAAAAATGAAAATACCAAAAATATTTCCCTTGAATAAAGTAACTCCCAACTATGCATGTAATGAAACATATGCCTCGCTTGCTTCTGCTAGAAGTAAGTAGTCGTTGCCTAGTGTAGGAGTGGTCCCTAGACTAGTCGTGGCCTTAGAGTATTCCCGTCGCAACGGAGGTGGTAGCCGGGAGGTGGTGACAGCCCTTTCGGTCTTCGTAGCCCATCACGTTAGTTCCGGTCCGTAGGATCCCCCAGTGTGGAGTTGGTGGCACCCCTTCTCATCCCTTTCTGCGTGTCATAGGTTCCATTGTCCCGAAGCTAAGACAAGCCGGGAGGTGGTGACAGCCCTTTCGGTCTTCGTAGCCCATCACGTTAGTTCCGGTCCGTAGGATTCCCCAGTTGGGAAATAGTGGTACCCCTTCTCATCCCTTTCTGTGTGTTCACCGGTTCCCTTGTCCCGATGCTAAGACATTAGAGTTATCCCAAATCTCCTAGTGCTGGCTCTGTAGCCGCTGTATCTCTAAGCTAGAGTGACATAGGTAGATAAAGTATCCAGGAGTCCTCTATCTCTTCTCGTTGTCCTTCCAGCTATCTATACCTTCTCTCCCTTACCATATCTCTTCTCTTTGTCCTCCCAACTATCTATACCTTCTCTCATCTATCCGAGCCTCTCCCTTGAGCTGTGTGTCCGGTATATCCACTCTTATCCAATACCGTTATCCCCTGTCTTGTCTAGTCGTGTACCCCTCTCTGATAGTCTCGAATATCCGTTCACTAGTACTCTTGACAAAGCTTCCCTGCGGAAATATAAATTACGATACCTCGGGATACTCCCAGGTGAAGTGCTACAGCGGTAATTCTGTGCGCTTGCAGAATATTCACATATTTTACTAGCCATAAGGAAAACCACTGAAACACTCCATACCCAAGTACCAGGATTCTCAATTCTGATATTGGATCGTAAGAAGTGCCAACACTCGCTGCCAAGATGGACCTCCTGATGAAGAAACTGGAGGCCCCTGCTCAAGAAACGGTGCAAGCCATGGACGCTAGCATGACCTGCGAAGTCTGTGGCAACACTGGCCATTTGGGGAACGACTGCCCCGAAATGCGAGAAGAGGCCCACTACGTCAATAACTCCAACAACAACGGGTACCGACCGAACAACTACGACAATCAAGGCTGGAATTCGCGCACAAACCTCCCTTTTGAGAGGCCCTCAACAAGGTAACAATTACAATTCCAGCAATTTCAATAACCAGCCGTCTCTTAGAGATCTTGTGTTTGGCCAGATGAAAACAACTGAAAATATTAATAAAAAGCTCATTGCTAATGATAAAACTCTGGAAAGCATAGACTCTAGGATGGAACCATTCTCTTCTGCTATGAAAAATCAACTGAGCTTCAACAAAATGATAGAAACTCAAGTCACTCAGTTAGCTGCTGCGGTTCCTGTCACTGAATCGGGGAAGATTCCGGGGCAACCCAAGCCTTCCATCGAGACAGTGAATTCTATCACTACCAGGCATGATAAGATGTCTCGTAGTGTATTCTGCACTAACCATGCAGGGAAGGTCGCACGCATCCAAGTGCTGATGCCAAGATGGACTTACCTGCCGAGAGCTGCAAAAAGGGCAATCATCAAGACCTCTCCGGAAAGGAAGGAGGATCCCGGAGTACCCATCATTCAATGCACGATTTGGAATCGTCGCATTGATGATGCACTCTGTGATCTGGGGGCCAGCGTCAACATCATGTCGAAGGTATTATTTAAGAAATTACGCTCCCCTACTTTGTCACCTACAACTGCCCAGGTACAGCTTGCGGACTCAACCATCCGCTACCCCGAGGGGGTGATCGAGAACGTACCGGTCCGGATCTGGGGACGTTATGTCCCTGTGGACTTCGTTGTCCTCGACAAGGGGAACGAGCAATCGTTTCTCCTTGTGTTGGGCTGACCATTCTTGAACACCACCCGGGCTAGGATCGAAATGGATGCGAGAGAAATCACGTTCCGTATCGACGGAAGGTTGACATCAAGTTTCAACCTCGGGAAGAGAAGGAGGCAGAGCCACGCACACCGGAGCAGAGGAGCGCCGAGTGTTTCCTTAAAGCTCTCATCAATGGAGAACTGGAAATACTCGGGGGTGAGCAGCTCAAATGGAACGAGCCAGCAAAGCCGATGAGTGCAGAAGAAATGAACTTGCTCGTAAAGAAATACGAGGAAGAGCAAGCCCTCTGGAATTCTCCGGAGACGCCGATCCCACCGCCACCGACACCGAAGAAGAAGAACAAGAAAATGTGGCGGAAGAAGGTTGCATCGTCCGAGTCGTCCACTCCGGGACCGGACGATGACAAAAGCAACTGAAGAAAGAAGAAGTTCCGCTCACGGACTTAAAAGCTGAGCTCTCGCCGCGAGGAAAACCGGTATGTATCTCATATTTCCCTTTCCAATTTTTTAAATTTTCAATTGCATTTGCATGTTTCCCTTCCAAGATAAATGAACCACTTGAGTAAATAATTTGAGAGAAAGTAGAAAATTTTGCAAGCTTGGTTTAAATAAATGGTCACATGCTGAAATTTTGCCTAGGGTGGATGTAATTGGCAACTTTTATCATTTTTACCCCTTCTAGAACATCTCCAATTATTTACCATCACCACCAACCAGCAACAAACATGTCTACCCCACTAAAAATGGCTGCAGACTCACCAATTATCACAAACATGGCAGCATGAGGGTGACTTCACTAAAACCAACTTTGGTCATATCAATGTTGCATCTCACCTACCAAAAACCACAAAAATTTCCATGATCTAGTGCTGCACCCATCAAGGATTTTTATGCTGGTGGGAGGCAGGCTGTGCATGAGGCACATGGGCCAGTTCGGCCGAATGCACTGGTTTGGCCGAACCAGGCACTTCGGCCGAACCAGCCTGCGCTGCCCCTGCTGCCTATAAATGCAGCCTCTCGCCTCCTTGCTTGCCTCACTCACTCATACACTTTGAAAATTCTTCTAGGAGCTCTCTCTCTTCGGTCACTTGCTCAAGTTCTTCCCAAGTTCTTGCTCAAGTTTTGGTTCACTTGCATCAATAGAAAATCCCAAAAATATTTTGCTTTGTGTGATCTTTGTGCTGATTTTTGTTCGACGATTTTGTGGTGGCCACCGACACCCACAAGAACGACTAACCTTTTGTGGTGGTTTTTATCCCCGCAAGAATGACTAACTATCTCGAATGACTGACTTGATTTCCCTGTGCTAACCATATATATTCTGTCCTTCGGGTAGTTGTTGTTGCACTAACCTTTTGCAGGAGACATGTCGAAGCTCATCGCCGCACTCCGTCGTTCCACCCGGCTTAGCCGCCGCACGAATGATGCTGGGAGTTCTCCAGCTCCGTCCCGAGGCTCGAGCCGTATGGACACGGACGAGCACGAAGCAGCCGGCTCGGGATGGGGCCATGCCACGCCCCCGGTCAGGCAGCTCCTGAGCATCAACGACATCAACCTCAGGACAGAGGGGGGGCAGAACACCTTCAACGAGCTTCGGCTGAAGGAGTTCGAGCACACCCGTGTTTTTGAGCAGGATTTGCTCAGGGACACGGGTATGGATGAAGAATTCACTGAAGTTTTCCAGGCCATTGGCTGGGAGAACTTCTGGCACATCAACGAAGAAGGTTCGTACCTGCTCACCCTCGAGTTCCTCTCTACTTTGGTTTCGGAAACTGGGGGGGTTCGTTTTCGGTTTCTCAACCATGAGTTCTTTTGCTCTTGGAGGGATTTCAGTTCGGGTCTCGGATTTTCAAGCCGTTGTTTCTTAGACCCGAACAAGGCATTAAAAAGATTTGATCGGGTTGCAGTTTGGAAAAAGATTTCGGGGAATACCAACTGTCATGAACCTCGCACAAACAGTATCATAACCCCACTTTGCGTTTCATGCATCGTTGGGTGTCTGTGACGGTATTCCCCCGGGCAGATTTGTGCCCTGTTAACACCAATGAGTTGCGGGTTCTTTTTGCCATGGTCAAGCAAATTCCCTATTCGCATGTAAAAGACATGGTTGGTCACTGGCTGTCTCATATTTCTCGTGTGCGTAGCATGGCGATGACTTCTCTAGTCACTCGCCTCGCTAACCATCTGGGCGATCTTCAGGGCGCCCGGCTCACGTACATCGAAACAGCGCGTTCTGTCGTGGATGCCGAGCACTTCGTGCAAGCCCACATGATACGGCGGACACCTGACGCAACGCTAGCTATGATTTATCGTGGTTATACAACTGAAGTGCCCTTGCCTTGTGCAGCACTAAAGTTCTATACCACGCCGAAACTAACTCTTCAGTTGAGGACCGAGTCGGACGATTCTCCACCTTGGAGAGAGCCCGCTCGGCATAGCGTTGCAGGTGACGGACCAGTCACCAGGGGATGAGCCAGGCATGATGCTGGGCTCGCCACCTCACAGGAGCCAGAAGATGCACCTCAGATGCCGCACCGACACACTTCCGCTTTTGAGGCCACCTACGACATGTACACCGGTGCTGTGACGTCCGGAGCAGGAGGCTCCGGGCAACACCAGGAACCGAACTACTTCGCCTCAGGACGCTGGGACTACGGCCAGGACACGGACGGGGCTCCGGGCAACACCAGGAACTGAACTACTTCGCCTCAGGACGCTGGGACTACGGTCAGGACACGGACTCTGAGTAGTCCGAGAGTCGGTATGCAGGGGGTACGACCATACCTCCCAGCCATACTACCCCGGATACTCGCAGTCCGCGCGCTTCGGCTTCGATCGGGAGTTGTCCTACATCTCCGACCGAGTCGATGTCATCGACAACCATACTCGAGAAATTCAAGACACGCTAGCCCGCCATTCTCAGTACCACCAAGAGAATAGCGGGATGGTAGCGTCCATCCAGCACGACGTCCACGAACAAGCGGACCAGTTGAGCCAGTACCTGTCAAGATTTCATCCCTACCAGTGAGAAGTCCAAGCTTGGGGGAGGACCCCCATCCAGGTATGTCCTGATTTACCCAGCACTTTGATCACCCAATTGCATGTCCCTTTCCCTTCATGTTTAGTTTGCATTAAAAAAATGAAAATACCAAAAATATTTCCCTTGAATAAAGTAACCCCCAACTATGCATGGAATGAAACATATGCCTCACCTTGGAAATGATGAATAGTTACTCTGTCATTAATTTTTACAAGTACTTTGTTGCAACTAGTTGCTTAATAATGCTTGAGTTATTTGGCATGAGTAATAATAAACCTGAAAACCTTGTGGTAGTGCATGCTTTATTCCAAGTCTAAGTTGTTGCTGGGATTGATATAGTGAGAATTTGGTTGAGTTCTAATTCTGCTCTTAGTACAGGGAAAGTCTCGGAGATTTATGCTTTCAAAATGAAACAAGTTCCTCATTGGTCAAAATACCTACCATAGCCATATGATAATCTTAGTTGAAAATTTCTACTCATATGCTGCTTGTTATCTTAGTGAGCTTTGTCAAATTGTTGTGACCTTTGAGTGAAGCTTTCATATTCTTAGAGATCGAGATCTACGTACACACACCACCTCTCATTTGCAATTCCTACACTGTGAGTTAGCAACCATTTTCCATCATTCATCCACAAAAATAAAAAACTCCATGTTCTATGATTTTCCTCTCCAAAAATTCTTGATAGAGACATGGGCTATGCAAAAAGAAAAGCATGCCAAAGAAGCATGGCAAAAATAAAAGAAAAAGAAAAGCATGCCAAAGAGCATGGCAAAAAGAAAGAGAAAAAGAAAAGCATGCCAAGTGGCATGGCAAAAATATGAGAATAAAAGATAGCCCATGTTCTCAAAAAAATAAATCAAGGAGAGGAAAGGTCATCATAGGAGTTCCACCATATTCCATTCCACCAAAGTCCATTCCACCATATTCCACTCCATCCATCCCACACACTTGCAGTTCTCGATCTTAAGATGTGTTTTGTTTCCTCATAGATCCGGTCTTTGACTTAGCAAAATATAAGATGCATGCATGCCTTCATCCTTTGTCCCTGAGCCAGACAAAAAGCCAAATTAGATGTTAGGATGAAAAATTAAGCACAAGCCTTTGGTGAGGATTCAAATACACTTGAGCGATTGAGTGTGCCAATGTGGAACAATTTGTAGTTTTCAAAACTTGTGAAAAACTCCAAGATGAGATCCTGAATAGAGTAGAGTGGAATAAAACTAAGTTTAGACTGTTCATCCTTTCAACCGCCCAAGATAAGGAGATTGCTATAAGCCCCATAGGTAAAAAGGTGATTTAAAATTTTGCCTATGATTCAAGTATTTTTGGGCACTAGTTGTTTATAAAGTTACTTGCAAAGTAAATGACATTGTAGCAACTCCTGATCCACCGAGCCTAAGTTTATATCTTTGCTCGAGGACGAGGAAAGAGCTAAGCTTGGGGGAGCTTGTTGGCGGTCGTTACAACCCAAATCGGACCACCAATACTTGGGAATAAATGAGATTATATGCAACATTCCATGTATTTAGGTTTTATTTCTAATAAAGTTTCACGAGTTTTGGTGAGTGTCACTTGTGCAGATATAACTACGACAAATACGTGCTATTGGGGCTGAAAATGACCGAATCGGCCGAACGACTCCGTTCGGCCGGTTACCCCCCTTAGTCGTACAAGCCACCGGGAGCCGTCCACGTCACCAATGACTAAGTGGACACGACGTACGACACGTGGACGACCGCCAACACATCCCGGAGCACCGACACGTCATCCTGGGCCGAATCAACTCAAGACCAAGCAGCAGAGGCCGGCCCATGGACGTCCAAGACCAGAGGCGGCGCTGGGGGAGGCTGCCACGGGCCAGGGCTGGTTCGGCCGAACCAGGCCCTTCGGCCGAACCGCCGCCAGCACGTAACTGCCTCTAGGAAGCTGCCCACAGCCGTTAGATGCAAGGACGGTGGGATGGTTGGTTCGGCCGAACCGACTCCCCTGGCCGAAACGGCCGCAACCGCCCTCCTACCTGCCTTGGCGGTTACCCTACTGCTAAACCGACCCTGGAGTGCTATAAATAGAGGCCTACACTTCACTTGTACACACACCACTCAAGCCAAGGAGCTTTTCCACTTCATTTCTTTCTAGTAGAGTTAGGATAGTTTTGTTGGGAGTCAGAGTCGAGTCGAGCTGTGCCTCTGAGGTTCCGGAGTCATCTTCAGAAGCTCTGGTATTAGCTCTTGTATCTTTTACTTTATCTTTTGTATGACATTCGAGTTATCAATATAGTTATCTACTTTATTCTACTTGAGTCTTATATAGTTGCTTCTACATTAGTCTAGTTGCTTCTATATCGTGTTTAGACTATAGTCGGTTCTAGTTCTTACTGCTCTTAGTTTTTGCTTAAGTCTCTGTCTTAATTGGTTCTTTGTCTTTGCTCACACTAGCGGTGACTTGTCATTAGGGTGTGAGTTAGAGTTGCTTGCTTCTGCTAGAGAAGTAAGGAGTTATTGATCTGTGTAGGAGTGCACGAACCTCAGTGGATGATGGTGAGTTACTTGAGGGCGGCGGCGGCACCGGCGCCGACGTGCTCAGTGTTGCCGGCATTGAGGAAACCTAGAAGCCACCGCACGCCGGCGTCTCTTCTATACTTGTCAGCACAAAGAGGAGGAGGGGGCCATGAAGGAGGCGGCACTAGAAAGTGGAGGAGCAGGACATGGAACGACGGCATGAGTCGAGGAGGCGAGTCGGGAGGAGAGGAGATGGCGGAGATTACTGCGGGGGAGTTTTTTTTCGGAAGATGCGGGGGAGGGAGGTTATGCTGCACGATTTTGTGCTCCGTCAAAAGTCCAAGTGCACCACGTTAAAATTAGAAGGAACGTACTTAGCAGCTTGCGTCAGTTTTGGTGCGTGGGTGATTAGGTAGCAAATAAAAGCGATAATAAAAGAAATTTGGGGCAAGTAAACCAAGTGTGATTACTTGTTTGAGTTTCTAAATGATTTCAAATCAAAAGGTTGTCAACTATAGAGTTTTATAACTTTTTAAAATTTACAAGTTTTATTTTAGAAGTTTCTCCATCCGGGGTCGTTTATATAATTTGAATTTCAAATTTGAGAACATTCAAACTTAATTTTCGTTGAGTAGATGATTTCAAATTAAAAAATTATCAACTATAAAGTTTCATAACTTTTTGTGATCTACAAGTCTTATGTTCACTGTTTCTTCATCCGAGATCATTTGAAAAATATGAATTTCAAATTTTGAGAACTATAAAAACACTTTTCATTAGTAAAATAAATTCAAATTAAAAAGTTTTAAACTACAAAGTTGTATAACTTCTAAAGATCTACATCTTTGATATTGTCATTTCATCATCCGATGTAGTGAGAGTAACATTGTACATAAATCTTATAGATCTCCCTTATAGTTTCAGAAAACTCTACGAGAAATATATATTTTATGAACAATATTCATATGAATTTATCAAATTAAAAAATAACCAAAGTAAAAGTTCTACGTCTTGAGAAGTTATACAACTTTGTAGTTCAACACTTTTTTATTTGAAATTGTATTACTACTTCAAAATATAGGTTTAAATATGACTTTGCCGAGTGTTTTTTGAAAATATTTTTTTGCCGAGTGCAATTGTTTCGCCGTGTGCCTTTTTCCTCGGCAAATAGGGGATTTTCGGTAGGGTGACACATTTTAAATCTATTTATCAACAATGGAAGAATATTAATTTTTTGGGAATAACTTATTTCATGTTAAATTTATTCGTAAATATATTACTAAATATCTATAAAATTTCCAATTTTCATTTTATTTCAAAACAAATTGGGTGTTCCACGGTGGTCATGAGGTTAAATTACATATATACTCCCTCCGTCCCGTGAAGAGTGCAATCCTGAGATTCAAAAAAATCCCACAAAAGAATGCAATTCTAGTTGTAACCACCAGTTTTATTCTAAAAATAGACAATTATTTGCATGCAATAACTACCTCTATGCCAAAATTAGTGAGATTGGGACGGTTAACGAGGGTAGCATGGTCATTTACCGACGTCATTAATCTGTCTGAAAAAAGCCGAAATTGCACTCTTCACGGAACGGAGGGAGTATATGACTTGCCATCCTCTTACCAATGTCAATCTGGTAGTAGCTTAGCTGGTATTGCCTTTGTCCGTGTAACTGTGAGGTCATGGGTTCAATTCCTGCTCGTTGCATATGTTTCCCTTAAATAAATGATATAATTAACGTATAATTAGTACATCATTATTGTACGATTACTGTAGCATTATATTGTCTAATTATAGATTAATTAGGTTTAATAGATTCGTGATGATTATTAGCGCAGTGGTGTGTGTCCGTGTGATGCGCAGGTCGTGGGGTCAATACTCATTTGCGATAGTTTCTTTTGCAAGTTATTTTTTTCAAATAAAACACTATACAAATCAACTCAATACGAGAGAAATGAACAAACGAATATGTTGCACAGTGTAAGGTGCGATTCTTTTTTTTCCAGGACCAGGGTTCGATTCTTGGATGTGGCAAGAATTTATTTGAGAATTTTGCAAGAATTTATTTGAGAATTTTACAAGAATTGACGATTTTGGTTTTTGCAATAGTTTATGACGATTCTTAGTTACTCTTAATAACGAACACCTTATTTTTGTCGCTAAGTTACACTGCATGATATAGAACGCCACAAAACCAAACATGATAACGACGAATGAGTCGAATGTCATCGAGTATTCGTCACAGAACATCATATTTCTTGTACTGTGTTTTGGACTGGCCGAGGCTTGGCCTTGACTGTAACATCCCAGATTTTTCTGGAATGTTAAAAATGTGGATTTCAAAAAAATTTCGTGCTTGTTGTGCTCTGCTCATAATCATAAGGATGTCTTCTTGTGCTCTCTCTAAATTCCTAGTAATAAACTAATAAAATTGCTTTGTGTGCTAAGGACAAATTAATGTTAGTGTGATTTGGCTCTTAGTTGGTTTCTTGATTCTTTGTGTGTGGTTTAATTTGAATTCTAAATTCAAGTTAAATCTAAAGCTAACAACTAACTTGGGCTCTAACCACTAACTAGCCTATCTAACTTCGATCGGCCTGCTAACTGAAGCCTGCTAATCAACCAACTAACTTGGCCGCTAACTGACCCTCTAACTCTTTCTGAGCCTCTAACCCAGTCAACCTGCTAACCTTTCCAATCTGCTAAATCCCTGAGCCGCTCTGGAAATTTCTTACATGAATTACGACATTATTTTCCGGCTCTTCGAATTAATTCCATGCTAATTGATTTGATTCCGGAAAATGGTCTAATTCATTTGTATTAAATTTCTAAGGCTTCATTTGAACTGTGGCTATATTTTCTGGCTTCTTGAATTAATTATTTTCTAATTAATTCATTCCAGGAGAATTAGTCTAATTCATTTGTATCAGTTTACGAAATAAATTGATCAATTTATTTCGCGGATTAATAATTATTTTGACCCATAAACTTGAGGCCCATCTAATCTAACCCTAACCCTAACCACCTTCTATAAATATAAAATATCTAGCCCTCCCATCTCTCTTTCCCCACTCCCAAGCCGCCGCCGCCAGCTCTCCCTCTCTGCTCGTTTCTTTCACCCGGCAATCACCAGCGCCCCCTCTCCATCTCTCTGTCCCCTTCTTCTTCCACCGCAAGAAAGAAGAGCCACAACACAAGCAAACCTGCAGCCCTCGATCTCTCCTCCCTGATTTCTCCCTCTGTTCTTCCACCGAGCAAGCACCAGCAAGCAGCTTAAGCCGCAAATCTCCTATGAGCCAAACAACCAGCAGCTTCCTCTCTCCACTCGATCCCCCTCTGCTGCTGTTCCAATTTTTTTTTCTCCACCGAGCAAGCAAGAACAGCAGCAGCAGGCATCTCTCCAGTCCCATCCTTTCCACCGAGCAAACCAAAGGAGAGCAGCAGCGCTGCTAGTCTTCCTGCACGCCGCTGCATCTCTTCTCTCTTCTGCTGTTCGCGCAAGGGGAAAACCAGGAGGCCGAGCTGAAGAATGTAGCACCCTTGAGCTCACCGGCGAGATCGAAAACCAGGAGCGTGAGCACGGACAGCAAGAATCAAGAGAGATAAGGGATAGGGATCTCGGAGGTCAGGCAACTCGCCAAGACCAGTTCATCATTTAATCGATAAAAGATTTGTTGTTCGAAACATTACAGTCCACTGGCTTATCTCCCAGGACACGCTGACCGCGCAGGGCCCACTCGTCATACTCTCACTTACACTTACTCGTCTTCCTTCCTCGATGGCGCCTTCAGGGAATCCGTCTTCACGGCATCAGCTTCAGTGGTGACAGCACCCGCCCCTGAAGAGCTTGCTTGTCCCCAAGCAAGAGCCTTTGGAAATGTTGCCCGTAAGACATTCGCGTCCTCCCACGTTGTAGCTGAAACTGGTAGATTTGTCCAAGTGACAAGAACCTGTGTAATAGCTGAATTACCTTTCTTTACTAACCTTCTTTGTAATATCTTCTCTGGCTCCACCTGTTGAGTTGTCAAATCAATGAATGTTGGTAAAGTGTTGTAAACTGGTGTATAATCTAGGGTAAAAGGCTTGAGTTGTGACACATGAAAAGTAGGATGAATCTTGGAGTCCGGTGGTAGCTCCAGTTTATAAGCTGCAAGACCCACTCTTTCCAGAACAGTATACGGGCCAAAATACTTCAGAGCTAGTTTAGGAAACGGTCTGTTGACCACTGAACTCTGAGCATAAGGTTGCAACTTCAGTAACACTTGTTCCCCAACTTGAAATTCTCTGTCTTTCCTGTGTTTGTCAGCCTGTGTCCTGAACTTGTTCTGAGCAGCTTGTAAGGTAGTCTTGAGCATCTGGTCGTGGGCTGTCCTCTCAGTCACCCACTCAGCTACTGGTGATGAACTGGATGGAACCAGCAGTGGTGATGCTAACAGGTTTGGTTCATATCCATATAATGCCTTGAATGGAGAACACTGCAAAGAAGAGTGGAAAGTTGTGTTGTACCACAATTCAGCCTTTGGTAACCATTTCTTCCATTGTTTTGGGGAATTGTATACTGAGCACCTCAAGTACATCTCCAAACACTGGTTAACTCTTTCACTCTGACCATCAGTTTGAGGATGATAGGCTGTACTCATGCTGAGTTTAATATCCATTAACTTCAATAATTCTGTCCAAAAATGACTTGTGAAGACTTTGTCTCTATCAGATACAATGGACTTGGGCAAGCCATGTAATTTGACTACATTATCAAACACCACCTGAGCTACCTTGAGTGCAGTGAAGGGATGATGTAAGGGCATAAAATGAGCATATTTTGAGAACCTGTCCACTACCACCAAAATGGTGTCAAAAGATTCTGATTTGGGTAGGCCTTCAATGAAGTCCATAGTAATATGTTGCCAAGCACCTTCTGGAATTGGGAGAGGCTGTAATAGTCCTGCTGGGTTTGTGTTTTCATGTTTAGCTTGTTGACAGACCAAGCATTGTTTAACAAACTGGTCGACATCTTGTTTCATGCCAGACCAATAGAACAATTTCTTCACTCTGATGTATGTTGCCTGAATGCCAGAATGGCCTCCAATTGCCGAAGTATGGAGACTAGATATCAGTTTTGTTCTGATGGCTGCATTGTTGGCAATCCATATTTGATCCCCTTTTCTGATAATACCTTGCTGCAGGGACAATCCTGCCTCATTTGGGCTCTTGATAGCCAATTGTGCCATTAGTTGTTGAGCATCTCTGTCAGTTGCATAGGAGTTGATCACTTCCTGAACCCACATAGGTTTGATTGCAGAAACGAGCTGGGCAGTCATCAAGTGTGCCACCCGAGATAGTGCATCTGCAACTACATTTTCTTTTCCTTGTTTGTATATGATCTTGAACTGAAGGCCCATCAGTCTTGTCATGGCTTTCCTCTGTAGATCAGATTGGAGCTGCTGATCAGACAGATAACAGAGGCTTTTATGATCAGTCCTGATTAGAAATTCCTTCTTGGTTAAATAGGGCCTCCACTTCTCCACGGCCATTATCAGGGCTAGGAATTCTTTTTCATAAATGGATAACTTTTGGTGTGCAGGGGCTAATGGTTTACTCAAATAAGCAATTGGTCTATTCTGCTGCATTAGAACTGCTCCAATGCCTGTGTCACATGCATCAGTCTCTATCACAAATTGGTCAGCAAAATTGGGTAAAGCCAAAACAGGAGTTTGTGTCATGGCTATTTTCAGTTGGTCAAATGCTGCCTGTGCCTGGTCATTCCACTGGAATTGTTTCTTCTTGAGCAATGAAGTAAGAGGCTTAGCAATAATCCCATAATGGTGCACAAACTTTCTGTAGTACCCGGTCAAGCCAAGAAATCCTCTTAATTCTGTAGCAGATTGTGGCACTGGCCAATTTTGCATAGCAGCTGTTTTGTTTGGGTCAGTTGCCACACCTTGACTTGATATAATATGTCCCAAATATGTTAGTTGAGATTGAGCAAAGGAACACTTGGACATCTTCATGTAAAATTTATGCTGTCTGAATAGAGTGAGAACTGCTCTCAAGTGAACCAAATGTGACTGTAAGTCTGTGCTGTATATCAATATATCATCCAAAAAGACCATGGCAAATTTTCTGAGGTATGGTTGTAAAATGGAGTTCATGAGGCTTTGGAAAGTGGCTGGGGCATTGGTGAGCCCAAATGGCATCACCTTGAACTGGTAATGGCCATGATGTGTCTTAAATGCTGTTTTCTCCTCATCCTGCTCTCTCATTCTCACTTGATGGTAACCAGCCTTCATATCCAGTGTTGTGAAAAACTTTGCTCCATACAGCTCCTCTAGAATTTCCTCAATAATAGGTAAAGGGAACCTATTCTTGATTGTCAATGAGTTAAGTTTCCTATAGTCGACACAGAATCGCCAAGTACTGTCCTTCTTCAGCACTAACAGTACTGGTGAGGCAAATGGACTTGTACTAGGGGTTATCAAACCTGCTTCCAGCAATTCTTTGACTTGCTTTTCAATCTCATCCTTGTGACTAGGTGCATGCCTGTATGGTTTAGTATTCACTGGCACTGCTCCAGGTACCAGTGTTATAGCATGATCATACCTTCTCTTTGGTGGTAAACCTTGTGGTGAAGCAAAAACATCTGTGAATTCTTGTAGTAACTTATGAACAGCTGGATTGATGTTGTTTTTCTGCTCAGTTGGAGTCACCTGTACCACTGCACATGCCCAAATGTCATTGCCCTTAGCCCACTTGGTCAATTGTTGTATGCCCATTTCTTGTAATGATAAGTCCTGTGGTGGAAGCATCCCCTGCAACTTAACTGGCTGTCCTGCCTCTGTAAATTGTATAGTTTTCTCAGCCCAGTGACAGTCCATAGGACTTCTTGGTTTCAACCAATCATAACCTAAAATTGCATCGTACACAGTGAGGTCAACCACTCTCATGTCTGTCTTGAATGTGTGGCCTTGAATCCACCATTCCAGTTGAGGAACAGTAGCTGTGCTGACCAATATAGAACCATCAGCCACCTTAACTTGAGCAGGAGGTGCAGGACAAGTTTGGAGACCGGCTTGCTTAACAAAAGCATTACTGACAAAGCTATTGGAGCTGCCAGAATCCACCAGAGTTAACATGACCTTGTTTTTAACTAAGGCTCTGAGTCTGATGGTTTCTTCAGAAGCTGTGCTGGATAGAGCATGAAGTGAGAGATGCCCCAACTCCTCAGCAATAGCATCTTCTTGTTCTAGTTGGAGAAGGATATCATCAGTCAAATCCATGTTCAATTCTTCCAAGGATAGTTGATGAATTTGTCTTTTTGGTCTCTTAGTACACAAGTCAATATGAGCTGGTGTAAATTGTTCATTACAATAATAGCAGAGGTTATTTGCTTTCTTGTATTCTCTAGCCTGCCTTGCTTTCCACAGTTCTCCACCCTGAGCTTGTGATTTGGCTTCCTTGTATTGTTGTGTTGCTGGTCTAGATGAGTATTGTGGCCTAGACTGCTTATACTTGCCTTTCTCCAATCTTTCTTCTTAAATTGTAGCCAAGTAAAAAGCTTTCTCCACTTTATCAGGCATCTGTGAATTCACCACATGTTTAATGTCTTCTTTGAGGCCTCTGATGAATTGATTCACAAAGAATAAATCATCCAGAGCAGTGTTATGCATTTCCAATTGATATCTGGCATCTTCAAATTCTTGGAAATACTCATGTACACCTGCTGTTTGCTTCAGTCCCATCAAAACAGTCATAGCTTTTCTGTAATCATAGGTCCCAAATTTAGCTTCCACAGCAGCAGTGAACTGCTTCCAGGTTCCCAGTTCTGGTTGCTGTAACTTGTATACTTGAAACCATTTTCTGGCATTATCCACAAAATTTAATGTAGCAGCTGCAATCCAAAAGTTCTGTGGGATATTGCATAAGGTGAAAAATTCCTCACATTTATCCTTCCAAATCGTAGGATGAGAACCATCAAACTTGGGACATGACAACTTTGGAGTTGGTGCTGTGAATCCTTGGTCCTTCTGAGTTCTCCCTTGGTTCTTTGTAGACTGCTTGGCCGCAAAGAAATTTTCTTCCCTGTGCAGGCGCTTGTCTTGTTTGTTGCCAGATGTGCCAACATCTTCAGCAGACTGAGAGGCTGTACTGATACTGTCCTCATCAAATCGATGTGCAGTAGTTTGCTGAATGCGCAATTGAGCCACAGCTCTACCATTCTCGGCAATCTGTTTAGCCAGTAGCAGCTGATCTTGAATGGCTTGTTGTGCTACTTGTGATTGCAGATCCATTTGCACCTTCATCTTCTGCTGATTATCATCGATGGAGGAAACCTTGGCAAACAAGAGGTCCAAACTTTCCTTCATCTTATCCCAGCGCTCATTCTGAATTTCCTCATTGATTTCCATTGCATCCAACAATAATTGAGTCTGAGCTGAAGGTTTCACCGGCGCGTGGGCCGTCTTCCTTCTTGTTTTCCCAATTGTGACAGACTAGTACACTACACAGAGCAGTCACCCAAGGTTGGTTGGGAATTACCTCCTCACATCGAAGATACCTCCATGATCAACGCCCTTTCAATCTGCTCTCTTCAGTTCTGCTCACCCAATGTAGGCGTGCGGAACCGCGAACCCAACGCCTGCAGTGCGGATTTGGCTGCGGAATTTTACACAGAGACTTGCTCTGCAACCCTAACCAAAGAGCACTGCCCTCCGTCACCTCCGCAGCTGAAATCGACCGTCTGGCACTCGGAATTTTACACAGAGACTTGCTCTGCAACCCTAGCCATAGATCGAAGTGCTGCTAGATGTGGGAAAATTCAGGGTTTTGCTATCCAGATTCGGGTGAAACCAGGGATTTTAGGTGGATGAGCCACAACCTTGTTACACCACGCCGATCGGACAAAATCTGGTAGCCTGGCTGTGGATTGATGCGCTCGATTGCCGGCGCCTGGAGATATGCTGCCGCGATGAACAACAACATGATAAATCTGGTGGGAGATACGGACCTGGTGTGTAACAGCAAATCGAGTAGCGGATCTGGATCAAATTCGAGGTTGGGACCGACCACGACGAATCGCGCTCATCGAATCCTTCCCACGAACTCGGATCGAAATCAACTGACCCAACTGCGGAAACCACACCAAAATCGCTGTCTCTGATACCACTGTAGCACCCTTGAGCTCACCGGCGAGATCGAAAACCAGGAGCGTGAGCACGGACAGCAAGAATCAAGAGAGATAAGGGATAGGGATCTCGGAGGTCAGGCAACTCGCCAAGACCAGTTCATCATTTAATCGATAAAAGATTTGTTGTTCGAAACATTACAGTCCACTGGCTTATCTCCCAGGACACGCTGACCGCGCAGGGCCCACTCGTCATACTCTCACTTACACTTACTCGTCTTCCTTCCTCGATGGCGCCTTCAGGGAATCCGTCTTCACGGCATCAGCTTCAGTGGTGACAGCACCCGCCCCTGAAGAGCTTGCTTGTCCCCAAGCAAGAGCCTTTGGAAATGTTGCCCGTAAGACATTCGCGTCCTCCCACGTTGTAGCTGAAACTGGTAGATTTGTCCAAGTGACAAGAACCTGTGTAATAGCTGAATTACCTTTCTTTACTAACCTTCTTTGTAATATCTTCTCTGGCTCCACCTGTTGAGTTGTCAAATCAATGAATGTTGGTAAAGTGTTGTAAACTGGTGTATAATCTAGGGTAAAAGGCTTGAGTTGTGACACATGAAAAGTAGGATGAATCTTGGAGTCCGGTGGTAGCTCCAGTTTATAAGCTGCAAGACCCACTCTTTCCAGAACAGTATACGGGCCAAAATACTTCAGAGCTAGTTTAGGAAACGGTCTGTTGACCACTGAACTCTGAGCATAAGGTTGCAACTTCAGTAACACTTGTTCCCCAACTTGAAATTCTCTGTCTTTCCTGTGTTTGTCAGCCTGTGTCCTGAACTTGTTCTGAGCAGCTTGTAAGGTAGTCTTGAGCATCTGGTCGTGGGCTGTCCTCTCAGTCACCCACTCAGCTACTGGTGATGAACTGGATGGAACCAGCAGTGGTGATGCTAACAGGTTTGGTTCATATCCATATAATGCCTTGAATGGAGAACACTGCAAAGAAGAGTGGAAAGTTGTGTTGTATTCCTGCTCGTTGCCGGAATTTTACACAGAGACTTGCTCTGCAACCCTAACCAAAGAGCACTGCCCTCCGTCACCTCCGCAGCTGAAATCGACCGTCTGGCACTCGGAATTTTACACAGAGACTTGCTCTGCAACCCTAGCCATAGATCGAAGTGCTGCTAGATGTGGGAAAATTCAGGGTTTTGCTATCCAGATTCGGGTGAAACCAGGGATTTTAGGTGGATGAGCCACAACCTTGTTACACCACGCCGATCGGACAAAATCTGGTAGCCTGGCTGTGGATTGATGCGCTCGATTGCCGGCGCCTGGAGATATGCTGCCGCGATGAACAACAACATGATAAATCTGGTGGGAGATACGGACCTGGTGTGTAACAGCAAATCGAGTAGCGGATCTGGATCAAATTCGAGGTTGGGACCGACCACGACGAATCGCGCTCATCGAATCCTTCCCACGAACTCGGATCGAAATCAACTGACCCAACTGCGGAAACCACACCAAAATCGCTGTCTCTGATACCACTGTAGCACCCTTGAGCTCACCGGCGAGATCGAAAACCAGGAGCGTGAGCACGGACAGCAAGAATCAAGAGAGATAAGGGATAGGGATCTCGGAGGTCAGGCAACTCGCCAAGACCAGTTCATCATTTAATCGATAAAAGATTTGTTGTTCGAAACATTACAGTCCACTGGCTTATCTCCCAGGACACGCTGACCGCGCAGGGCCCACTCGTCATACTCTCACTTACACTTACTCGTCTTCCTTCCTCGATGGCGCCTTCAGGGAATCCGTCTTCACGGCATCAGCTTCAGTGGTGACAAAGAAGCAGTACCACGGCGACGTCGTCGTCTCCAAGCCGGACCACAGGAAGGAAGGACGGGATGATGCCGCGTCGCACGGCCACCACGACAACGACGCCAAGCTGCCGCGGATGACGACAACACCAAGCTGCTGCTTCCACTTCGCCCCCAAGCTGTTCGATGAAAAGCCCAAGCAGAACCGCGAGCTGCTGCCTTCGCCAACCGTCGCCCACAACCTGCTCGACGCAATGCCTGAACCGTGAGCTCAAGCTGCTGCTGCTTCTCTGCAGCGACACCGACCGCACCAACCTCACCCCCGAGCTGCTCGATGGAATGTCCAGCCACCTAGGTGAGCCGAGCTGCCATCCTTTTCCAGCCCCGTTGCTGTCCGGCCATGTGCCGATGGAACCTCTCTTGTCCGGCCTTCGAGCCGCTTGTGCTCGTGCGCCTTTCGCTTCGCTGCAGCCCGCCGTCGCTTGTGTGCCGGCCTTCGAGCCGTGCCCCTCGTTTGCAGGTGCCGCTGCCTTCGTCGCCCCAGCCCAATCTCTATTGTTCTCATGCCTGTTCGTCGGCCTTCGTGCCGCCCTCGCCAAGCCATCCACCACAAACTCTTCCAAGCCAGCCGCCGTGCGGGTCGTGCCTCGGGGATACCCGCAGCGCGCATGCACGACACGGCCACGTCGCGGCCATGGAACACGACGTCCCCGCGCGTGCGTTAACCGTTCACCATATCGTCGCCCTTGCCATCCTCGCCGCCCACGAACCGAGCCCAGCCTTCGCTTGTCCATGCCGCCATCACCTAAGCCGTGGCGTGACCCAGCACTAGCTGGTGACCGCGCACACGTGCTGCTAACACACCGCAGCCCGCCGCCCGCGTGCTCGCCGTGCGCCTCGTGTCGTGCCATGCCGCGACGTCGCGTGCGCGCTCAAGCGCGTGCAAGCCGCAGTCGCTAGCCCTTTTCATGGAAGCCGGCTTTCTTTCCATGCCTTGCCAAGAACACCAGCCTCGTCAAGCCAAGTAGCCTCCCTTGTGTGCGCCATGCGCAGCAGTGAGGTAAATGCCTCTCTAGCATTTGATCGAGCACCTTGTGTGCATTCCTGTCCAGCCATCCCTCAACCACCTATCTGTCCCAACCAAGCTTCGGATGCCTTCGGCATTGCTCCTCACTCATGTAGTTTTTCCCACTAACCATCGGACCCACTAACTTGACATGAATCCAGGGTCCACTAACATGTAGGGATCCACATGCTGACATGTGGGACCCTCTGACTCTTTTACTGCTAACGAGTTGTTGACTGACCTTCGGTCAACGCCGACGTACGTAGAGCCCACTGCTAGCGTCAAGTTAACTAACCTAGAGCCGACTTGTGGCATGCTCTTTTGATGCCACATGTCCTTGTTGTTTTCTTTTTCGTAATTAATTAAATCCAAAATGTATTTCAATATTTGAAAATCTATAATAAATTTACTCTAGCTTAGAAATATATGAAACTACTTTCATTACCTTTCTAAAATCATGAACCACCCGTTAGTATAGCGTTTGGTGTTATTTGGTTCTTCTTTGCTTGTTCTTTTGGAGTTCATTTGCTTAGTTATCGTTGTTAATTGTAATCCGATTGTTAGGATCCTCGGAAGACTCGGACGACTCCGTCGACCTCGTCTTCGACTACGTGAAGAAAGAAGAGGACTATGCTCTAGGTTCACGTCCAGCCATTCTCTAAAATACCTATTAGACATGCAACTAGTATGCTAGCGCTTTACTTTACTTGCATGATGATGATATGCCCTGCACTGCCTTTTATATATCCTGTTACCTTGCTACCCAGTTATCCACTTTATGATTATGCTATGCGGTTTTGTTTGGTGGTGTGTCTTATACTCAACCGATATGATACTTATGTATGCCCATCCCCTCTGAGTGACATAAAAAAAAGATGATGTGGTCCAATAACAAGGAATCATGGACTTGTTTAGATATATATGTAATTAGATTGAAAGCCTGCTTAAATTTGCTACTCGGATCCACATCCCAACCATCCTTTCTTTTCTCCATTACCTAATTAATAGATGAGTTCGATATGTGTAAGGGGGACTCGTTGCGGCGTACTCTCCCTGATTTACCACTGCCCCCGACTGGCCCCGGTGAGAAGGTTTCACGACCCTGGGGCAGTTGTTAGCTCAGATTGTTTCCCGAGCCCAGGGAGACAGTACGGCACCTTTACTTCTTAGGGTGTTTGTTGTGGGCTGTGTCTCAAGACGGCTCATTACCGTCTGCAGCCCGGATGGTTCCTGGAGTACAACCTCTGCAGAGTGAAAACTATACGTATAGCCGTGTCCACGGTTATGGACGACCGCATCTGGATCGCCTGAGATTAGCATGGGATTCTGCTTTCTTACCTCATCCTTGGATTGGGTTATGAGAGGTTGGTCCAGCGTTGCTGATGAGACAAGGTGGGGAGGGAGCTCACCGAGTCGACTAGTGAGTGAAAGGTGTTGGTGGATGATATTTGCGGGAACCTGTTGCGGCAGGACGAGCCCGATGTGGTTGTGAGGCTGAAGGTGGGATTTGGGGAGTGTGATCTCTCTGGTGAGGAAAGGTGCTGGAGATGAGATGAACTTGGTTATATTGCTTCTGCGTGCATAGGAAACCCCAGCTTATATTCCTTGATTATCTTATCACTAGAATAGTCCACTTTAAAGCTTGCTGCATATATGGTTGGTGACGTGGACCTGTCCCATTTCCTTGGGGACAGTTCTAGAGCTTTCAGGTGAACAACTACAACTTGATGGACGCTGCTTTGGAGGGTTACGTGCTTCGCTCAAGGATGCCTGTGGTGAAGACCGAAGATGAAGACTGAAGGCCTAGCTACCGCTGCGTAGATGTTTCATCTTGTCGATGTAGCCCAAGTGGCATGTACTAATCTCGTACTCTGATATGTAAATAATGAATGCAGTCATGTTTATCGTTTTATGGATGTGATATTTGGCTGAAATGAGTTCTGTACGTGATAGTTGTTGATTCTGGGACTATCACAATGGTACAGGGAGTCGGATTCTCAGTTTCGGGAATCCGGTTCGTTTCATTGACACTGTAGCTTGTTGCACTTGTCAGAGCCTGCCGGAGGCTTGATCACTACGGTGTGTTAACGTGTGGGAGGGGGTGTTATCGCCACCGGATTGCATTGATGTGACGGGATGCCACCTGTCTTTCCCCGAGCCCTTCTATGGCTCGAAAGTCACGACTATACTTGGTTTTGAGGTCTGCGCCTTTAGCGCCAGTTCCCTCGTGGGCCTGCCACTAGGCCAGGGATCTATGGACTAGCCCTCTCTTGTCACTTCAAATAGGTCTAGGCTTTAGCTCTCATAAGGCCCAATACATGGGTTGGGGTGCCTAACCCTTGGGCTTCTAGACACAGGAGTGCAACGTGGCCTTCCTTGGCCCTCGGGGGGGGGAGGGGGGGGTCAGAGGCCAGCATGCATCTTGATAAGTGTCGTTCCTTCCCCCAAAACAGGTCGGGAGAGGCCACGCACCCTCAGTGGGTCTCGTGGCCACTACCATGCCGAGTGGTTGCCCACGTGTGATTCTTGCTAGAGTGTAGAGCTCCTTGGCATGGCTAGGAGGTGCCATGTGTCCTTTTTTTCTTGCTCTACCCAATCCACTTGGGTAGAAGGCAGGTGCCTCCCCCTTCAGTAGGGGTTAGCTTCCTTGCATGCTCCTTAACCTTGTGTTTTGGTTATTAGAACCGGTGGGATAAGTACCCCTAGTATAGGTATCCCACATGTAGCAACCCAAAAAACCGTTGTAATAGGAAAATCATATTGCATCCATTTAGGTTTCTCGATGCAATAAAAAAATCACAATTGCAACACCAAAGAAGGTTTTTGCAACTCTAAAAAGTTGCTGCAATAGGCACGAGCTATTGCATCCACATTAGAGTTTCTATTGCAATAACCATCTATCAATCGGAACACCACTAAAATTTATTGCAACATGAAAAAATCGTTGTAAAAACATCAATCAAAAGCAACCATTTCAAATATAGTTGCAACAATAGCATATTATTGCAACGTAAATATAGTGTTATTGCAACTCTAAAGTGACGTAGCAATAACTCCAAATAATTGCAACCAAAGCCCAATATAGTAGCAATAACGCACCCCTATTGCAACCAAAAGTCACACCTAAGCAACACTTTTAGTTTGTTGCATCATAGGACCATATTGCTACCGTTTTGTACAAAGGTTGCGATATGGTCCCCCTATGGCAACCAAAATAGTGGCGTTGCACATGTGTAGCGTGACATTAGGCAAGAAACCTTGTAGTGTTTACATAAAACCCCCTGCAAAACCGCCCAAGAAAACCCCCTACAACCTGGAGGCGGCGGTCCCCGACGGCAACTAGCGAGGTGGCCAGAATTTCGTGACGACGGCGTAGACTCAGAACTTCACGTGGCGGCGACGCTCCAGCAACGGGAGGAAGTCGACGACGCGCTGCAGAGGTGCGGCTCGACATCACGGAGGTCTTGGCGGCGACGGCTTGCTCCAATGGCGTTGGGATGCGGCGAATCGGCGGCAATGGCGCCGGTGATGGTGCTTCGATCTCCGGCGAGCTGCAGGCGGCGGTAGCACTGCACTCAGACGAGGAGGCTAGGGCAGCTGATGGTCGTGTGAAGTGGGGCCTTGAGTCAAGCTGTGCCGCCGCCGCCCTCCATCGACGGCCAAGTCCGGCCATGGACGCCATCAGGAGCTTCACCTCAACGAGTTGAATCCATCTAGATAGTCCTCGTCACCGTTCCACGGCGGGAGCACCGCCGTCCACGTGAAGCCCTCACCGCCAGCCACTGTCCTCGCCACGGACCAAATCCCGACTATCCTGGGCATCGCCGATGAGGATCGACACCACCACGAGGATCTCCTCGTTGAGCAGCACACTTACCACTGCTTCTTGTCGCCATTCTGCCACCGGACGCGCTGCTCCACGCGAAGACTCGAGCCGCCAGCCGCCTCGCCGCCATGGACCAAATTTCGGTCGTCGCGGCCCCCCTGCTGCCTGGTGAGAACACCCTCAAGTTCTCCTTGCGCTCCTCTCTCAATTGTGCCAGCTATCCGCCGCCCTAGTCCACCAAATCGCCGGCGAGCTGAACGCCCATAGACGCCGCCGGCCATGGAAGAAAAGCTCAGCCGACCGGTTGGAGGGACCTATTTGCAAGGTTTTAGAATTATTGAGGGGGTTTTATGTTAAATTGTTTGTAAAACCGCCCAAGAAAACCACTAGAGGGGGTTATGTGCACCGGTTTCTAAAGTTGAGGGGGTTGGTTATCCGGTTTTGTAGTTTGGTGGGTGAAGTGTTCCAAACTTGATACTTCAGGGGGGGTATGTAGACTTCTTCCAAAATCATTGAAGCAAAGGAGGAGTCCCGCTCACGGACCTAAAACCCAAGCTCTCGCCGCGAGAAAAACTGGTATATATCCCATATTTCCATTTCCATTTTTTTTAATTCAATCACTGTATTGCAAGTTTTCTTTTAAATTTTTTGAATCACTTGTGCATAAAATAAAATGAGATTAGCAAGGATACATTTTTCTATGCTAACACCTATGGTAATTACATTGGTTAATGAAACAGATGACATGCTGAAATTTAATTGCTAAACCACTTTGGTAAATGCCAAAACCCACTTGCATTCACTGTTATCTTTTTCCAAAGTGCATTTTCTATAACTAGCACTTTACATATGATAAACAGAGTACATATGCTCGAATAAAATAGTTTTACATCAGAGTTTACCTAAAACACAGCGGAAGTCTAACTCTCTCGACAGGTAGAGCCTCAAGTCCACAGGGATACCAACTGGTTGACCACAGCTCAGTAGTACGGAAGATCCTCAAGAAACTTTATCTGTTACCCATCCGGGATTTTGTTGAACAATAGCAAGCGTAAGTAAATGTCTTAGCAAGTATAGCACGGGTGTATGAAGGCTCAAAAAGGCTAGACACGACTAAACTGCATTAGCACTTTTAGTTGGTTCATTTTAACATTAACCGAGTTACTACAAGTGTATGAATCCCAGTTGTAACCCAATTAATAAAGTGTAAGTGACATGAAGCAAAAATAAACATCATCTTCTAATCAAAAAGGATCGAGGCCGCTCGTGACCCTGAGCAAGGCTATCATGATAGATTTACACTCTGCAGAGGTTTCGCCCTTTACCCACCAGTCGCGTAAAAGTTCAAAGGAACTTTGCACCCAACCACGCAGAGGTGGATCAGACCTCACAAACCACACTTCCGAGGTGTGATCGCATAGGGACGCTACGAGGCTTTTCACAAGACACCCTAACAAGACAGTAGTCGCTGCGGTACTACAAGGCGGTGAAACCCTAGGCACCGAGATTGACTGACTCCCAGGGCGCAGCGATAGGAGGGTCAATGGCGTCCGGAGCGCGGGCTACGCAAGCCAACAAAAGCGCAACGTGCGGAGTTCCTGTACTCCAGGGACTCCCAACACAGGACTGTGCCTAACGAGACATAGCCAACGGAGCGCACTCGTCCTCGGTGGAATCAAGAAACACCCCGTACCTTGCCTCCCACAACGCCGTCGGCCCGTCGGTAACCACTGTAAGGCTAGAGCCATACATGCTACTTGTCCAAGACTAGAGCCATAATAGTTCAGGCGATGGCGACAGGCTCCTGTGTGGCGACAGGCTCCTGGGTTTCCGCTTTAAGAACCAGTCCTTAGGGAGAGACACTAGAACAAAGCACGAAGCACATGCTCTAGCTCCCTGATCCATGTTACTAAAAATCATGTTTTAATCATCATATTGAAGTGAACCATTAAGTCAAATTTAACAAATAAATAGAGGTGACAGAAGTTGCGCATAGCAAAGATTCTACCCATATGCGTAAACCCGTGGAAATCAAGGACATGATAAACATGACTAGGTATAACCTTAGAGGTACATCAAATTAGACACATGCATGTATGAAATAATTTATTACAAGTGAGTAGGTAGCAAGGATTGTCCGTGCTATAACTTGCCTCAAATCCATTATACAGCTGCTCAGACTCTTCATTTCTTTCTCTTGATAGCGCTCCTCTACTCGCAGCAAACATCGAGCATAAAATGTAGCTAAACAAGCAAACAAATAATATACAACTAAGAACAATACACCAATCAAAGAAAAAGCTTTAAAAGAGCGCGCTAAAGGATAGGGCTTGGTTCGATGATCACGTGAGCGCAAGAATCGCTGAAAACGAAGCAACAGCTGAAAAGATACAACTATCGGAAGATTTGTATTTAATGAAAGACTATAAGCTTTATTTATTTTAATTTAAATAAAATCATGTATAAATAATGAATACAAATTATATTTTGATCTTTAGAAAATACGAAGTAAACTTAGTCATATTTTAATTGTAAATGTTCAAGTGCAAATTATTCTAGTCAAAACATTAACTTAAAATAAATCATATGAGAACATCTAATCGAAACATATCATATGTCATGTTTAATCTAATCAGTATTATAATTAAAACATATTTATGTTAATATTAATCACCGTTAATATTTATTTATGAAAAACCGAAGTTTAACTCTAATCATCTTTTAATTAGAAATCTGGTTTAATTATCGTTAAGCAATTTAATATTAGTTTCGAAAAACCAAGATATGACGTAATCATATTTTATTCAGAAATAAATTGAATAAGTTATTAATCAATTTAACATTTTAAAAGCTGAGTGTAAACCTTAATTGAATTTTAAATTAGAAAACACATTTAAGTAATCTTTAGTCAAATTAATATTAAATAAAATTCAGAAACAAATTAGATGTCAATTAACAGTGCTAACGAGTAGTTCATGTCAATATGAATCTAACGCAATGAGAACAGATTAAATCGGAGCTAGAACATGGAATCTAGGGCTTAAACAAGATTGTAAGGACCTGAACGAAATTATCTATAGCTCATAGGGGTTAGCAAAGGAAAATAGCAAGACACTGTAAAAAGTGCTCGCAAAAAGGGCATAGCTTGGGGTTAGATCTGCAAATGTGTCTCGGGCTGGGCTTATGTGTAGAGGGGTTGCACCCGGCCCAGGCAGGGGTGGCCGAGGCCCAACGAGGGTGCCCGGAGCCCAACAGTTCCTTCGGCACACCCACTTGGGGAGAGGCCCAGTTGCCCCAAAAGACTAGTCCAATGGGGGATGGGTGGCTCTCCATTTTAAGGTGGCTTCCTCCCCCTTCGCTTAGCGAGGTGGGACAATTTGGTCATGCACTGCCACCTACACTGTCGTGCGCCTGGCCAAATGCGATGTCCTCATCATTCCCACCCCCTAAACGAAGGCCCAGCTCTGATACCAATTGATGCATCCGGCCATGACGCACCCGGCCCAGGCAGGGGTGGCCGAGGCCCAACGAGGGTGCCCGGAGCCCAACAGTTCCTTCGGCACACCCACTTGGGGAGAGGCCCAGTCGCCCCAAAAGACTAGTCCGATGGTGGAAGGGTGGCTCTCCCTTTTAAGGTGGCTTCCTCCCCCTTCGCTTAGTGAGGTGGAACAATTCGGTCATGCACTGCCGCCTACACTGTCGTGTGCCTGGCCTGTTTGCTGCCTACACTATCGTGTGCCTGCCCAAACCCACTTGGGCTGCCGCCTACACTGTCGTGCGCCTAGCCCGTCGGCAGCCTACACTGTTGTGCGCCTTGACAAATGCGATATCCTCATCATCTTGCAGGGGCTTTTCTGTGAGAGGCTTAAGACACACGGAATAAGATAAAGATTATAGGATTCTTCACGGGCTAAAATAAAAAGTGTCATCTCCTTCCTCTGAATACACAGGGGAGTTCGCCGGCGCTTCTGGGTGGCTTGGCTCGCTGGCGACTGGGTGGATGGGAAGCTCCTGCGAGGGGCGCAAAAGAGAGGGGAGGGGTAGGGGATCGTGGGGAGGCGCTCACCATTGGAGAGGACGGAGGATAATGACCGGAATTCGGCCGGCAGCGGAGCTGTCGGCCAGCGGTAAGGTGCTTTCGCGGGCGACGGGTTCCACTGACGGAACGACGACGAGGTTTGGCGGCGAAGCTCCGGCTCGACGAGGGGAAGGTCTTGGCGGCCTCGATTTGACCCGTCGGGCAGTGAGCGCAGCGGGTTGCCGGCAATGGCGGGCGGCAGTGCTTGAATCTCCGGCGGTGGCGCTGTGCGAGGAGGAGGCGCTAGGCGGCTGGGAGAGAAGGCAGGAGGATGCGGGGTGCAGGGCCTCGGCTTCTGCGCTATTTATAGGGGCTCGAGTTGCAGCCCTAGAGCTCGCTCGCCGAGGCAGCACGGACTCCCAGGAGGGAAGGAGCGGCGGCGCTGCGGGCTCTCATGCTGGAGGCGGCGGCGCTCGGCTGGACTTTCGCTGGGCTAACGCGGGATAGGCCAGGGCGAAGGAAGGAGGGAGTAGGCCGGGAGAGAGGGGATGGCTAGGCCGAATCGGGCGAGGGAAAGGAAAGCGGGCCGGGGAAGCGCGCGGGGCTGGCTGCTGGGCTGGGGGAGCTGTGGGCTGGTGCTAGCGAGCTGGGCCGGACGGGGACGCTGCGCTGGGCTAGGGCGGAGCGAGCTGCGCTGGGCGGGCGCTGGTTAGCTGGGCCGCGAGGGGGAAAGTGAAGGAGGGGGCGAAAGCGATGGGGGGGGGGAAGTTGGGG
>OAMR01000598.1:283087-302500 GCA_900205405.1 Echinochloa crus-galli | reverse complement strand
TGCTGGGCCGGGGCGAGAGAAAGAGGAAGAGAGAAGTGGCTGGCCGGCTCGTGAGGAAGAGAAAAGCGAGGAAAACAGGGAGGGGGGAAACTTGGAGGGGCAGAATCGAACTCTGGGCCAAACAACTTTTCGAAGGCTCGAAACGAAGCAAATCAAATTCGAATTTAAACTAGATTTAAATTCTTATTTGAACTACGCGCAAACAAAACTCAATGCAGCCAGCATGAATGCGAGGCACTCAATAATAGACCTATATTGCTTTAATTTAATTTAGAAAACAAAATTTTCCTATACGAAATTCCCTGTAAATTTTATAAAGCTTGAAAAAAATTTAGAAAATTGAGAAAAAATATTGTATTAATTACATTAAAAATTCACATATTATATGGTTGGAAATCTTATTAAGTCCACTTTCCAAAACAATAAACAACTTATCATTTGGACTTTCGAATAAGGAGTAATGGTCATTTTAGTGATCACTGCCGGAAGGTGGGAATGCTCGCGAGAACTAAAGGAGACTTCATGAATGCTCCAATAGTTGGCCTTCAACCTTCCAACGTGGATATTTCAGTTCATACCTATCTATGAGGGTTGTTCCTAGTATAAATATTACCTATATGCTCATGTAAAAAGAACTTTTGATCACTAGATAAACTCGTATGGTTTCGCAGCCAAGCTGCTGAGTGTTCTTACACACACCTTTGTTCTTCCTTGTTCTTCTTGGACTTGTGAAGAAGATCTTTCTGAGGTCCCCTAACTCGTGCTCTAGGCTTCAGGGCCTTTTGTGTGGATTAGTCCCGGATTGTGGTTCTGCGGTCGTTCGGAGATCGAGTCGAAGTCCTCAAGGTTTCGGTGTCTCTCTCCCCGTTGCTTGGTCGCATCCAACCTTGGCAGGTATAAAGCTTGTTATCCCTTGGTTTTTTCACAGTTAGTTACCCACTGTTCGCAGCAAGTTACCCTTGTTCAAAGACCTACTGTCGTGAAGATCGGGCCACTATCGACGAGCCATGTGAGTGGGGCTGTGTCCATCATGATTGGGAAGTAGATGACTTTTACGTCGTTGCTGCCTCCTTCCATAGTGATTGTTGTCGTGTAGACGCGCAACCACTGTTCGGTGTCTTGCTTACCCGTGAACTTCTCGATTCTGGTAGCCTTGAATTTGTTGGGCAACTTGAGCTTCTTGACTCGGCTGGAGAATGCTGGGAATCCATCGTACTTGTCTGAGGGAGAGTGGTGATGCCTCCGGCGGCCATTGCTACGGTTGGAGTCGTAGTTGCGGCCATGGTTACCTGAGTTGTGGCTTGGGGAACCACTTGGTTCTAGGTGTCCTCGGCCTTGGTTACGTCCTCGATCCCAGTCACGGCCACGTGGAGGATGATCGCCGTTGTTGTCATCATCACCTGGTGGATCGTTGTTGGACTAATGATCCCGGTCATGCCTGCACGAAGGATGATCGTGATTGCGATTGTTGCCGCGTGGTGGGTCGTTGTTCTATGGAGGTTGATCCTGATCGCATGGGAGTGGTCTGTAGCGGCGATCGAACTCGTTGCGCTGGTGGAATTCTGACTCGATGAGGTTCACCATGCTTGCCTCAATGTGGGAGTGAGCGTCACGGGAAGCATTGATATTGTTGCGAAGATCACTACCACGAGGGCGGTTAGCCCCGTCATGTGGTCCATTGCCACCTTGTTGTCCGGCTGGGATGGGCGCTATGACTTGTCCTCTACCCGATGGCTCTCGTGGAGCACGGCTCGGGTGGGATGATGCTGCTGCTTTGTTGTGGTCATGCCTGCCTCTTTGACGTCTACTGCCTGTGGTGTGGTGGCTTGATGCAACGCCAATTTTGAGGTTGTTGAGGGCTGTTTTCAGAAGGGTTAGGACTTGTCTTATTTGCAGAGTGTTGGGCATAGCCCTAACTATCTCCGCAGCGATAGAGAGGTTTGCCGGAGCATCCTATAGGACCGGCTGGTCTCCAACCATCTGAAAATGTTGATCCAGGTTCCACGTAGTGGTGGCGCGCATAGCTGTATTGAGGCGACGTTGCCTACGCTTGGCGTTCCTTGCTTGCCTTGACGTCTTCTGCTGCTCGGTTTCTCCATTAGCAGTATTCTCCTCATTGGAGATGTCTGCAATGAGCTCTCAGTCGTACTGAGTGCCTCGTTCGTCTGAGCCAGCCATGAAAACTTGTCTGCAGGGGTCAGACAAGTTCGTCAACAGCAAGGTGGGAGCGTTGGAGAAGTTATCTCCAGTAGTATCGGTAGAAGAAGTGATTGAAGGAGTCGTGCCGTCCTGGTAGGATAGTTCTTCTAGGATCATTGCGGTCAATCTTGACTCATTGTCCCGATAGGTGTCAGTAGGGATCGCGCCGGGCCAGTGAACAGCAAGTCCTCCTGGTGTATTGGTCACGACAAGTCCTGACGAGAGGCGAACGAGTGGTTCTTCAAGCTCAAAGTTGGTCTTGAAGTATGCTCTGCATGTTAAGCGCGCGATGTTGTTTGGGGTGTCGCTCAGCAGGACCGTGAAGTCGTCTTTGTCGTCGTCGCCTGATGGCCCAAGAGCCGGCTCAGAGTCCTTGCAGCGATCCACGATCTGGCTGGGCGTCCGTGTTGCAGGGTTGAACTGCTTTGTAGTGTACATCTGTTGATATACACACGCGGTGTTGGAGAGTCCGAATGGGGTTCGAATCGGGGGGTTGTAGCCAGCTCAGAGTTCCCAACTCCTTCCATAACTAGAAGCGAGTTATACCCGGATTCGACTTGAAGAGTTCCGATTGGAGTCCGAGTCGGTGTCAAAGTCGAACTTGTAGTCGAAGTCGAAACCGAAGGGATCGTCGAGAGCTAATTCTCGACGAGATCGCGCAGCGGCTCCAGTGGATCCGCCATCGTCGAGTACAGGCCTGGTCGATCCGCTAGGAACGACTCGAAGCCACGGTTGCCGTCGGCCACGAATGTCCAAGCACCGATGATGAAGGTTGCGCCCTCCTCGACGCCGCTGGCTTTGAAAGTTGATCCCATCGCGCCTAATGGTGAGCTTCGGCGAGCGGACCCACGGTGGGCGCCAAGTGTCGACGAATTATGTCGACCACGTCTGCCTGGGGTACCCCAGAGAGTAGATTTGTGGGTCTCGCCGAATTCTAGGAACGACAGTGCACGAACAACACAAAGATTTAGACAGGTTCGGGCCGTGAGTAGCGTAATACCCTACGTCCTGTGTGCTTGATTGTATTGCATGTGAGATTGGGTTGTGTCCTGTTCTTTCGAGGGGTCCCTGCTCCACCTTATATATCCGGGGAGCAGAGTTACAAGTCAGTTATATGTTCCTAGTCGTATATATCATGGAGTACTATAACAGGGTACTTTGGAAAGTCTCCTACCAGTACACGACTAGTCCTACCAATCAACTACGCCGTCTTGCACCATAGCCGACTGGTTTAAAGTATGGATCAAACTTTCCCTATCGAGTAGTTTAATCCCTTGGATAAGTGGCCCTAGGGATCCTGGTCCCACAACCACCCCCAAGGAGGTTCCTATCATGTGGTAATCAGAGCAAGGTTGTCACGGTAGGTCTTACCATCATCCACATATTTACCTTTTGTTTACCATATGTTATAATTTTTTTCATATCCTATAGTCCACAAAAACCTCAAAAAAAATCCTATAACCTTTTCATGGTACTGTACTTTAGTGTTTTTGTTGGTTCATCATGTTGCTAGACACCAACTTAGTTTTTACAACATGTTTGTTTGAGCTTGTAATCAGCACCCCTATTAGTGTAAAAAAAATCAGAAAAAAGAGAAGAAGGAAAGATTAAAAAGAGTAAAAAAAAAGAAGAGAAAGAAAAAAGTTGAAAGGGGTTGCGCTGTGTTGTGGGTTGTATAACAAAATAATTCTGACTTTTGAGATCAGGTTTATGGTGCATTGGACAGCAACGTCTTCAAATTTTTGAACGATTTTTGTCACTAATTACAGTACCATAAGCCTCCTAGAACAGCCACCTATAGCTCCACAAATCCCGTGATCGGACCTCTCGACTCGTAATCCTTTCAACCGCTTAATCACAGTTGGGTTACTGCCACTTTGCACACGCACAGTCCTTGAGAATGCGTAAGAACTTTGGTAAATAAGTTGTGAGGTTGTGAGTTTCCACAAATTTTACCTATTCCACTTTTTCTAGCACCATTCTAACATGGTAGGATCTGGATATTCAAGTGTTCATGGTGGTAATCATTGAGATGAAGAACCACCAGTGGCGCGAGCTGAGTTGCGCCACACGGCAAACTCGCTGATGGAAGCTATGGAGAGGATGTTCAATGAACGCCTCTCTGCAACTGGTGGACGAATGCCTCAACATCGACAATCTGGCGATGAAAATTTAGGAGCTGAGCATAGCTTCCATGATCATGCTGGAGGTGATTGTGGTGGTGATAGGCATGCTGGTTATAATGATCGGCATGGAGGAGGACGAGGAGCTCACGGCCGTGGACGTGCTCGAAGTCGTGCGACGTGTCAGAGTCGAGGTCAAAATCGTTGCCGAAGTAGTCATCGAAACTTGCGTCTCCACGAGATCGCGGAGCGGCTCCAGTGGAGACGCCATCATCGGGTACGGGCCCGGACGATCAGCAAGGAAACTTGCGAAACCACCCTTGCATTCGGCGATGAAGGTCCATGCGCTGATAACGAAGGTTGCACCCTCCTCGATGCCGCGGGCTTTGAAGGTTGATCCCATCATGCCTAATGGTGAGCTTCAGTGAGCGGGCCCCATGGTGGGTGCCAAGTGTCGACGATTTATGTCGAGCACTCTGCCTGGGGGTACCCCAGAGAGTAGATTCGTGGGTCTCGCCGAGTTCTAGGAATGATAGTGCACGAATAGCACAAAGATTTAGACAGGTTCGGGCCGTGAGTAGCGTAATACCCTACGTCCTGTGTGCTTGATTGTATTGCATGTGAGATTGGGTTGTGTCCTGTTCTTTCGAGGGGTCCCTGCTCCACCTTATATATCCGGGGAGCAGAGTTACAAGTCAGTTATATGTTCCTAGTCGTATATATCATGGAGTACTATAACAGGGTACTTTGGAAAGTCTCCTACCAGTACACGACTAGTCCTACCAATCAACTACGCCGTCTTGCACCATAGCCGACTGGTTTAAAGTATGGATCAAACTTTCCCTATCGAGTAGTTTAATCCCTTGGATAAGTGGCCCTAGGGATCCTGGTCCCACAACCACCCCCAAGGAGGTTCCTATCATGTGGTAATCAGAGCAAGGTTGTCACGGTAGGTCTTACCATCATCCACATATTTACCTTTTGTTTACCATATGTTATAATTTTTTTCATATCCTATAGTCCACAAAAACCTCAAAAAAAATCCTATAACCTTTTCATGGTACTGTACTTTAGTGTTTTTGTTGGTTCATCATGTTGCTAGACACCAACTTAGTTTTTACAACATGTTTGTTTGAGCTTGTAATCAGCACCCCTATTAGTGTAAAAAAAATCAGAAAAAAGAGAAGAAGGAAAGATTAAAAAGAGTAAAAAAAAAGAAGAGAAAGAAAAAAGTTGAAAGGGGTTGCGCTGTGTTGTGGGTTGTATAACAAAATAATTCTGACTTTTGAGATCAGGTTTATGGTGCATTGGACAGCAACGTCTTCAAATTTTTGAACGATTTTTGTCACTAATTACAGTACCATAAGCCTCCTAGAACAGCCACCTATAGCTCCACAAATCCCGTGATCGGACCTCTCGACTCGTAATCCTTTCAACCGCTTAATCACAGTTGGGTTACTGCCACTTTGCACACGCACAGTCCTTGAGAATGCGTAAGAACTTTGGTAAATAAGTTGTGAGGTTGTGAGTTTCCACAAATTTTACCTATTCCACTTTTTCTAGCACCATTCTAACATGGTAGGATCTGGATATTCAAGTGTTCATGGTGGTAATCATTGAGATGAAGAACCACCAGTGGCGCGAGCTGAGTTGCGCCACACGGCAAACTCGCTGATGGAAGCTATGGAGAGGATGTTCAATGAACGCCTCTCTGCAACTGGTGGACGAATGCCTCAACATCGACAATCTGGCGATGAAAATTTAGGAGCTGAGCATAGCTTCCATGATCATGCTGGAGGTGATTGTGGTGGTGATAGGCATGCTGGTTATAATGATCGGCATGGAGGAGGACGAGGAGCTCACGGCCGTGGACGTGGCCATCGTCTACATTTTGATGATGAAGATGAAGACCAAGAAAATTCTGGTGAGGGATTTGGTGATAATGAGAATCCTTTTGCACAACATGAGTGCTTTGGGCGGTGCGAAGATTGTCACCGTGGTGCTGGCCATGATGGGGAATATCATCGGGGTTGTCATAGGGATGATCCAGAAAATATTGCTCGTGTCAAGTTGAATGTTCCAAAATTTACAGGAAAAGAAGATGCAGATGCATATTTTGAGTGGGAGGAGCAATGTGATCAGATTTTTAGAGTGCACAATCTCTCTGATCAAAAGCGTGTGAACCTTGCTTCAGTTGAGTTCTCTGGATATGCTCTCACTTGGTGGAATGAGATGCAGGAAAATCAGCTTGTATTGGCACTATACCACAGCCCCGATATAGCGTCAGATGTGGGTTGTTAATAGTAGAAAACTACCGATAAATGGACGGTAAAGATCTGTAACAAACCATTGGTCGGTACTTTGGATTATCGCGAGTGAGGATCGGTCGGTATATATATTTCGATTTGCCATTGCACTATCGGTCGGTATTTTGTAATAGTTGCGACAGAAGAGCAGTTGGCAGCCCACCACCCGCGCGGGCTGAATTAACGAATCGGCCCAGTTGGCGCCAAGTTTTCCAAAGGCCCACGGTCAGACTCTATGACTGAAAATGAAACCCTAGCAGCCATTCCCTCCCTTCTAATTTCTCCTTGCCGCCGCCTCCTCCCTCCTTTTCTCCTAAAATCGTCGGTGCGCGCGCCGCTCGCTCACTCCCAACTCGCCGGCGCGCGCGCAGCTCGCCCCCAAATCACCGCTGCGCGCGCTCACTCCTCCAAAAACCACTGCATCGCGCGCTCCTCCCAGCGCTCCACCCAAATCCACTCGCTTCAAATCCTCCACTCCAACCACAACGACAAATACTCCCTCGCTGCCTGAGCTCCTCCACCCACAGGCCTCTCCGTTCCTTCATCCTGCTTCTTCCCCGTCGGCCAGTCCCCTGTCCCCAGGCCAGTCCGCTTCTCCACCCTGCTCCCCTCCCCCATAGGCAGGCCTTACTCGTCACCTTCCCCTCGAGCTCCAAATCCATGGCTCACCCAACCAGATCTGTTGCTCCTTGAAGGAGGACCCAGCATCGAAGAAAAATCTGCATCGACGTCATCCTGTCCTCATCGCTAGGGCTGCTCCCTCATCTCCTACACGTGATTGGATCCAAGGTGAGATGTGTTTTGAGGAATTTAGGGCCTGTGGCTGGATGTGTTAATGCAATTTTGGGGGATTTAGGGTCTACGGCTGTTAAAGGATTTGTGGGATTTTGGGGATCTTAGGGCTGGGTGTCAAAAGTTTGGTGGGGAATCTGGAACAGCCTATTTAACTTCATGTATGCCCATCAGATATGCATATAGGATTTGAAGATACACACTACTGGATGTGTTAATGCGTGATGGCTGTATTTTTCATTGTGAACTTCATTATTCACTGATGTGCTTACTCATCAGGCAGTTTTTTGATCTGCTAGTGAGTTTTGTTCTCATTTTGCAGTACTGAAACAAGAGTTCACATTTGCGAAGGACAGAGAATTACAATATCTTCACTCTGATAGCAGAACAACTATTTAGTGCAGGTAATATATATGGTTCTTTAGGTCATGGCCGAGTCAATTGAATATATGTTGGTCCGAGCATTTGTATACACACAGATTTGACCTTATGCATATTATCACTGCAGCTGCTAAACCTGAAGCTACAAAGGCACTTGTACCTTATCCACGTGCACAACAGAAGCTCCCCCAGTTTGTATCGGTAGGATTCTCTTTCTCTTACCGTTCATTTAAAGATATCAACTTTAAATATTTTTATTTACTGAGAGGATAATTTATGTGCCTGAGCCGTGATCTTTGCTTTCTTTTCTGCTTTCCTCTAACTCTTTTTCTTTTTTTTTTGACCTTTTGGGTTTCACCTCTAGCCTACCCTAACTAGCTTGGGACAAAAGGCTATGTTGTTGTTGTTGTTGTACTGAGAGGATAATTTATGTCAAATCATAGTGAATCTGTGAATGCTTGGACATGAACATGGGAATTGCTAAATTATGCAATTGTTTGAGGCTTATGATCTGTTGTTTCATGTGTTAGTTCAATTTGAAAGCTGATTGGTCACACATAAAGTTTGGTCATCTTCAAATCTGGCCATTGCATTTTCTTTAGTGAGGTCATTGGTGAGGTAATTAGTGAAGTCATTGGGTTAGTATATGGTTTTCAGTGATTCCTCCCTATAGAGATATACAATAGCAAAAATAGGTGCTTTCTCCCTGCAATATTACAGAAGATGCTTGCTGACAGTACCTTTTTTTTGCTATTGAGAATTGCAACTTGACCCCCTGAGAGGAGTGAGAGCTCACCAATCCCATGGTCTATAGTAGATGTAGTAGTTTGTATACTCGCTCAAGTAGGCGGGGCAGCAGCAGCTACTACCAGAATTATTTGAGGGTTATGTTTCACTCTTATTTTCAATCCCATTACTAGTCCTTGCTGTTATTGCCAACATTGAAACCTTTCTTTTCCATATAACTACTGAAGTTGATGCCACCTGCTTGTTTGTTGCTAATGTGCTGGCACATTTGGTAGTTTCTTGAGCATTGGGACACTGCAATTATAGTTTAACCTGCGTCCCTTTTCTGTTACAATGCAAGCTTCCAGAGTTGAATTAACCTGTAGCCCACGTGGTTGACATAACCAATCACAACTATAATCTTGTTAATGTGATCAATGCATACTTTTAACAATTTACACCTTCCATTCTGTTCAGGTGGGAGGTCCCAAAGGTAGAGTGATGCTCGATCATGTCAGTAGCAAGCAAATTGGTGCTCTCGAGAACTATTTTCTTTTGGCCAGACTCGAGACATTTTGGTCCGGATAGACTTGAGACATTTGTATGTGAACTATGAGTTGTGTAGCCAAAACTGACATGTGTTGTGACCTGTGAGAAGCCAAACTTATGGCTCTGCAGAGTCTTTATTTTGTCTAGCTTGGCTGCCTACTATTTTTTGTAAATGTGGCTGTCTGCTTGAACTGTGAGTTGGGACAAGCCAAAATGTTGCTGTCTATATCCAATGAAAACTATGAGCTATGTTCAGCCAATTGTGTTTCATCTGTAGTGCGCAAATGATTGATATTGCATGGTAAATGTGAGACTACTAATATAGTTTTATGGGCTTATATGAATCCCTACCATTGGATTGTGCGTTGGTATATATATTTATACGTTCAAATCATCAGTCGGAATAGCTTCTATCGGAATGCCAGTTGTTGTGAATGCGTCGGTCGCTGTATCTCTACGGTGCATCGGACCATCGGTCGGTATAGTGGTGTCCGTTGTTATAAAGTTATACCGACGCCACTTACTGCGACAAAAATGTCCCGTCGGTATAACTCTATACCGACCGATTGTTTGTCGGTACAGAGACTTATTGCGACGCTTGCGTAGTCGGTGATCAGGGGCTGTGGTATAGTGTTGGTCGTGAATATATCTACACATGGGATGAGATGAAGCATGTGATGCGAAGGCGCTTTGTGCCATCAAGCTATCGGCGTGACCTTCATAATAGGTTACAAATGTTGAAACAAGGATCCAAATCAGTTGATGATTATTTTAAGGAGATGGAGTTACTCTTGGTTGGCACAGGAACTAGAGAGGATGCTGAATGAAAATGGCAAGATTGTTATGTATCAATGATGAAATCTCTAGTTTTGTTGAGATGTTTTCATATCATAACATGCAAGATCTCGTCGATCAAGCTATGTGCACTGAGAGAAAAAATCAGCAAGAGGCACGTGGGAGAACTTATGAGAGTTGTTCCATTTCAGCTCCATGGCGCCGCCAGCAACCTGGTACCTCAATTGTTTGTTAATATTATGTTAGTTGGTCAGATCGTCATGGAGCTTGGCTGCAAGTGGATACTCCTGTTGGAACATTGATTGACAAAGATGGGTGTTTGGAAATGTAATTGATTGTCAATTATTCTACAAGCTTTGTATTTATGAATTTTCCATCGTATATGCACTGAGAAACCATATTTATACTGACAGAATCATAACTTATCCATGCCAACAGTTATTGCAGTTTTCTATTTTGCTTTAGATTTTTTTACTCTCTAATAAAATGCTTCATGGTCAAGGCAAATCTATTTTTTATTGGCTTCTTATGTCAGCGTATTTGCAAACAGTCAAATGTTGCATGTTCATGTATTAGCAAATCAGTGACTTTGTTTGAATCCTTATTTTCATCAGTAAAGAAATACTTTCATAGCTGAGCTCATGGTTCTGTAAGTGACTTTTATTGTGGTATCCTTTTTTTTTGAAATAATTTTATTGTGGTATCCAATCAGTCCAACTCATTATAGCTTTGTTTGTTGCAGCTTTAAAACGTGCAACAACTGTGTATCTTTAAATTCAAACTGCAATCCGAACTGCAAAAAATCTGCCCACTAAGGAGCATCGAGCTGCCTCTGATCACGTCTTTTGTAGTTACCCATTTTCATGGTGCCATTATGTCCATAATATAGCTCCAACAGGGATAAAAAAATTGAGCTTCAAAAGTTATGTGAGCAATATTGATAAGCCGTGTTGTCGACGTAAAAAAATTTATGTTCGATAAAATAGACTATGAAAGGAAAATTGGTGCTGCTAGCAATCTTCTGGATGTCATCTAATTATTCCTCATTTAGCTATTAACCATTTTTAGTTTTGGTTAGAGTAGTAACATTAGCTTCAGCATTTAATAAACAATGCAATTCTGCAAATGTTTTGTTCCCTTCCGTTCTTTCTTATGCCAAATACTCTCGAGGTCCTGGATTTGCATGTAGCATCTTTTTTTGACCGAAGTCGGGAGGGGGAGCCCCTACCTATTTTTAGATTTTCTTTATTTCAAACCCAGTTAATTCGCTCCCACGGAGAGTCGAATCTGGGTCTGCTAGGTACTACTCGGGTGCTCTAACCATTAGACTAGAGATCCTTTCACATGTAGCATCTTTGTTAACCGCATTTGTGATACGATGCGTTCCTTTATTTGACTGGTGATGAGTACGATGGGGTCATTTTCAAGAATTTCGAACGGTTGCTGATAGCTCTTAGACAAAGATTACAAGGTTAGTTAAGATGAATGGGAGTACCATATAGTATTAAAAAGATCCCTTTAACTCTTGGAACTGTAAGTTCTCATGGCCAAATCATATGTGGTAAATCAGGATTATATGTATACTATGTGCAACTTTTTTTAGAATTACACAATACAACGCAGACGCTCACACACACTCACACCTATGAATACACGTATGTAAACCCTACCCCTATGAACACCTTCGAAGGACTGAACACCTGGCAGATCTGGAGATTCCCGAAGTCACCAATGGTACCTCGTTGTCGACGGGGACGTCGCTTACCACTTAACGCATAGCGCCGGTAAATCCTGGGAAAATCCCAGAAAAAGGTGCGAGCACCAGGATTTGAACCCTGGTGGGTAGTTCCACTGAACCGTCCTACTATTGGACTACAAGCCAATTTGCTACTGTGGGCAACTTTGGACAAGGTAACTTTGAAAGCAAATTACATTGGCATGCTAACTGCAAAGGAAGAAACAAGCACCTTGAGCTCGTAAAAAAAGGCAGTGTCACATAGGCTAATTACATTTGTTTTACCTAAAATCATCTTTTGTTCCTGTTAATAAAAACAAAAATGGACGTTGGCAGTTTGAATAATGGGTGTGTACTAAAACTATAGCTTTAATGGGTATATGAAAACAAAATAGTTTGCATGACCCAAAAAAAAACTTGCTTCATGACTCTTCTGTCTTCGAAATAACTCTTTTTTACTGATTTGTACACGCTGTGCCGATCGGTCCTGGTTCAGTGACAAATTGACAATGGCTTCTATTGACGTTCACAGGGGATCAATCCCATTTGTTCAAAAGTTTGCCCAGTGACTTAATTATTTGCGCAGAAGCACACCTGACTTTGTTGGTGTCTATCTCTCATTCAATGGCATGTTTGTTCTGTATATCTTTTATGGTGAAATGTAAAGTAAGTTTAATCTTTATATAATGAAATGTACTTTCAACAAAAATACACTACATATTATATGTTAGACATTTATGTTAATGGTGAAATCTTACATGCATAGTGTATTTTCTATGAATTATTTTAAAACTGCAAGCTTTTAAGTAAATATTTTTTATGTGATCTATTTATCGCCGTGTACGATGTCCGTAGCAATGCAGGGGTTCTTACGTAGTCAACAATATAGTAACTCATGTATGATTTTGAATCTTAATTTCTCATCATGTGCTTCAGCTTCAAATTATAGGCCTTGTCTAGATCCAAAAAGTTACTCCCAAATTCACTATGTAAAAAGAAGATTCCTCATCACATCAAAATGTCATAACATGCATGAAGTACTAAATATAGATGAAATCAAAAACTAATTATACAGTTTTGTTGTACTCTGCGAGACGAACATTTTGAGCCTAATTAATCATTTTTTGGACAAATTTTCGCACATACAAACGAAATGCTACAGTGGCGCAATGATTACGAAGAGACACCGAAGTCCCAAATTTGCACTCCCAAATTTGGGAACTAAGGCCATATTGTCCTTTGCCTCTTCCCGTAGCTTGGGGATATATTTCACATGTTATTATTTCACTGCAGGCTATGTCTAACAGCTACTAAGACCTCGCACTACCGAAGCAAGTACTATTCCAATATTTGTCGTTTCAATGCAGCAGTTCTTTGCCAAACAGCCCCGCGATGGCTCGTCCAGGATCCTCTTGCTTCACCAAGGATTCTCCCACCAAAACCTACACCATCGGCAAGCGTGCTCCAATTAATTTCAGTTCAAGTACACATTGGACCTAGCAAACCGAGAATATCACCAGCAAGGAATATCAGCCTAACTTAATTTTATTATTTTATACTTTTATAGCATAAGCGAGTTCGTGCAGGCTGCCATATTTCAGTGGTGCTCCCTCCATCCCAAATTACATTTTTGGGCTTTTCCAAATACATAGCTTTTGCTATGCATGGTATACGCTATGTCTATATATATTAAAAATTATGTATCTTGAAAAGTGAAAACAAATTGTAATTTGAGACGGAGGGAGTAGACAAAACTGAAGTGAATTGAAGGTAAACTGACAAATGTGTGGATGGTACAGATATAGAAAAATAAGGCAAAATAATATTAAGTATTGTGCTTCAAAAGATGTCCTTATAAAGTCATGCAGAGAAAAACTCTAAATTCAGAAGGAATCAGCGGAACTTACAGCAGAAACGCCAGCATTCTGCACATAAGCAACATCATCTGGTGTAAACAGCCCAGATTCACCAACAACCTGAAAAAGTAAAAAAAAACAAAGAAATAGGGAAACAATTAGCAAGGTTGATATTGGAAATAACTAACAGCCTTACTCTACAAATAAAGAAATCTAGTGGGAGCTAGAAAAATGACCTATTGATATACAATGTATATCACTACAACAGTAATAATGAACATAAGTTAACATATTTATTTCACGATAACTTGTGTCGGTTTCGGTTTCATAATCTGTTCTGTTTTCCTTTTGCTGTAAAGAAACTTATTTTCATGTATGTTAAGACAGTAATGGCATGAAAGATGTAAGACAGGAATAGCATGAAAGATGTTCAGCAAATCATCCATCCATGATCAAAGATATTACCAAAACTCCCTTCTCTCTGATGCTATCCCCATGCTTCTCGAGCAACATCTTGGTGTTTGAAGTATCAACAACAAATGTCTCTGCAGTGTAAATGATTTTCAAGAAAAGAAATAAATATAAACATTAATCAGTAAAATGGTTTAAAGAAAACACAAATGGAAAGCTTTAGTATTCTGTGGATTAAAAAAGGTTAAACTTAAAATGACAAAATGAATATAGAAAAAAAAACAAGGGCCAGAAGAACATCATACCAAGGCTGCGATTATTGATGCCAATAAGCTTAACTCCATTTATCTTCAGCAGACGCTCCATCTCTCTTTCATCATGAACCTAAAGTATAAAACCCACCAGGATATTGAAATTAAGCTTGGCTTCTTGCAGACTATCTGAATCAATCACACTAATGTTTTCTGTTTGGACATACACTTAAAACTTAACAATGGATACATGAAAATCGAAACATAATATAAGCACAGAAACAATCCAGAGCTCCACAATATTTCCTAATGAAGATGCACATGACAAAATTCCATTAACATTTTTGACAAATTACTTGTTGAGTATTTTAAAATGAAAATACAGACAAAATGATGATCCCTATATAGTCAAGTCAATATAGAAGCATAGGAAAAAACTATTGTGCTATCATGCAAAAAGTGAATTATGTAATGTGCAGGTACGACAAAATGACTGCTTAATATGTCAAACCTCAATAAGAGCTGTCATTCCCAACTCTTTGCAAATCCGAAGAAATTACTTTATGTCAAGATCTGGTAGCACAGCAGCAATTAGCAGAATTGCATCGGCGCCCTTTGATCGAGCATTATAGATTTGCCACTTATCAATGACAAACTCTTTGCAGAGAAGAGGGCACTGTATTCACAACAGAAATATGTGCATCGTGACTTCATGAGAACAATTGGTAACTCAAAATCATCCTCAGAGTTAAAGACTTCAATGTATCAGTACCTTCACTCCTGAGGTGCGTACTTTCTCAAGATTCTCAAAGCTTCCCTGTACAACGGAAAAAAAATTGAGTGAATCCCGTACATAGACACAGCTTCTAGGATCCCCATAGACAAAAAAAATCAATTGAAAAATACCTGAAAGTACTTCTCATCGGTCAAGATGCTCAGACATGCAGCTCCGTTCTTTTCATAAGCTTTAGCAATTTCAACCTACCAAAAATAAATAAATATAAATATTATTTACATAACCAGCCATAGAAATTGGCCCAAGATTTGACAGCAACAAAGCCCAGAACATACAGGATTAAAGTTCTCCCTGAGCACACCCCTGCTCGGGGATGCTTTCTTGACCTCAGCAATCAATGCAGGCACCCCATTACGCTTATAGGCAGCTTCTAAAGCGCCATAGAAATCTCTTGAAGGAGGGGCCTTCGCTGCAGCCTCAATCACCTCATTCAGAGGCTTCTTAGCATGCCCCTGCACAAGACCAGTACCATCTGTTAACCATCATTTAGATCAATGTGGCAAGCTTACGAAATAGTGAGTTGCATATGTAAGAGTACGTAGGACAACCATGTAGAAAATAGCATGAAATATACTTTAATAATGCATATTTTTAATTCCTGGTGGTACATTTATCATAAAAAATGGCCAAGATTTAGATTGCTGGATGTGGGCATTATCAATGCAACCTATATTTAGGGACAGGGGGTTTTGTACAGAAACGGAGCACAAACACTGGAAGAAACACACATAGCACCAATCACCTTTGAGTTGAATCACACCTATTACATAATAGCCCTTGCCATTAAAAGAAATGGTGCAAGCATAGTACATGGCACTTTAAGAGGCCATCTTATCTATATGTTTTCTGAAATAGGACAACAAATAGGCAACGGATCAGGTGCAAACCAACCATTCCGTGCAAACTATGCAAACCACAATCTGATCCACACGATGTTGATCCAATGGGCCTCCCACCTCCTATGCATGTCGCCATGCATGTTGGTTTTGCCAATCCCCCCTCACACCTTCCCTGTGATTTTGCAAATTCCCCCTCCCACCTCCCGTGCATGTCCCCATGCACGTTGGTTTGCATAGTTTGCACGGATGTGCTGGTTTGCACAGGATCCGGACCCCAACAAATATGATATCAATGCAGAAAACAAAGATTCAGATGCGTGATGAAAAAACTATGAAGCATCTCAATTTCTAGGCTGCAATTGATCCCAGCATTCAGCATATCAAACAGCTTCCATCCCAGGCAGGGGGAGTGGATGATTGTGAACAGTGCACTTGATTGCCTTTCTGCTAGTATATATTTATTACCAGCAAGTTACAACTGCATACCTCAGCTACCTCAATCTCCTTGTCCCAAATGATCTTCTCTAGGATGTTGCGAGGCGCCCCCAGCTCCTCCTCTATCTCCTTCAAGGAGGCAGTGGGACGGCAGTGCCTGCGGATGCGGATCCCCTGGCTGGCTGCAATGTTATTGACCGACTTGCCGTTCTCCCATTGGACCAGCTCCGTTGCGTTCAACATATCGTCCTGTGCCAGCACCTCAAGAATTGAGTCCTAAATAAGCCAGAAAAAAATGTCACAAACAGGAGGAACGCACCTAAAAAAGATCTTATCGAAGTCTTTATACGCAAGATTTTGCTAAGAGATCGGCATTCAAGAAGGGGTAGGCAAAATGGGGGTTGTATTGTCGTATTGTGTTTGTGATTACTGGTAGCAATTCAGGCCCAAACGGAAGCACGGCGAGAAAGAAAAGTTCGTGCTTAGGAAATGAGGAAAGGAATACGAAATAGTACAAAAAAAACATGAAACAACTAGGATTACCCACAAGAACAGAGCGGGAGACCAAACAAACCCTTGGACAGCAGGACGTACCTTGGGGGCAGCGCGGAGCGGGCGGGCGCGGGCGTGGCCGCCGGCGAGGGCGGCGACGCGTGAGGGCCGGGGTATACAGCCCCTGGTACCAGTGGCGGCGGCGTGGGGAGACCTGATGGATCGCGAGGCGAGGAGGGACTCCATCACGTGGAGCACGAGGAAGGTGGGGGTAGGTGGGGTGGGGGGTGACGGTGCAGGCTAGTGCAGGAGGTTTCCGCCTTATATTATAGGTTGGCGGCGGCGGCTGGAAGCGGCAACGACGGTCCGAGGCGGGTGCTGACGGGCTCTAGGAGTGAGAAAGATGTGTGAAAGCGAAACCGAGCCGCGACGGTACGCTCCTTGTCATTTTCGCAGACTAGGGAGGCACAAACCGAGCCGGCCGGCAAGACCTTTGTGATGATACACGGTGACGGTGAGGCCACGTACCTTACACACAAGAGGACTGGAAGAACGTGGCTACTCCTCTGCCTTGGCATGAGCGAGAAAGGCTGGGAGAGGAAGCAGCAGCCGCCGCCGGCCGGCCGGCCGCTTGAGAAGACGGACCTCACCGGGAAACAGGGCGTGGCCGGCTGGGTGGAGGAGCTACCAAAGCGCCGCCGGGACGGTGGACAGTGACGCCGCAGCGGCGTCCTACCGGACGGGATCAGACCTTCTGGCGCCCGATGCTGCCGGGGGTCGGGAGGCGAGCGACGCGCGCGGATCTAACCGGCGACGGAGCAGATCCGGAACCGCCGGCCGGAGCTTTGGAAAAAGGAAGGAAAAGGGCTGGGAGAGCCCCAACCCCAAACCGCACGGGGTGGCTCTCGGTAGTAAGCTCTAAGTAGTAGGTGGCGACGGGCTCTCGCTAATTGCTGCTGCCACCGCCCGACGAGTACGACTTGGGGGAGCGAGTGGTCGCCTCCCGCCGGCGACCTTCCTCCTCCTTCCCCGCTTCCCGCTCCATCACCGGCCCGCTCCGCCGCCGCCTCGCTCCCTCAGCGTCGCAGCCCTCCCGCTCCGCCGCAGCTCTTCCGCTCCGTCGGCGCAGCGTCCTCAGCGCCCACGCAGGCCGCGGGTGAACAGCATGGCGGCGAGGACGCCCGCTCCAGCGTCGAAGAAATCGGGGAGCCGCGCAGCGGGGGTGCCGGAGCGCCGCCGCAGCGAGGCCTCGAGCCGCCGGACGGCCTCCTTGTTGCCGCCGCCCGCGGCCTCGGGATGGTGCTGGGAGCATTGCGCTGGGGCGGCGGAGGAGGACATGGGGTGCGGGTGGTGGAGGAGGGCTGGGCGCGGCGGCGGCGAGTGGAGGCGGGAGAGCGGCGCGGTGGAGACGACGGCGCACGCCATGACCGGGAAAGGAGGGGTACTACAAGAAGGGTAGAAAAGTCTTTGCATGTGGAGTTAAAGATGTTTTAGTCCCTTTTAGTTCTGGGATCCAAACAGTAGTTTGAGTCCCTTATGGATTAATTTTAGTCCGGACAGTTTTAGTCCCAAGTATCCAAACATGGCTTAAAAAGGCAGGGCCGCAGGGCGGCAGGGGTGGTCTGTGCGGCAGTGCCGCTGTCTTTTTTTTATTACTTGCCATTGTATGTGCATGCGAAAGGACAAGGCACTGCGGTGCCTATTTTTTTCTTTTTTTTTGGCTTGGGCCGAATTTGCATTGCCAGGCATTACTATTAGACTGTCTATTTTAATGGATTCTTATTCTTATGTTTCACGGGTCGTGTACCCGCGGGTAAGATTTTCTGTCCACGTTCTGCCCGCGGGCAAGAATTCATACCCATATCCCGGGAATTCTATATAGCTTCCGGAAGTTTTTTTGGCCATCTAGCTTCCACACTAGGGGCCGTCGGATCATCTTCGTCATCTCCTCCTCCTCTATCGCATCTCTTCCTCCTCCATCTTGGACAGCTGGAGGGACGCGGTTTGCTGCATGCGGACGGAGTTTGCTGCCCGCAGACGGATTCCTTTTAGTTTTTGATCTTTGATTTCATTTTTCTCTCAAACTATAAATTATTTTTAGAATTTATGCCAACGGGTCGGGCAAGCAGCGGGTAAGGCATTTACCCCTCCGACAGCATGCCCGACCGCCAGGAGTTTGCCCGTGCCCGCTAAGCATCTCGGGCGAAATTTCTTACCCGTGTCGGTGCCCGTCGGGCACCCGCCGGGTCTGCTAAGAACAGAGGAAGGAGCCCTGGACATGGCAGCGAGGGGGCAGGAGCAGGCCGCTGGTGTGTGGCGGCACCAGCGCGCTCGCGGGTCACGACGGTGGTAGGGGAAGGAGCCGCTGCTGGTGGGTGGTCTATGGTGCCGTCGGTGGCTCGCCGCATCACCTGCAGAGTATCCGCGCGGCGAGGACTGACTGGGCGAGGGCTGAGGGGGCGAGGGGTGGAGGCGAGAAGGAGGAGGGGGGATGCCTGGCCGGCAGCTTGCCGCGGCCCCTGCGCCATTCCGCTGGCGCGCCGCCGTCTGTGCAGCTGTGCATGTGTTGTGCGTGCGGAAGATTTGAGAATTGAGATAAGGCAGCGGTGGGCAGGGCTCGACAAGATGCTCGAAGCTCGTTAGCTTGTTCGGATCGTAGCCGGCTCGGCTCGACTCGGCTCGTTGCATATTCCTAACGAGCCGAGCAAAAGTTTTTGCTCGTTAGTA
>OAMR01000598.1:263661-281693 GCA_900205405.1 Echinochloa crus-galli | reverse complement strand
TTTCTATCAGGTTTTTAAATCAACATTTAACGTAGACTAGTTCAACATTTGTAATATACTATTTCAACATTTTTTAGAAAATGTTGAATTAGTTTTCTATGAATGTTGAATCAATATTGTTAAAATGTTGAATTGGGTTGACAAAAATATTGAATATGGTATCATATGAAACTGTTGGAAGCTAATAAAATTAAGTGCTAAAAAATATTTGAATACAATACGTATGCGACTTTGTTTTCAATGGAATAAAAAAAGTCTTGTGGATGCACGGGTACTAATAAATAGTACTAGTGTGTTGGGTCTAAATGGGCCTCTAAGCCATGTTGCTTAACTAGTACATGGAAGCTATATAGGAGACCCCACCCCATATCCTCGCTCACGGGTGATAGTTCATGCCCGTGCCCTCGTCTTTCGGGTACGAAACCCGCGGGTACCTATCCCTGCGGGTAGAATTGCCATCCATAATCGTGGATCCAGCACGGGGAAAACATGTTCCTTCCGAACACATCTGCCTTCGTATTTTCTATGAATTACTCCTTATAGACTTCTTTATCTATACTATAAATAAAATTAAATTTAAAAATAATTGTCATCCAGATTAAGCCCACTTATAACTCACATAGGATCCACTTATCATAAAAAAAGTAACTCACATAGGATCCACTTATCATAAAAAAAGCTTGATGAAAGGAAAAGGAAGGACACATTTTTTTCATTCTCAAAAAAAGGAGACATTTTTTCAATGTTAGGCAGTAATTTCTCTCCAAAAAACCCAAAACTATTTTTTGACTCAGATTGGTCGAGGCACCACCCATACCCGCGTCCTATTCCGCATGCGAAGACCTTCATCACCCCCGCCAATCAAGCATAGTTTCATTCTCTTCCCCGCTCGTCTTTTCCTTTCGCTGTTGCCATATCGATTCTACGAGCCTGCCGCCGCTTTCCGTCCCTCCTCCCATACGGGAAGGGGAGGGCAAGCTCGGCTGGGACTGTGTTGGTGTGCCGCAACACGAGAATGGGATCCGCCCATCGCCTCCCAGTCCTGAATCCACCCAAATTTCTTAACCCGAGGGGGTGGCCTAGTTGTAGTCGGGCGGCGGCCGTGTGAGCTTCTGAATAATCCCTCCTTGCTTAGCCAGGGAGGAGGAAGCCACCTTAAAAGGGAGAGCCACCCTTGCCCTATCAGACTAGTCTTTTGGGGTGATTGGACCCTTCCCCGAGTGGGTGTGCCAGGGTGCGGTGCTAAGATTGCTAGGGCCAGGTATTACGTATCTGAAGTCAGAGTCACGGGGGCCAGGTCATGCGTACCTGAAGCTGGGCTTTGCGAGGGCCAGATCGTGCTATCTGTAGCCGGATCGGTGTGTCGTATACCGGAGTACCGGTGCTAAGACTGTCGAGGCACAATAGGAGGCCCTATGGGCGTTGCAGCCGGGTGGGTGTGTCGGATATTTCCTTCCCAACCTGGGTCGGACTCATCAGTTGGTAATCAGTCTTAGCGTCTAGTCGTTTAGAGTTTCGAGTTCTAGTCACGTTTGTGTCACCATTGCAGATTAGGGTTTCTTGTTTTTTCTCCACAAATCAAATTTGATCTCCACATTCAATTGTTTCACTTGCCACCATAACCCTAACCACGTCTTTTGAGGTTCTAGCCACGTCCATCCATCCATCTACGCACATAAAGCACACAAGTTCAAAACAGAATTCAATTCGGAGTCCAGTTTCAACCTTAAAAGAAAAAGGCCATATTTCCTTTGTTTGAAGTTCAAATTGGGTGTTTAGATACAGTCTGGAAACCTTGGATTGTGCTTGTTCCAACGGATCTAGCCTTGTTCCAAAATTCCTTTTGAGTGTTATGTATTGGTTCTTGAGATTGGCGATCTGCAATCTGTGTAAACTCATCTTTTGTGCTGATTTGTCTTGATATTCAGCAAAGGTGTAAAAAAAGTGAAAGAAAGAAAGAAAAGGAAAAGAAAAAAAACAAGAGAAAAAAAGAAAAGAAAGAAAAAAAAGAAGAAGAGAAAAAGAAAGAAAAGAGAAAGGGGTTGTTCTTTGTGTTTCTCCTTTGGTTCAGGTGGTGCTTTGTGACTTCCTTTGTGTCCAGGCTCGCGTCTCTAGCACGGTCTAGGCTAGGACCAGCACGGTACCGCCGTTGAACGATTATTCAGCTTGCTTTTGTAACTAGTGTGGTTCTAGTACATTCCTTGTTTCAACCCACCTATAGCTCCACATATCCGACTACATCTTGAAAGGTCTTGTTACTACGGCACCGATACACTATCTTTGAGGTTGCTTTCTTGTTGGTTGCCGTCACCTCCTGTTTTGCTTGGTAAGAACTTGTAAGTGCTTGTTTGGAACAAGTTTAGTTTGAGAGAATTACAACCAAACATCCAGTAGTTGACAAGAGGATACATCTTATTTTTATGTTTCTTGTTGTTTACTAATCATGGCAGGTGATACAGAGATTTTTGAGCAGCTGAAACTCGACCCTCATCTTCAGGATGTCATTCAACATTTGCCATTATATGCTGGTATGTTTGATCCTGAAGCTTATATTGATTGAGAGCTTAAGGTAGATGCAGAATTTGATAGTTATGACTTGTCTGAACATGAAATGATTTTTGCTGCTTCTAGTGCTTTAACAAAATATGCTTTGATTACATGGAAACATTTGTGTAGGCACAACAAAGTTTCACAAACTTGGAAAAATTTCAAAATGCTTTTTTGAGATGAATATGTTTTTGAATATTATGTTGATTATTTGCTTGCAAAATTAGACAAGTTGAAGCAGGGTAGTAGGTCTGTCGAACAATACTTCCATGATTTTAAAATTTGTATCATATTTGGTGGATTACAATAATGCAGGGAAGATAATATGAGAAGGTTCATGAAAGGGCTTAATTTTAAAATTTGAACCTTGTTAGTTAGCAAATCATACAACAATATTGCTTCATTGTTTTCGCTTGCTGTGAGTGCTGAAAAGGAAATTTTATTATCTGTGAATACCTACACTATCACAATCAAATAGAGGGTTGGACTAACACTAATGATGTCTTGCAAAGTTTTGCTAGTTTTTCTCTTAAGCAACATGGTCAGCCCAAAGAAGGGGAGCATTACTGGTTGTGGTCATGCAACATGGATGAACTTTCGAGTTGAGACAACAATAGAATCACTTCAGAATGCCACAAGAGCAAGTCGAGGACGACTTGCAGCCAAGAAGGGGAGAATGATGAGGGATGAAAACCGTAACCGTTTTCGTTATTCTCGAGTTTTATCGTATTATATCGTTTATTATCGTATTATATCGCTTATTATCGTATTATTCTATTTTGCTCTATTCATTAGATAAAACAAATAAATTTATTAAATTTGTGATACATTTGTATAGATTGCGAAATTTGTGATACCGTTTACCGAAAATTTCCGACCATTCCCGATCGTTTTCATCCCTAGATGAGGACATTACCGGCTTAGATACGACCATATTAATGGCTTGTAAACCAAAGGTGAATCAATCCTATATCATGATTATTATTTCTACATTCGATGAATTGCCGCTGCACCATGATGTGTGTTCATTGTCATTTTCAGAAATACATATGTGGATTAAAAAGAGTGATAGACACACACAGAAGGCATGGAGGACCAAAGAAGTTGATTGGGGACCAAGTCCAAGTGTTCGTCATGTCCTCCACCGGGCCACCATGTCACTTTAGGCCCAAAGATGAAAAGAGATCAAGTACAACACGTTTTGGAGGCTGGATTCGGACTGCAGAAAAGTATCGACTGGTGATGGACGCCATGGTCACATATGGAATCCGTTTTGGGCGTTCAAGTACTACATGGAAAGATTATCAAGTCTACTTTCCAACGGATACAACTTTGCCTCCATATCTGTTCGGAGTCGGCCACAATCGTCATATTTGTACCGAGACGTTTTCAGCCCACGTTGCTGCATCAACGTTTTTGATATATTTTCAGCATAAGGTATCAGATTACTTCAAATCAAATGTAGCAAAAGGCATATTGTTTTGTCTCCACATTACAGGGCAATTCAAACAATATTACATGTCATTTTTGCACCAAAGAGTTTACAAACTCATCCGCCATTGGCTCTGTTTCTGCTATGAGTGCTTCATACTGCTCATCTCTTGTTCCAGCTGTCAAATATTTCAGTTCCATCTTTGCTTCTGGATTGTGCTCCTTGAACAGAGCCAACACCTTGTTGGTACAGTCCTTCAGGGTAGCCTTGCAAAAGTCGCCAACTAGTTCTGGCACTTGTCACAGATGCTCTAGCAGATACAACTTGCCTGTTTCGACACCATCTGGAGTTAGCATTTCGATGACTGGGTCCACGGCTTCTTCAATTTCCTTCCTTTCAGCTAGCAAGTTGTTCATTTCTTCTTGCTTAAGCTGTGCCGTCTTCAAGGACCCTGCTATCTCTTTCTCCATGTCGGTGCGGATCTGGTGCTCTTTGGCGAACTTTGCGTCTTTCTTCTCGATTGGCATCTTTCTTCAGCTTGACGCTGCGCTAGATTATACTAGCTGGTGGTGCTACTTTTTTCATCCTTCAACTGCTTCTTCAGATCTGGAAAGGATTACTTGCATATTATTAACACAATATTTGCTAACCCAATAACTCTAGACATGTTTGTGGGTAGTTACCGGTATTTTCTTTCACCAAGTTGGTGACACGGATTTCCAGCCTACCCTTCACGTCAATGAGGCTATCAGTTTGCCTTTGGAGGGACTAGATTTTTTCTTGGTGCTCTGCTCGTTCCTTCTCGAGTTGTTCAGAGGCGCTGGTGAAGTCATCCTCTAATTCACACTACAAGAAACTATTTAATCTTTGACGGATTTTTTACGACGTTTTCATAGAACGTCACTAATTAAAAGTTGTGGATACCAAGCCCAAAAAATTATGACGTTTTATCAATTTCGTCATAATCCGGCCCAAAATATTATGACGTTTCAGCAAATTGGTCACAAAGAACAACTGTAAAAAAACATAATCTTCCATGTTGTATGGGAGAAATATGAAAGTATTAAAAAATAAAAATTTGGAAAGGTCCAGTGTAAAACAAAAATAGAAAAAAGAATATCCGCGTAGCCTTCATGTGCACTCATCTAATGATTCACATAGGATTGATTACGTAACTGAGGTTTAAGCTATGGACCAAAACATAAAACTACATCACATGATTTAATCAATAACGATTCATATAATCACGCGGATCCAAGAAAAAAACAAAAAAGGAAATAAAACGATTCATATAATCATGCGGATCCAAGAAAAAAACAAAAAAAAGGAAATAAGGCTACTTCTACATGGTACCGAAAAGAGGACCTCGGGTTACAATTGCCACTGCACCACACATAATCTTTTGGAATCCAAACTGGTCTTAACTTATTTGTATAATTTTTCTTTTGCTCGTCACGTCATCAAAATCAGCAAAAAGTGGTGCGGCCATGGGACTTGAACGCAAGACCCCTGGCATAGGAAGAGTATAACATACCACTGCACCACACTGACTCATTGTAATTCGATCTGGTTTTAATATGTTTTATAAATTTTCTTTTGCTCCTGGGCCGCAGGTCCTCCGCTCGCCCGATGGGCCAGCCGTCGGCCCGCTCCACGCTGGGCCACCGGATGGCAGCACGTGAATGGTCCAATGCTATTGGAACGAAGAACAGTTCGTATTTCTTCTTTTAACTGCAATCAAATTTTGTATATAGTTTTTCTCGGTCATACATATTCCAAATTTGATAGTTTTTGTTTCTGAATTTTTCTAAAATCACCATATTGTTATTAGTGAAACTTATTAATTCTATTGTTTTGAAAAAATTTCTCGTGTGAGTCTGTTTGAACTATCTAATTTTTGAATTTCAAAAAATGACAACTACACGCATGATTTTTTTTACACTAATTTTAGTTATCAAATTTTAAAATTCAAAATTTAGATTATTCAAACTTTATTACATGGATTAGTGAACTAAATGAAGTTTGTAGATCTTGATGAGTTGTACAACTTTAGTATTCATGACTTTTTCATTTTATTACTCTAAAAAAGTATGAGAAATTTTTAACTTTTAAAATTTCAAATTTATATAGTTCAATCTAACTCAGATGGGGAGTGACCAAAACAATAGTTATATACCTCGAATAGTTCTACGTAGAACTATTGTATTGACAACTTTCTCATTTAAAATTATTTTTATGTCTTTAAATTTAATACATTTTTACCATTAAAAGAAAATAAACGTTAAATGTGCTAAACGGGCTCAAAGATCTATTTGTGGGCTGTTATTGGGCTCAGTTGGCATGGCCCGACTTCTTCCGGCCGTCCATCTCTGATCTAACGGCCACGATTGCGCTTCCATGGTATAAAAAGACCAGAAACCCTAGTTCATCTCCATCCCCCCCCTCTCTCTCTCTCTCTCCACCCCTCCTGCCGGCCACCTCTCCTTTCGCGAGGCGCCGAGCCGCCGCCGTTCCTCGCTCCCTCTCCTTGCCTCCCCCGGTCCCCTCCAAGGCTCCGCCGCCACACCTCCGCCGCTTAGATCCACAAGCTGCTGCTGGTCAGATCCATCGCCCCCCCATGCAGCTCTTGCCTCCACAACTCCTCTCCGTGCTGCTCGACCTGAGGAGGCGGCGTCACCGCCGCCGACGACATGGTTTGCGCGAGCTGCATGAGGAGTCAAGGCACGGCGACCTAAGGCACGGTGAATGGCGCCTGTCTCGCTGCCAGAGATAAGGTCCTCTCCATCGATGTTCACTGCTATTCCCTCTCCTGCTTTCCACCTTCGCGCCCTCCTTGTCTTTCAGATAGTGCACTCCAAGCTCCTGCTCTGAGCCCCCGCTCTCTCTGTCTCAGATTCTTCGTCGCGGCAGTCGGCGACCGCGGCCGACTCAACCAGGTCGACTTCTTGTTTCGTTTTTCTGCAATTAGCTTCGTGATGTGACTATTCACTAATTAGCAATCTCAGATTCTCAACTCACCATTAGTTTATTGCACATGGATCTTGCTTTTCTTTTTTTGTCGTGATGTCTTTTGGGTGCTGAAGAAATAGAAAATTATCTCCGGCTGATCTGATCTTTCTCTGCTCGTAGTATAAGTGGATTCGAAATTGCTCGTAGTATAAGTCTGATGTCTTTTGTCAGAATCGAAAATGAGTTCCAGGCCTGTTAGCTTAGAGATCAATTCTGCTATTTTAGGATGGCCTGTTAGCTTAGAGATTGATTTGCTGCTTACTCTCAAGGACTGAAGCCATGTGTTTGATTGAGGCTACTTCACATAAATGTGTCGCATTGTGTCCAGTTAATTAATTCAAATTAATTATCTGATATTTTCTGAAGTTGTGATTCCAGAAGTTGTTCCCAAAATATTTGATTCTTTAGCACTTCTATGATTAAGACTATATGTGACATAATGGAAATGGGAAATCTGATTTTTCTTTTTGTGGAACTGTGCAGACTGCAGCTAATTTAACCATGGTGTTGTAGTCTGTGTATGATGGGCATGGATCTGAGATTCCGATGAACTTTGAATGCTTTCATTATCATGTTCTCTCTTCGACTATCAGTATGTATGTAACAGCTGTATTTTACATTAATATTTTTACGGTTGTATTCCCATAATAGTGAAAATTTATTTTAATTCCTGATACGGCGTGCATAGCACGCGTCATGTTCTAGTATTTTTCAAAAACAGGACATGTTGGAGCGAGCTTAGGCTGCTAGGGATAAGCACTGAAGCAGGTTCTTTGCGGAATTGTGAACCAGGACTTCATCAATATCTTAACACAGGTAATCAAATGGCTTTCATCACAAACCATGTTATGGACACTTCTTAAAGTTTGCTACCTGTATGACCTGTGTTGTGTCTGGAAGAATGTTAAAGTTACCTTGGTTGATTATTCACGTCCTGATAACTGGATATTAGCGAAATCACAACACTGAAAGTATAAGTTCATATAAAGCTAAATTGTGTGCTTATGTTGATTTCCCTTTTTTTAATGGCACAAATTTATTTATGATGAAACTGTGTAGAACTCTAAATCCAATATGTTTATTTATATTTTTTTTCTTTTGCACAAAGTAATTTAATTATGAATATATTGTAGCAACACTAGCATTGTAGTTTGACTTTCCTTTCTTGTAGTTAAATTCGCATGAGCTTGTGTCCCATGAGTGTTGCATTGGCTTCAGTAGTACAGACTAGTTAATTTTGTTTAGCATGTGCTACTACAGCTTGACTCCCTTGGTACAGGTCTACATGAGCAAGATTGGATGATCTTGTAAACCAAGTCGCCCAGATTGGATGGAAATACAATGTTAAAGAGCCTGATGTCAAGTGGCAGTATGGTACAAAGATGAACAAGTCTTTCTGGTTGATGTGTTAACTTCTGTACTTTTTGATCTTTGCATTAGAGTAATTTATATCAGGCTCCAAGAGAGAACTTGTGAACTCTTGTACTTTCTGATCTTAGTAAAAATTGGCTTTTGAAATTTGGTGGGGCAATAAATTTGCTTAATGTAGTGCCTAGCAGTATATTGGGCCTAAAAACATTTGTCGTGCTAATAAATGCAACACGTTTATTTTGGCCTGTTAAATGGGCCGGCATGATGATGTCAACGTCCACGTCTCGAAACAGTAATCCATGTCAGCGATCGTGTCATCGTCCACATCAATTTCATGTCATCAACCACGTCAGCATAGTTGCCATGTCATCCGCCACATCGACATCCATGTCACTAGCCACATCACCTTAGTATTCAATTTGTGATGAAGTTTGTGACGTTTATTTTCGTCACAAATACTGGGCTTGGGCTGGGCCGCGTGGGCTCAAGGCCGATTTGTGACAGTTTGAAAACGTCACAGATTGCTTCAATCTGTGACGTATTTTGTTAAACCATCATGCTATTTAATCTGTGACGCTCAATCCATGACGTTTTCTAAAACCGTCATAAACACTGCTTTATGACAAATTTTTACTAATTTATGACAAAATTATTCTGTCATAGATTAAATAGTTTCTTGTAGTGTCACGGATCCGGGCCGATAACTTCGCATCTCCAGGCTTTTCCACCAAGTCGATCTGGGTCTGCACATTCATCTATTATTGCAATATTGCATGTACTCTTAATCAAAGATTAAGGCTGCAGATTCTTACCAAAGAAAGTTGAAGATGGTTGCGCAATTCATAGGCTTCATCCATTGGAGTCTTGCCTTTTACTTCAACCTGTGCAAAGCTTATCTTTTTCAACAAAAGACCATATTTTTATTCATATTTATAAACATATGCTCAATGATACTTACATCTTTCAGCTTATCTTAGTATTTGGTGGTATATTTTCCTGCACAGTAGTATGGAGTACTTCGGTTTCTTGTTGGTTGCTAGTCTGTGGATTTTCAGTCAAGCTAGTGTTCAATTCAAGAATACACAGTTGCAGATTCAATTATAATCTGGCAAGATTGTCAACATATACCTGATCACCAGTTGAAGCGACTACATCAGTAGTCTATCTTGGTGTAGCATCACCTGGTATATTCTCAGCTGTTGGCATGACTACATCAGTAGTCTGAGGTGGTGCGTTGGCGTCAAGCCCTTGAGCGTCATCAACATTATCAGCTGATCTGACTTGCTTTTCAGCTTCAATAACCACCATATTCATTGAAGTGTCTTCAACAACTTCTGCAATATTATCAGCTGGTATGTTGGCAGTGCCTTCTTCATGAGGTGCTGACTGGTCTTCACTCACAGATTTGTCTGGGACTTGTTGTTCCGCTTCATCTCGCTGTATGGCCTTTACAAAAACCTGGTTTGGTGATATGTCAAACAACACAACTACAATTATATACTACAAACAACATCATCAACAACAAGCTATCAAAGCCAGAATTGCTTATTCTTTTGGTGGCTCTGGAGCCTTCAGAGGCTGAAACTGGAATTTCAACACCGGCTTTGATCGCTTCAAGCTGGTGGTACTTCCAATAGCGGTGCTCATCAGAGCACTAGAGGTGGAGGAACCCTGTGGCACGGTAATCTTATGCGACAACTTGATCCGCTTGGAGGGATCTTCACTTGGTACAGTGTCGTCAGATCTTGCTGATTGACTCCTGGTGGAACGTTCTTCCAAGCGGCAGCAGGCACTTCTGGAGTAACTGTATAATTGAATCATGTGAGTTATTGTTCAAACATTCAAAGAACAAGATATCTATAATATTCATTGCAGAACAAGGCGTTTACTTCTAATGTTGGCTTCTGGTGGCGCGCTAGTTTCTGAATCATCAACGACTTCTGCATCTTCGTCACTAGCGCTGTGGATTAGTTTCTCGCTAATGGTTTTCTCAGATAAACTCATGGCAAGGTCCTCCCATTCTTCTGTGGTGAGGAGTTCCTTCAGTTGACCCTTTTTTGATTCAAAACAATACGGGTTGACATCATGACAGTATGATAACATCAAATAAATTCCTTCGACAACTCTCCGATGATGACTGGTTTTTCAACAACACCAGTGAACATGCGACTCAATCACATAAGCACTGTCTCATCAAAAATTTCTCCAGGGGCAGTACGTGAGGGATCTAAGCTTCCCTCGTACTGAAACCCTAGGTGGACCCGCTCCTGGAGTGGTTGAATCCTTCGCTTCGTGAAGCTGAAGGCGATCCGGACTACAGTGAGTCCTTTCTCCTTCAGGATTTGTATTCGCTTTAGCAAAGCGGGCACATCTTTGGCTTCTTCAGCATTTGGGCGTGAGTTCCAGTTGGATTGATCTTTGGGATACCATCCATATTTGTCCGGGCAGCTCAACGAGTGGTTTCCTGCTGTATTACAAGTATGCAGGAAAGTGGTTGGCGCGATGAGGACAAACACTTACCAATGGTAAACCATTTCGCCTTCCAGTCGCCGCAGGAATCCATGATGGGCATCTCAACCCACTTCGCCCTCATGTTCTGGCGGAACTGAATCCCCGCACCTCCGACTACTTCTGGTCGCAGATTGGTAGGCTGCGGTTTTATGTGATACAAGGTACGAAACAAGGCAAGATTGGGTTTTATGCCTAAGAACGCCTCGCAAGCATGGACAAAGACAGATATGTTCAAGATGCTGTTGGGATTGAGATGGTGAAGCTGGAGGCTGTAAAAAGCAAGGAGTTCCTTGAAGATGGATGAGATTGGTAATCCAACTCCTCGCTCACATAAAGATAAAAACAACGGTATTTTGTTGATTTTTTTCAGTAGGGAAAGCTTGCTGCCAACAAGATTTCCGTTCAAGGGAGACTTGATCGAGTAGCAAACCTTGCTCCACCAGGCTGGTTAGGTCATCGGTGGTGGCCGTGCACCTCTTCCATGCCACGGCCGACGATGGGGGATCTGAAAACGATGGTTTTGTGGACGGATCTGCGATTGGTGCCTTCTTCTTTCCGTCCCTCCGTGATCCAGGATTGGAGGCTCCCGCTGCATCGGCCTTTTTCCCTGCGCCTCTCCTTTGTCCGGACATCTTGGAGCGGATTGTAACCTTGGATTTCTCTCGCATTCACTGACTAGAAAGCTCGGGGGCCGCACTAAGCAGATCCTAGGCTCGGGGGCTTGTGCTCGCGATTGGTGAAGGAAGGAGGGAAGTTTGAGCTCGGGGGGTCGAGGTTTGGAATGGCGACGTAATTATAACCAATGACGTTGGCTGATCTACATAATACACATTTAGGGTTACTGTACACTACAGTGCGCTGGTGCATCGCATTCTACTTTCCCGCCTATTTTTTAGGGATAACATTCCTAAAATGACACCGGCGAGATCTTCGGAGATTCTGGATCGCAACAGATTAAGGGAGATTTATCCTGATCTTTACTAGCGGATAATCCGGGATTTGATTTTCCAAAATTTATGGAACAACTACTCGAAGACCTTCGACTGGTTTTTTACAAACCACTCGAAGCTCGGGGGCTACACCCAATGGGCGCCATTGAACTACTCATGATGAAGATAGAAGATTGCTTTTGAACCTTCGACTACTTAAAAGTACTCGAAGGCTCGGGGGCTACACCCATTGGGTGCATCAGAAGATGCACACCAATGAAACTACAATACGGAGAGCAATTGGGCCTCTTGGACTTAGCTCCAATTACTCGAAGATGTTAAAGCAGATTGAAGACTTGAAGCAAAGGTGCAAGATGCTCGGGGGCTTGTGGGACCAGGATCCCTAGGCCCACTCATTCAAGGGATTAAACTACTCGATAGGGAATGTTTGATCCGACTACCTTAAACTAGTCGGCTATGATACAAGACAACGTAGTTGACTGGGTAGACTAGTCGTATACTTGTAGGAGACTCCCCAAAGTACTCTGTTGTAGTTCTCCAGGTTGTATACGACTAGGATGTTGTAACTGACTTGTAACTCTGCTCCCTAGGCGGAGCAGGTGTAGAATCTAGGATTACCGACTAGAGGGATGGTGAATAGGCGGTTTCAAACTTCAATCACATCACTAGAGAAATTTAATTAGAACCACAAGGTGAATTAAATCTCTAGCTATTCTAAACCTATGTTGAGGGGTTTGTAACCTAGGATGACAAGCAATAATTCAACTTCTAGGTAAATAACTTGCACAAATGTAAATGCTCAAAGTAAAAGCAAGGATTTCAAACCACAAGTAAGAGACACAAATTTATCCCATGGTGTCGATGACTTGCCGGTCACCCCTATTCCACGTTGAGATGGATTCAATGTTCAACCGCTTATCTATCAAGACTCTCTTGATCTTTAAGCCGGTTAGAACCAAAGAACCGCTCCAAATCTCGATTCCACTAGAGTTGCTCTTCACCACTCCGGTTCGGATTTTTCACAGGATTTTCAGAAGTGACCGTTGAGGTCCGGCGGACCGTCCGCCAAGACCCCGCGGACCGTCCGCGAGCACCACGGACCGTCTGCCAGGCAAGGCCGGACGGTCTTCCCCTCTGGAACCCCGGGAAACGTCTCTGTGTGATTTAATTCGGACCGCCCGCGAGGGAGACACGGACCGTCCGCCAAGCCTTGCTGCTCAGCACACCAAGTCAGCGCATGTGGCCCCACAAGACAGCACACCGCGGACCGTCCGCGACGAGGCCGCGGACCGTCTGCGGTCCGTTCAGACCAGTCCGTTCGGATTTTTCACAGGATTAAACTTTTTCTTTTTAACTCGAATTTCGCGGACCGTCCGCCAAGACCCCGCGGACCGTCCGCCAGCCACGAAATGGCTGTTTTCCACAAGGCCGGACGGTCTTCCCCTCTGGAACCCCGGGAAACGTCTCTGTGTGATTTAATTCGGACCGTAAAATACATTTTATGATAAATCTAATAAAACAATTTTTAGATGTTAATATTTTTAACTATAATCAATGTTATGCAAGTTTGAGTTAAACAAATGTAAAGTGAGATATAATTTAGAACGAGGGGAGTTCTTTTTTTCTCTTTACTTTTTTTTCAGTTTTCTGTTCCCCGCGGTTTCTTTCAGCTGGAGTAAAGAAGCAACATCACATACTTTGAGATATTTTGGTCGAGAGAATCGTATACCAAGCTCCAAGCATATCTCGTGCATGTTAGTATATATGTTACTGCCGATTATTAATGTTTCTTCGTGGAGAAAAAAATACTTATGCCATTATTGCTTTGATTCCTGTTATCCCCACCAACACAAAAGACTGTCTCTTATACACATCTTTCGGATTTTTCACAGGATTTATCTTTTTCTTTTTAACACGAATTTCGCGGACCGTCCGCCAAGACCCCGCGGACCGTCCGCCCAGCCACGACTTGGCTGATTACCAGAAGATTTGCAAAGAGCCCATACCCAAGTTAGTCACCACATATTCTAAATGCACTACATGCAATTCAAAGACCATTGTGACACTAATATTTCATTGAACCAACACGATTGATCCCTCTTGATAGTACGGCTATCTAGCCTATCAACCCGGTCATATTTCATCCTCTAATCACCTCATGACCGGTCAAAAATAAAAGCCCTATCATATACCTTTGCCTTGAGCTTCCCATGATCCATAGCACACATGCTATCCACACATCAATATTTGAAGCTCGTTGCAACTCTTGGGACTAACCTATTCTCATATTCTCACATAAAATTGTTAGTCCACAAGTGTTGTCATTAATTACCAAAACACAATTAGGGGCCTAGATGCCTTCAATCTCCCCCTTTTTGGTAATTGATGACAACCCTTTCAAAGGAGTGATACAAATTGAGGGTGAGAAACTTGAAGTCACTTACTCATAGCAAATAATACCATAGTGTATGATTGAGTAGTGGGCTTCAAATTTGAATAAAAGAGAATAGCTCCCCCTATGTGTGTGCATGAGATTTGATTTCAATTTTCACACACATATATGAATATGACAATTTTGGTGAAGCTTCCCCTACAACATGAAGATCAAGGCAACCACATGTATAACAAAATTTGTCCATGCCATGTGTTAGCCTCAAAAACCATAGAACCATTAGAACAAGTCCAACATAAGATAGAAATAAATGGTTCATCCACACATGGTCCAACATAAGATAGAATAAGTCCAAGCGAAAATAAAAGCACAACCAAGTTCTAGCTTATTACATCCACACATAGTTCATCACATATAACATGGAAATAAATATGCAATGAAAATGCAACGATCATGCAAAGTTCAAGTTCATGCTCATGCAAGCTGCAAGCTCCCCCTGAAGATCACATCACTCCCAATCTCTCCCCCTTTGGCATCAAATACCAAGAAGGGACTAGTCATCCTGCGGTGGTGGAGGAGGTGGATAAGCTGGCCGAGGATAGACACCATAGAAGTGGCCACTGAAGTCTGTGAAAGCTGTGTTGAATGTGTTGAATGAACTCTCAAGCTGAGTCTGACGATCAACCAGCTGCTGATACTGCTCTGAAGTGGACAATCCATCAAATATGGCAGTCAGTGCCTCCATGTCAGTGCGATACCCACTAAACCTATGTTGAGGGGTTTGCAACCTTCATAGGGGGTTAGTGCCCTGTTCAGAAAATCCTTGGCATTAACAAAAGGTTGAAACCACCCATGATGGACCTCACAAGGGCCATTGTATCCACACTTGATCTTAATCAAGGACATGATATATGGTGCAAAGTATATGTTGCCAGCTAGTGACATCCTCTTCTCATCCATCAGCTCAAAAATCATCTTGATAACATTAAATTTAGTCCCAGTCATAATGTAATGGACCACATTCCAATAAAACTCTCGAATTTTATCTTTGTTCCCACTCTTAGGCATGAATGTGTATCGAATAATTCTATTGATAGTAGCGGGATGATGCCTAAGCCCAGTGGGTGTGCCATGTTTAACTGGAATACCAAGACGTGCAGGCTCATAGAATCTCTGGGACTCTTCAAAAAGATCTTGTTGATACACATCAAGACTGTCAGCACCATAAAAGTAGTCATAGTCTAGCTTATTAGCTGCAGCAAACTCTCTAATAGTAGCAGTGTATCTCAAATGACCAGTCATCCACTCAACAGTTTGTGTCTCAATATCTAGCTCAAAGGTGGCATAGAACTGTCGAATCAGTGTTTCATTCCAATCACAGTGATGCTCCATGAAATTTCTAAGCCTAAGCCTCTCAAGCAAGACAGCCACATATGCCAACACTGGTTTACTAGCAAGGTAATTGAAATCAATTCTCTTATGAGACCAGAGAGTACAGTTAAGCAAGTGACCAAAGAATGCATCTTCTTGAACTAGAGTATGGAAGAATTGATTATTTGTGTCACGACGCTGAGTGTAGGCATTGATGTTTCTTACCCTTGCGTAATCTTTTGACTACCAGACCTTTCTTGGAGCTGTGTGAGAATGAACATCAATTATAGCCGGATGCAAGCCAACTCCCCCTTGATGCAATCATGTATCCTCCTCTATCACAAACTCAGACTGTTGTCCCATAGAAGATTCTACCTCTGTATCAGCCACATAATCACTGTCATCGGGGTCATCACTGCCCAGATCCACATCATCATCATCATCAACCCGACGTCTCTTGGATGGCCCATCATCACCCTTGTTCTTGCTCCCCATCTTCTTGATTATACCAGCCAAAGCCTTGGTGATCTTACGAGCACTATGACAAGACAACCACTTCAATCAATATACATATACATTTGAATGATAATCCATAAAAGAATCCCAAGATACCCCGCCCAAGTTCATTGCACACAGTGCCTGGCGGACGGTCCAGCCGGTCACCGCGGACGGTCCGCTGGGCACTGTTCGCCAAGAACATGAACAGTGATCCACGAACTTTCGATTCACAAATCTCAATATTTGACCAATAAAGCTTGATCAAACTTTTGCCAAACCATCACTAGACCATATCCAACATATTCCCCAAGATAGATTTCCAATTCCATGGCCAAATTTCAGATCGGGAACCCAAACCCTAGCCACATTCATCCTTAGATTCAAACCAAATGAGAGAGAAATCGATAAAAATACCCGGATGACATGATGGAGATCACTGTAGAGAGTCCGTGGATGTGATCGGACGGTCCAGGAGGTGCTTCAATCAAGAGATCGAGTGATGGGCTCTTTTCTTCACCAAGAACTAAAGAGAGAGAGAGAGAGGTTGGGGAACAATAAACTTGAGTTGTGAGAGAGAGAGGAGGCCAGCCATCTTTAGATCCCGTCGGGGGCGGTCCCACCTACGCCCGACCACGGTGGACGGTTCACAGCACCCTCGCGGACAGTCCGCGGCGCCATCGCGAAGTCCAAAAGTTCCTGAGTGATTTCGGAGAATTTACGGACGGTCCGCGCATCTTTTGCGGACGGTCCGCGAGTCCCAGGCGGACAGTCCGCGGTCCATTGGCGGACGGTCCGTGATGCACAGTCTGCTCAGCCCGAATTTCAAACTTTTGAACACTTTTGTGATGGATCCTTGGGTTCATTGCTTGACAAAATGATGCATATTATTATAATCATAGCAGTCATGACATGATGAGCATTAGAGTTAAAATAACATATGAATGCAAGATAAAAACAACATGCACAAAGATGCTTATGCTAGAGATCAAGCCACATTTGAGATATCAATGACATTTAACTCATTTCTTAATTTGCAAAACCGAGATTCATCCAAGGGTTTTGTGAATATATCAGCCAATTGATCATCTGTGCCAACACCTTCAGTCTTGATAGCACTTTCATTGTCACATAAGAGAGGAATTCCATTGAATTTCACACCATAATCAAGAAGCGTTTGCTTCATCCACAATAATTGAGCACAACAACTTCCCGCCGAAATATATTCCGCTTCGGCGATTGTTGGCACTCCTTACGTCCTACAGATAAATCCGCAAGTGGACGGATACCGATGTAGCTTTCACCCGGGAGTATTCCAAGGTATCGATTTCCACGGAGAACGAGAAGTGGACTGATTCTAAACTAAGTTGTCCTAGGTAGATGGAAATGGAGTGAATGGTATGGATGAGGTGGATGACAACAACAAAGAGAAGAGGAGTGATAAGAGGGTAGAGAGGGTACGAGTCTGGTAGAGGTATTCTACTGATTGATCGAGCAGATCAGAGGATACAGATAGATACTTGCTTCGGGACAAGGGAACCGGTGGACACACAGAAAGGGATGAGAAGGGGTGCCACTATTTCCCAACTGGGGAATCCTACGGACCGGAACTAACGTGATGGGCTACAAAGACCGGAAGGGCTGTCACCACCTTACGGCTACCACCTCCGTTGCGACGGGAATAAACTAAGGCCACTGACTAGCCTAGGAACCACTCCTACACTAGGCAACGACTACTTACTCTGCTAGCAAGAGCAAGCAACCTTGTCAATACTCTTGGTGACAATTCACCTCCAGTATCAAGCAAGATCGAAGAACCAGCCAAGACAAAGACTTAAACAAGACTACAAGCACTAGAACTATAACTGACTATAGTCTAAACAAGATATAGCTGACACGTTACTCCTGGGCCACTACAACACGAAGACCATCAAATCAAGTCAGCGCAGGAGGC
>OAMR01000598.1:234810-250977 GCA_900205405.1 Echinochloa crus-galli | reverse complement strand
TCATCGGATTTTATAACCAAACTAGCAAGATATTCATATGAAATAGCACTATCACCCTTATCATCATCACAATCACTGTCACTTTCTTCGTCATCTATTATTACCTTTGAAGTACTTTTTGCCATGAGGCAATGAGGCTTGGAGAAGAGTGATGGAGCTTCCTTGATGGCAATCCCGGCAAGACTCTTTGATGGCTTGTGTTGGAGATGGAGTCTTGTTGAAGAAACCATGACAATATAGCCTATTTGATGAATGGCAAGCGGTGTTGATAGCTTCGGCCCAAAAAGAATCCGACACATTATATTCGGCTAGCATTGATCTAGCCATTTCAATCGAACCAACATTGACCTTGCCATTTCAATCAAGGTCCTATTCTTTCTCTCAACCAATCCATTTTGCTCCAGAGTATACGTGGTTGAGAATTCATGCTTGATTCCCTTTTCATTGCAAAATTCCTCCACTCAAGTGTTCTTGAATTCACTTCCATTGTCACTTCTAACTTTCTTCAATTTGCCTTCAAACTCATTTTCGGCTCTAGTGACAAAGTTCTTAAACAAATCACATGCATCGGATTTATCATGAAGAAAGAATACCCATGTGAATCTTGAGAAATCATCCACAACGACAAGATAATAATTATTGCCACCAATGCTTCTATATGTAGTAGGACCAAACAAATCCATATGCAATAGTTCAATAGGTCTTGTGGTTGACATAACACTTTTGGTTGGATGAGAATTTGCAACTTGCTTTCCGGCTTCTTGACAAGAGCTACATAATTTGTCTTTTTCAAACTTTACATCTTTCAAGCCAAGGACTAGATCATGTTTGATTAGTTTATTAAGTTGCCTCATTCCAACATGACCAAGCCTTCTATGCCATAACCAACCCATGGAAGCTTTAGAAAATAAACAACTTGATAGATTTGCTTCCTTGGAAGAGAAATCCCTAGATATAGACTATCATGACGAAATCCCTTAAAGATTATTTCCTTTCCATCAAGAGAGGTTACTACAAAGTCATTGCTGGTAAACGAGCATCTATATCCATTATCACAAAGTTGAGCAATAGATAAAAGATTGAAATTCAAGGAATCAACTAGCAAGACATTGGAGAGTTTATAATCTTGAGATATAGAAATGTCACCAATGCCTTGTACACCTCCCTTGCTATCATCACCAAAGGTAATATTATCAAAGTCGGAGATATCATCATTAAGACATGAGAATATTTTCCTTTCACCGGTCATGTGGTTTGTGCAACCACTATCAATTACCCAATGTCTTCCTCCGGCTTTATAATTTACCTACACAAGAGAATCACTTCCTCTTAGGTACCCAACACTTGGGTCCTTCAATGTTAGTGATCATGCACTTAGGTACCCAAATGGATTTTAGCCTAGTATTATCCATAGAGCGACCAACAAACTTGGCACATACAATACCCTTAGAATCCTTCTTAAGAATATAAGATGGATCAAAGGATACGATCTTCTTGCTCTTGCACTTGTGATTCACATCTACCTTTGTCTTGCAAATGTGACATGTCTTAAATTTACCTTCTTCTTGCAATGTCACACTAGATGATACAAAATTGGTCTTCTTGGGAATGAAACCCTTTTTCCCTTGCATGGGTAAATAATCAATGCCATTCTTGTTCAAAGTGAATTTTTGACTTGTCCAACAATGGTTAAATTTGACTTGACTTCCAAACCATTTTGCAAGGTCCTTGGACAAGCACTCCACTTCTTTCTTCAATGATTCATTTTCCAACAATAAGAGAGATGCATCACTTGAATCTTTCCCACTAGTGCAAGAACTTGTATTTGTGCTACAAGAAGTGTTAGTCGAGCAAGATATACATTTTTCACATTTATCAAGTTTAGCAACAAGTTTTCCTTTGGCCTCTTGCGCAATGAGAGAGTTGTGAGCTTCCTCAAGCTCCCCATGCTTTCCCTTTAGGATTCCCAATGAAGTGTTGAGAGTATTGTGGGATTCCTTTAGATTAGCATGAGAAGTCTTTAGCTCCTCATAGGATTTATTGTTAGAGGGCTTAAGAGAATTCTTGAGAAGAAGAAGTTTGGGAAGAAAAATCAATTCTCAAGGAAGAATCCATTTGAAGACAAAGATTGCTTCTCTTGTGGTGAAAAGGGGCATATATCAATGAATTGTCCAAGCAAGAAAGAGGACAAGTTTGGCAAGAACAAGAACAAGAAGAATGATCACAAGAAGAAATGAGGCTTGGAGAAGAGAGATGGAGCTTCCTTGATGACAATCCCGGCAAGACTCTTTGTTGGCTTGTCATCATCTTCCTCATCATCATCACTTGCATCGGAATCCCACTCAACAAAGTAGGCCCACCTAAATATACCCACATTTGTACCCACGTCTATACATAATTATCCCGTATTGCTAAAAGACAATAAATTAGAGAGTTTTCTTCATATAAATAAATACCAACTATCATGAGTTTTGAAAATACCTAAAGCTCTCCATACACGAGAGAGCGAATATAAAGTATTTTTAAAAGCGCTTTGCACTAAAGTGGAGTGATATTGTTTTAGTACCTACATGTCATCAATAAACGTGCATGTCGCACGTGCGTTCTTGCTAGTTACTATAAAAATTCAAAACTTTCAAGGGCGACGGACCCACAAATCAGCCATAGTAGAATTTTTTTAGACCCACTATTCTTGTCAGACTCTTTAGTCACACTTTTGAAGAAATGATAAACCACCATGACTCATTATGGTTTAAATTCCACACGCCTCACCTCACGGTCTAAATGCCTAGGACTCCATGCCCAAGAATAAATACCGACTCCTGCCGCACGGGCATATTTGCTAGTATATCATCATCACTTGCATCGGAATCCCACTCAACAAAGTAGGCTTGCCCATTTTTCTCCTTCTTGTAGTACGTTTTCTTCTTGTGGTCATTCTTCTTGTTCTTGTTCTTGTTTTTGCCAAACTTGTCTTCTTTCTTGTTTGGACAATTCATTGATATATGTCCCTTTTCACCACAAGAGAAGCAATCTTTGTCTTCAAATGGATTCTTCTTTGAGAATTGATTCTTCTTTCCAAATTTCTTCTTCTCAAGGATTCTCTTAAGCCCTCTAACAATGAGAGCCATCTCCTCATCCGAGTCATCTTCTTTTTCTTCATGATGAGTATCTTCTTGAGTAGCTTGAGCCTTGAGAGCAATGTTCTTCTTTTCTTCATTTGTTGATTGACCATGAGCTTCCTTTTGAGATTGCTTAAATATATCATGTGTGAGTACTTCACCAAGCACCTCCGTAGGAGTGTACTTCTTCAAGTCTTCTCTCACTATCACTACTAGAAATTTGGCCTATTGCCACAAGACACTTTGCAACAACAGAAAATTTGTTGCAATAGGTAGGTGTTATTGCCACCATTTTTGAAATCGTGGTGATATGTGGACCATATTGCCACTGATTTCTTTCAGTGGTAAAATATCCAGTTTTGTTGCAAAAGATAGATGGTATTGCCACGATAAAAGTGTATTATTGCATTAGAGTGACTATTTTGCCACAATTTTGTAGCGTGGCAATGCCCCAAAAATGGTTGCAATAAAAATATCATTATCGCCACAATGGAACTTCCGTTGCAATATATGAATACTATTGCCACGCTTTTCTAATTATTGCCACGCTTTTCTAATTATTGCCACGCTTTTTTTCTATTGCCACGTTTTTTCCTGCGATTTGGTTGTAATTAGAGAGGATAAGAAAAATTATTAGGAAATTAAACAACAAAAGTACTTGTGGTGTAGTAGTAAAGAGTTACGTGCTAGACCTAATAGGTTCTAGGTTCGATTCCAACCGGTGACAATTTAAGTTTTAATATTTAATATATTGCGGTCACAACATCAGCCGTTGCAATTTCTATCTAATGCAACGCTTCATTGTGTGGCAATTCTAGTTGCTATTGCCACCAAACAAATAAATTTCGTTGCAATGCACCTATTGCCACGGAGGTAATTGCAACGGCTGCCAACGAAAGTGACTTTGTTGCAATTGGTACTTATTACCACACTTTTGGCTCTATTGCCACATTTTTCAATGTTGCCATAGACCAAAAATCTAGTAGTATCATGGTGACTATAGTCTCATATTTCTCCGGTAGACTTCTAAGAAATTTTCTAGAGAAATCTCGATCTTGCACATCATAGTCGAGACACTTTAGCTCATTTACAATATCATTCAACCGGTTGAACATGGTTGAAATATCTTCATCCTTTTTCATAGCAAATTCATTGAATTTTCCTTGGAGCACATATAGCTTGGCTTCTTTGACCGAGGATGTTCCCTCAAAGATTTCCGCTAGCTTGTTCCAAACATCTTTTGCAACTCTAATGCCCTTGACTCGATTGAATTGATCACGAGATAGACCTTCATACAATATGCACAATGCTTCCTCATTAAGGTCCTCATTTTCCAAATCTTTTTCCGTCTTGTGGTCTTTGTCTATGATGACAAAACCGTCCTCAACAATTCCCCAAACTTTCCTTCCGGCCGTCCTTAGATAGGTTGTCATCATAGTCTTCCAATAATCATAATCTTCCCCATCAAAATAAGGAACCTTCCTATGCTTCATTTTGCCTTCTCTAGCCATTTCAATCCTACTCCGGGATGATTAAATCCTTGATTAAGGAGTACTTAGCTCTGATACCACTTGTAGGATCTAGGATTACCGACTAGAAGGGGGGTGAATAGGCGGTTACAAACTTCAATCACAACACTAGAGAAATTTAATTAGAACCACTCAATGTAAATTGCTCAAGACAAGAACAAGATCAAACTACAAGTATGATACATAAATTTATCCCGTGGTATCGATGGATTCAATGTTCAACCGCTTCTCTATCAAGACTCTCTTGATCTTTAAGCCGGTTAGAACCAATGAACCGCTCCAAATCTCGATTCCACTAGAGTTGCTCTTCACCACTCCGGTGAGGTGAGCACAAAGACCTCAGACACCAATCTTCCACGGCAACTTCACAATCTTCTTGAAGTGCTCGGTGGAATCACGAGCTCCAAGCCGTCTAGGAGGCGGCAACCTCCAAGAGTAACAAATCAACCACAGGCTCAATGAAATCCTAGTGCCACAATGATCAAATCCTTGATGCAATGCACTAGAAGCTCTCAATCTCACAAAGAAATGCAACCTCTAAGCAAGTGAGTGAGAGAGAGGAGAACAAGGGCTCTAGAATGTGTTATCAGCTTTTCAAAGTGCCAAGAGACCCCTCATGCCCGTGGGGGGTGAGTATATATAGCCCTCTCCTCAAAACTAGCCGTTGGGGAAAAACCCGTTCAGAAACGTGCACGGCGGACCGTCCGCCAGGTCCACGCGGACCGTCCGCGTTCAAATTACAACGGCTATATCGCGCAGTCAAACGTGTGTCAGAAGTGACCGTTGAGGTCCGGCGGACCGTCCGCCAAGACCCTGCGGACCGTCCGCGAGCACCACGGACCGTCCGCCAGGCAAGGCCGGACGGTCTCCCCCTCTGGAACCCCGGGAAACGTCTTTGTGTGATTTAATTCGGACCATCCGTGAGGGAGATGCGGACCGTCCGCCAAGCCTTGCTGCTCAGCACACCAAGTCAGCGCACGTGGCCCCACAAGACAGCACACTGCGGACCGTCCGCGACGAGGCCGCGGACCGTCCGTGGTCCGTTCGGACCAGTCCGTTCGGATTTTTCACAGGATTAAACTTTTTCTTTTTAACTCGAATTTCGTGGACCGTCCGCCAAGACCCCGCGGACCGTCCGCCAACCATGAAATGGCTGTTTTCCACAAGATTTGCAAAGAGCCCGTACCCAAGTTAGTCACCACATATTCTAAATGCACTACATGCAATTCAAAGACCATTGTGACACTAATATTTCATTGAACCAACACGATTGATCCCTCTTTATAGTACGGCTATCTAGCCTATCAACCCGGTCATATTTCATCCTCTAATCACCTCATGACCGGTCAAAATTAAAAGCCCTATTATATACATTTGCCTTGAGCTTCCCATGGTCCATAGCACACATGCTTTCCACACACCAACATTTGAAGCTCGTTTGCACCTCTTGGAACTAACTTATTCTCATATTCTCAAATGAAATTGTTAGTCCACAAGTGTTGTCATTAATTACCAAAACTCAATTAGGGGCGCCGGCCTAGATGCCTTCAGCAGGGACCCCCTCAAAAGACTACACACAAGAACAATACAATTAACCATACAGAATGTAGAGTATTACGCTACTCGCGGCCCGAACCTGTCTAAATCATTGTGTTGTTCATGCACTATCCTTCCCAGAACTAGGCGAGACCCACAAATCTACTCTCTGGAGTACCCCCAGGCAGACGTGCTCGACATAATTCATCGATAGGGGGCAAAAAGGGAACAAAGACACTGGTTCTTCACGAACCGGTCTAACTGGTTATAAAACCGGTCTGACCGGTCAGTGATGACACTCCTTACTGTCCACTATCAGGATTGCCAATCCCAGTAATGGTGCAAGAAATGTTCATTGGTATTCTTACGATACAGATAGAAATCCGCAAGCGCACAGATACAAATGTAGCATTTCACCCGGGAGTATTCCTGGGTATCGTATTTATTTCCACAGGGAAGCACTGGATAAAGAGTATTGACTTTTAATAAGGATGTAACTACTAATCAAAGTACCAGCTAACAAGACGGGGGTAAAGGATAGAATAGGAGTGATATGCAATTGATACACACAAGGAGAAGGCCAGGATAAAAAATAGAGAGAAGAACGGTCTAGCTAGTGGGAGGACAACGAGTCAGGAGAGGATTCCTGTATACTTCCACTGGCCTTGACATATCTCCAGCAAAGGTTACGGCTAGCATGAAGAAAGGCATCTATGGTTTGCTTCCTAGTTCTATTATCTCGGCGTCGGGAACAGAGCCCGTGGCACACAGAAAGCAAAGGGGAAGAAAGCATGCCACATCCATCATCTTACAGGGAGCCTACCGTAAGAGCCAGGCGTGATGGAATACGAAGGTCGTATAGGGCTGTCACCACCTAACGGCTACCAGGTGCCAACTCAGAGACATTCCAAGGTCACTGACTAGTCTAGGAACCACTCCTACATCAGTCAACAACTACCTACTCTACTAGGAAGATCAAGCAACCCTGTCAATACCCCAGTGACAATTTATAGCAAGCATTGAGCAGAGACGAGAAACCAGCTGAGATAAAGAACTAAGGAGAGAATTCATAGAGCCAGACTACAACAGCATATAACCGAGACTAGTCATTCTACACTTACTCGCGAAATAAATGCAGAACAAATAACTCAAGTAAATGCGGAAGATAAATATATTGAATGCTTAGAGTCTTGCATAAAGGAAAGGAAAAGATACAAGAGCTTTACCAGAACTCCAGAAGACGGCTCCGGAACCCCGAGCGAAGCTCGATCCTGACTCTAACTCCCAACTGGACTAGCCTAACTCTACATCTTAAAAGAGGAGAATGGAGACTTGCTTCAAAGTGGTGTGTGTTACAAGTGTGAGGGGCTCTATTTATATTGGAGAGGTGACTTGGGGATGTGGAGATCCCCTAGGAATATTCTCCTCGTCTTGCTCTCATGACGCCAAGTGTCGCAGCTAGAGGAATTGGCTCCACCACCTTGTGCTGGCTGATCCGTGTGAGTGTTGCTCGGCCAACGGGAGCGTGCCACACAGCCCCCTGCGCACCGCCTCCCTGTATGCGCGCGCTCGGCACCGCCTGAGCTGCAGCGCTGCGCCGCTGCCACGTGGGCCCGCCTGCGCTGCCTCTGTGCATGCATGCGGCCAACCGCCATGCACAAGCACCGACTTGGCTTGGGTTAGGCCACTGTTGTGTGGGCCTGCTGCCCCCTGCGTGCGCCATGCATGGCTGGGCCCACCTGCTGCCGCTATGTTGCTGGCTTGCTGCTCCAGTGCGTACCGCGCATGTGCTGCTGTGTGCTGTTCCTGCTGCGCTGCTGCTGCATGCGCTGCTGCTCCTGTGTGCTGTCTCCTCTGCTGCTGTGCATGCATGTGGTTCAGCATGTGGGGCCCACTAGTGCTGACGTCAGTGATGACGTCAGCACTAATATGTCATTGGAGCTTCGATATCTTTTTATCCCGAGCTCTGATCGATGCAAATAATATATCCGTTGGAATCGTCTCGATGAGCTCTTCGTAATGGTGTATTCCAACTTGACATCCGAGACTGTTTGTGCTCGTGATAATTTATAGTCAATTTCTAGCCCAAACGGCAAATTGCCCCCGTTTTTGGGTATAATCCTCCAAAGCACTTAGAAACACCAAGACTATGGAACTATATCTATATACCTTTTATTTACCGAGACTTTGGCGGTCAGAAGCAGTCAAAATTAGGCTGTAACGACCGCCAACAAGGTGGTGTGCACATCCCCACCTCTATATTATTTGTGCACCGCCTCCCTTGTCGGGCTGCCCACGTGAGCGCAAGAGGCCGCGCCCGCGCCCGTCCCCACCGCTGCCTTACTCGTTAGGATTCCTACGTGAGCGCAAGAGGTCGCGCCCGCACAGGTCCCCATCGCCGCTGATGAGAACCCGCTGGGGTTTGTGCCCAATCTTTCGATGAGAGGCGTGGGGGATAACTCGATTGGAGGAGACGACGTTCATGGCCCGACTACAACCTTTCACCGATTGCGCCTTAGCGATCGATACATCACCTCCTATGGATGCCGCGATCTTGTGGGAGCGCGTCACTCGACCTGTCCTGCAAGCAATCGAAGAACTAGCAAGAACAAATATGACACAAGTATTGAATTTACTAGATGGGAATGAAGTTTCTCAATCTCAAACTCAATCACTAGCAAAGTGGGGTTCCGAAGACTCGAAGACGGGCGGCTGGACCAGCACGCGCGCTTACAAGCAAGTAGCAATGGCTAAACTTGATCTAAACAAAACCCAATCTGTTTATGGAGGCTATGGGGGTATATGAGAGGGTGGAGGATGACCAGGACAAGGTTGGGGATCGTGCTCCAACCCTAAGACGTGCCCCTATGGGCCCCGACATGATACACGGGCCAACGTCCAAAAAAACGTTGATGCAGCAACGTGGGCTGAAAACGTCTCGGTACAAATATGACGATTGTGGCCGACTCCGAACAGATATGGAGGCAAAGTTGGATACATTGGAAAGTAGACTTGATAATCTTTCCATGTAGTACTTGAACGCCCAAAACGGAGTCCGTATGTGACCATGGCGTCCATCACAAGTCGATGCTTTTCTGCAGTCCGAATCCTGCCTCCAAAACGTGTTGTACTTGATCTCTTTCCATCTTTGGGCCCAAAGTGACGTGGTGGCCTGGTGGAGGACGTTAGGAACACTTGAACTTGGTCCTCTATCAACTTCTTTGGTCCTCCATGCCTTCCATGTGTGTCTAGCACTCTTTTTAATCCACGTATGTATTTCTGAAAATGACAATGAACACACATCATGGCGCAGCAGCAATTCATCGAATGTAGAAATAATAATCATGATATAGGATTGATTCACCTTTGGTTTACAATCCATTAATATGGTCGTATCTAAGCCGATGATGTCCTCATCATTCTCCCCTTCTTGGCTGCAAGTCGTCCTCGACTTGCTCTTGTGACATTCTAAAGTGATTCTATTGTTGTCTGAACTCGAAAGTTCATCCATGTTGCACGACCACAACCAGTAATGCTCCCCTTCTTTGGGCTGACCCTGTAGCTTAAGAGAAAAACTAGCAAAATTTTACAAGACATCATTAGTGTTAATCCAGTCCTCTATTTGATTGTGATAGTGTAGCCCAAAAGAATATTTCATATTAGAGCAAATATAAACTTTATGCACCAAATACTCTCCTTTGCAATTGTACTTGCCAATAAAGTGATATGTATGATTAGACAACCAAGAAAATTCAGAATATACAAAAGGTTTCTCCTCTAAACATTTTAGATCACAAAGAATATCAAATTCAATATAACCTAAAGTATTTAAAGAAGACATCAATTTCAATTCATCTTGTGCACAAGTAATAGGATGGAAAAGCTTTGCTTCAACACATGTGTATGGTTCCAAATAAAAAATATCACTCTTATTCACTACTTGTGGCATACAAGTACAAGAAGCATCATCGCACAAGTTCTCTTTATTATAAGGAACAACAACTAATTTATCTTGTGACAAAAGTAAATCAGCAGCAGGTTCCACAATTTCTTGCTCTTGAATAGCATGTATAGTGGACAAATTTTCAGCATTAAGGATCACATCATTCTTGCAGGTATTCACAGATAATAAAATTTCCTTTTCAGCACTCACAGCAAGCGAAAACAAAGAAGCAATATTGTTGTATGATTTGCTAACTAACAAGGTTCAAATTTTAAAATTAACCCCTTTCATGAACCTTCTCATATTATCTTCCCTGCATTGTTGTAATCCACCAAATATGATACAAATTTTAAAATCATGGAAGTATTATTCGACAGACCTACTACCCTGCTTCAATTTGTCTAATTTTGCAAGCAAATAATCAACATAACATTCAGGAACATATTCATCTCAAAAAAGCATTTTAAAATCTTTCCAGGTTTGTGAAACTTTGTTGTGCCTACACATATGTTTCCATGTAATCAAAGCATATTTTGTTAAAGCACTAGAAGCAGCAGAAATCATTTCATGTTCAGACAAGTCATAACTATCGAATTCTGCATCTATCTTAATCTCCCAATTAATATAAGCTTCAGGATCAAACATACCAGCATATATGGTTCCCTAGACCTACTTCTATAATATCATTATCGTTCATGTTATATACGAGTTATACTGTATTACTTAAAAAATTCTAAGGCCATTTTTCACTTAGCATCTTGGCCCCCTATGGTCAAATCCTGGCTCCGCCCCTGGTCTGGGGAATGCCTGGCCTTGGGCCGCGTGGCCGCTGGCCCGCCTGGCCCCCTACCCTTGCACTGTGCTGCACGCCGGTGGGACCCGCCTGTCCTGCAGCGCTTGGGCCCGCCTGGCCGCTCGCCTCTCTGCCGCTGCTCCGTGTCGCGAGTTCCCGTGCCAGCACTACGCGAGCACATGTGCCCGCCTCAGCGTCTGTCCATGCATGTGCAATTGACTTGCGTTGGTGTACTGCTGGCGGCTGTGGGTCCCACCAGGTGCAGGTAGTCCACTGACGCTTAATATCTTTTCATCCCGAGCTCGGAATACTGCAAGTAATATACCCAACGGAATTGTCTCGACGAGATCTTCACAAGGGTATACTCCAATTCGGCATCTGAGACTGATTGTATTTATGGTAATTCCGAGTGTATCTCAAAGCCGAATGACGGATGTCTCAATTAATGCCGTTTTCGGCATAATCCTGTAAAGCACTTAGAAATATCAAGACTCGTGGACATAATCAGTATAAGCCTAATAATGCATGGGACTATGTCTATATGCCTTTTATTTACCGAGACTTTGGCTGTCAATAACAGTAAAAATCAGGTCGTAGCGACCGCCAACAGTCAGCATGAGAGTTCAAGATATTTACAATCGAAGTGGTGTCCTTCTGGTTTATATCACACTCAAAAGAGAAAGTTACAACAAATGCGTAAACAAGAATCAATGGAGCGGCTTGCAAAGGTGGTACCAGCAAAGTCAGCAACAATCAAGCAGGTATTGTATTCAGGACAACTTGAATTAGAGCAAAGTATGGCCAATAATGTATTTATCGCCCTTAGAGCTAATATATGGCCGGTGTATTGTTCATCATCTCCCTTAGATAATTTTGGTCCAGAAGGTTATTTTTTGGTACGCAAGCTTTGCCAAAAAACAGGGGGGCATATGTTGACGACCAAAATTGACACGGTTGTGCAAACCGGTCAGACCGGTATGCACAAACCGGTCAGACCGGTTTAGCAAACATTGTCAAAATACAAATTGGACTTCACCATTGCGTAGCTCTCATCAAGACGATCAAAATTCATATGTGTAATGCCTAATTTGGGCTCCGGATGAGAGAGTTATGGCTTCGGGAAGATTCTGCACTTGGGCAAACCGGTCAGACCGGTTTTCCAATCTGGTCAGACCAGTTTTGATCTCTAATTTGAGTAGGTTTAGGATTCCGAGTTTTGTCCCGTATTGTAACCGACTCAAACGGGGTAAGACCATCCTACCCTATAAATATAAAGGACCAAGGCCGATTGAGTATCATCCAATCGATCAAATACATTTATCTTTCTATGTTTTGCATTACTTTTCACTACCACAAAAAGGGTTTGTAGAAGCAGCCTGTTTTTTTTTTGGCGCGGGTGCAAAACCGGGCCGTTGCTAGAGAAGGAGGACAGTACTGTAGCATTCGGCCCGGGCTTAAAAATGCATCAGCTGAGCCGGGCCAGGGGGTCACCCGACCCTTCTAATAGGGGCCATTTTCAGAGGCGGGTGACAAGCAGCCCCGCCCCTGGAAATACAACAGCCTCCCCACTGCTCCATTTGCTGCAACGGCTGTTAGCTTCACCTGTAGCTAGTTCCATTTGCTGCAACGGCTGTTAGCTTCACCCGCAACTAGTGCTTTCAAATAAAATTCAAGCTGACCTTTACCACCCCACTTCCTTATCCTTTACGCTGGCCACTCTTTCTCTCCCACTCCTCTCTCTCTCTCTCTCCCTCCTATCTCTCTCTGCCCAGCTCCACCGCACGACAGCCCATGGTCGGAAACGAGGGCTGGGGCGTGAGCGACCAGCGGAGGTGGCGTCCTCGCTGCACGGTGGCACGGTACTCTCGCGGGCAGGACCGGAGCGGCGAGCCGGTGGTGGAGCTGCCGGGCCACGCGTGCGGCGGCCGCAGCGGCGAGCGGGCGCCCCGGCGGTGGAGCGGCGAGCGGGCGCACCAGGGCGGCGGAGCGTCGAGCCGGTGGTGGAGTTGCTGCAGGCGAGCGGCCGCGTGTGGATCCATCAATCTCCTCCCTCCCTCACTCAGGCCTCGAGCTCGCCGTGGACGAGGGAGCTGGAGGGCGACGAGGCGGCGGCGAGACCTCCTCCTCGTGGACGAAGCTCCGTCTTGAGGGAGGTGGGCACGCCGACGACTCGCCTGCAGCAACTGGCCCGGGTGCCCGGGCCGGCCGGTGGAGCGGGTGCAGGGGTACCACCTACCTCAAGTGATGCGACGGTGGGCGGCGGTGGAGCGGCGTCGGTGGGCACCTGGTAGAGCGGCCTGGAGGCGGGCGGTGGAGCAGTGCTGCGGGGAGCGGCTGCGGTGGGCGTCCGGGGGAGCAGTGCTGATTTTTTTTAAATCGTTTTACAAGAGCGGGCGATACCGTGGCCCGTTGCTACAAACCAATTTGCAGCATCGGCTCGATCGCCCGCGCTCACAAACGTGCTTTTTAGCTGTGAAAAGTGAGCGCGGGTGATCCGCCCGCTCTTACAAATGTAATTCTAATCGTTGTTAGAAACGTTTTATGTGGTAGTGTTTACCTCCAAATCCTAACTCTTCCAATCCCCGTATCTTCTGTTCTTCTCTCGTCTCGATGATGTTTGAGGACGTTCTAGGTGGCCTGCCGACCTTAGAACAACCCTAGACTCTCAAGCTCCGACGGGGTCCCTCCCGAGCTCGAGATTTTAGGTTTCATCGTCACCCTGCCAAAAGAGGTCTGACCAGTTTTGCTCGAGGCAGCAGTGAGTTGTTGGCACGATTCCGTGTCAACGCCAAGTCCAAGTTGCTTGACTGCCAATCGTCTGCGTACTCCACGATCGGCGAGTCGTGCGCGGAGCAATTCAAATCACTGCGCCCTGGCACCGGATTAGTTAATACAAAATCAAAACAAATGAGCGCCAATTAGCCAAGGAACCGACCCTTGCTCCGGCCTATAAATACATGACCATCGGTAGAAGGAAAGACGGAGACAGAAACACAGACACCACCGCCAGGCTGCCGCGCTCATGCATCAAAGCAAGGAGTGTCGTCAGTCTGCCGGTAAACCACCCAGAGTCCAGAAAGCTTCTGCAGAAACGCAGAGCCCAGGGAAACAGAAAGAGAGGAAGAAGATCCAGAAGGAGTGTTGCTGCACCGGCGAGGCCTCGCTGCAAGGTGAGAAGCCTCATGGCGCTTCTCTAACTCGGCGCTTCTGCACTTTCACTGCCTCATCGTCAACTCCCTCTTCCTCCCTCATGTTTTCTCTACTCTGGTAAAAGGAATCAACGAGCAGTGCCCTGGCTATGCTGCGGCGTGGACGCGATCATGGCTCCATCCGGCAGTGGTTCATGGTATAAAATGGGTTGGACACGCATTGGCTCCATCCCTCGGTACGAAACTGGTTTGGACGCGAATTGGCTCCATTCAGTGGTGATTTGTGGTATAATGCGGGTTTGGACGCGCCTTGGCTCCATACCGCGGTGTAAAACTGATTCGGACACATAAAGACTCCAACCGGTTTATGCTCATCTGTTTGGAGGTCCTGTCTGCTATCTAAAAAGAATCATAATCTCAGCCATGTCCGGATGCATATAGGTGTCCATGTTAGGCTAGATACATGCAGCAAAGTAAAGTGGAGTGGGGTAAATCAAAGAAATCATAACCATCTGCTGAGATTAGATGGCGTCAAAGAAAACAGCCATGCACGTACTGTCTTGCATTCCATCAGTTCAGTGCTTGTATAAAACTAACTAGCATGTTCCTACAACATTTTGCATGTTCCATATTTTGCTAAGCCATGAAAGTGTTTAGCCATAAATACATGTCCCATATATATGTGTTCTCCTCTGCTTGCCACGCGCACAAATTTGGCCATAAAAATAAGAGGCCTCAACATGCTAACATGCTGTATATGCATGCTTATTCATCAATTGATGCCATGCATGTCACGGAACATTGAAATTTGCATTCCTACTAGATTGCATCCACGAAAGTCATGCTTTGTTAAATTATAAAATAAACTAAGCACATATATAATCCATGCATAGTCCCTTCCTCTGGAGTATCGTGGCATCAGCATCAACATAGATAAATTGTGCCACGGCAAGTCCGGCGCATAGGCGCAAAGCATCGCCATTCTGGTAGAAAAACAAATTAAAACTATGAGCATTGGCATCATCCCCTGATCAAAGTTACATGGGCATTCACCTGTGAGAATAATTCCAAAATCTCTCTCATACATGCATGGTTACCTGAAACATACGCCATATCATGTCCCTAACAAATATTAGGGATATAAATAAAATAATGATGAGCTATTGACCAATTGTATCTCAACTTGCTAAGCAATTCAACTAGCTAGCAGTGGTATGCCGAGTATACACTTGTCAAGTCAAACATAAATGCAAAGTGCTTCGTATGCATTCATAAATGCATATGTCATCTTCATTAAGTTTGAGTCTACACCAAGCGTTTATCTATGGCGACAAGACTGAAGACTGATTATTCTATTCTTGTAGTCATGTAATAGGCAGCCATATGATGTAATCTCTCTCTTCATGTACTCATATTGGAACTTTTAATAGGGGTATTCTCTATGGAGATGTAATTAACATAATTTTTATGAATATATAAAAATTATGGAAGCATGGACTCGTAATACTCGAATTTCTTACTTTGTTTCATTTAAATTAAACTAAATTTATCTTGTCTCTGCTGACGCGGAGGTGGGTGTTCACTCGTCTATTTCCCCGCTATCAGTCGACTAGACCACCCATTTGCTTGCTTCAGAACCCTAAACTTGTGTGAATCAGATTCATCCTTTGGGCAAAGTCTGTGTGTGTTGGCGGTCGTTACAGACCGATTTCCGACCTCCAACCAAGTATAAAATGAACACAACGGAGACTCACACCGTAGCTATAGGGTTTACTACTGATTATTTCCACGAGTTTTGGTGATTGTCCCGTGTGCAGGTATAAAATGGAGAAACACGGCATATAGGGTTCGGAAATGACCGATTCGGCCGAACGACGCGTTTCAGCCGGTTACCCCCTTAGCCGTACGAGTCGGTGGGAGCCGTACACGTCATCCAATGACGGTGCAAGCCACGCAGGACAACCGCCAACTCATCCCGAGCTTCTGCCACATCACTCCGGACCGGCCCAACACAGATGACCGGCAACCCGAATCCAACCCGACGAAGCCCGAAGTCCACCGGAGGCCCTCAAGTCCAGCCCAGGACGCAAACCAC
>OAMR01000598.1:188554-206836 GCA_900205405.1 Echinochloa crus-galli | reverse complement strand
CTCAAGATCAAGAAAACTCGAGGAGTAGGATCCCAATTGAGTACCATAGAAAAGATACCAATCGGAGGATCAAAATTGATACCACTTGAAGATGAAATCCAATTGAAAGAACAAGATGTGGTATCAATTCAAAGATCAAATGGGAAGACCAAATCCCAAGCCAACTCTCATCCAAATGACCAAAAACCAAGCAAAGGAAGAAACAAGGTCACTAAAGATGAGAAAGTCTCGGTCCCCTAAGACAAGGGTAACGGCTCAACACAACCGAGACAAAAGCACATCAACAAGTGCATGGCTCAAGAACAAGAGCAAGATAAGCACAGACTCCCTCTCAAATAAAGCCGAAGTCCCCCTCAACTAAAGACACCTAGCAAACTAAAAACTAGGAAAAGAAGAGGACTCAAAACCAAAAGAAGAGAAACGCTCCAACGCCAATCAAAAGAAAAGAAACCAAAGGAGCAACAAGAAACCTGAAGACAAAGCAAGCCCAAAAACACAATGATGCTCAACTCATGTTACCCAATGCATTGATGATATCAATTGACAGGAAATAAAAGCATTGTAACATGATTTCAATTAAATGAATAAAAGCTTGGGCTAGCAAACATGTCAACAAGGCACAAAGCATCTATACAAAGATACAAACTAAAATGATACAAATGAACAACATGCCAATTGCACAAATGCAAGCATATGGTAAAGCATGGCAAGATGATCATGAGGATCAGACACTAACAAGAAAAGTGACTAATCCACCAAGATATAGTACAAAGGATAGCAAGATAAGGTATACAATATCACAAAGGTATCAAGAACAAGGTGGCTTGCCTACCATGGTATATACACAAAAAAGACATGGAACATGTCATGATACAAGTATACAAGTGAGCACAAGGGGAAAGGAAAACTCACTATACATGTGTACAAAGGCTTTCGAGAGCCATAAAAGCGATGTGGAGAACCAACTTGCCTTGATCACACCAAGTGCAAAAACCAAGTACCATGGAGCTCATGTTCTCCAATCACGTCCCCGTACCTACACACAAGGGGACAAAGAAGACCGAGTCTTGGATCCCGAAGGGTTAGCAAGCATATACTTGGGAATCCAAACCGTGGTCACACGGGTAAAAGATACACTCAACTTATCATGTGGGTTAGCATGATGCAAATGCTGACTCAAATGCGATTATTTTCAAACACTCTTGGAACCATGCCTCAAAGGAGCAACCCGAGAAGAAGAACGAGTGCTACCACTAGCAAAAAGGCAATGATCCCTCGAGGTCTTAAGAGAAGAACCAACACAAGCACCATGAGAAGCATGTCGTGGACCAACACAAGAAGAATTAGAAGCATGTCCACGATCATGACCTAACTCACTAGAAAACGAATCATAAAACCCGTCAATAAATTGTGCCTTCTTAGGCTCACAAGTGCTCATGCCATGAGAAGGGCTATGAACAACCAAAGGCCTAGAAGCACAAGCTCTCCGCATTTTCCTTGCACGGCGGTAGCAAAAACTCTCTTGATGCCCATCTTTCTCACAATAAGAGCAATGGTACAAAGGCCTATCTGAAGGCTCAGCTCGAGAGGATAAATTACCATTCTCATTGAAGTGAGAAGTCCCTTGGGACTTTGAGCAAGTAGCATCAACATCCAACTTGGTGCTTACATTAGGACCACACGTGCCATGGAAAAGACTACGCGGCTTCCTAAAAGCTTTAGCACGCACACGTCGCTCGTGCTTGACACGGCGAAAGCAAAACTCAACGGTATGCCCTTCTTTCTTACAAAAGGTGCAATAGAACTTTGGTTTGGGGGATTGAGTTCCAAAGATATGAGAAGCACCCTTGCCATTTGAATCACTTTGGGCAACACCGGAAGAAGCAACAAGCTTAGGAGTAGCCATAGAAGAGCTATCCAAAGCACCAACCCAAGTGTCAACAACCAAAGATTCACGCTCAAGAGAAGAAGTCAACTCCGGTTGAAAAGAAGCAATTTTAGAAGCAACAACATCGGAGTGACAAGAGACATGAGAATCCAACCCCTTAGCATAAAGACTCTTGCATCTTGTGCGCAAAACCTCATTTTCAAATTTGAGGCGCTCACAAGTACCACATGGAGCATTTTTAAAATTTTGCATCTCCTCCTCAATGCACTTGGCATATGTGGTTTGCAAGAGCTCATTCTCTTTCTCAAGGTTAGCACTCATTTCATTGTGCTCAACCAACTTGGCGCTCATATCATCGCGCATTTTCTTCAAAGCCAACACTTCACTTTCCAATTCAATGCATGATGTGCAAATGAGACCACATGAACAAATATCATCATTCACATCAAGCATATCAACATGATTATCACAAGGAGTAAGGCAAACATTATCATCAAGAACCAAAGAGCACATGCTACAAGGCATAGACTTCATCTTACAAATTTCAGCCCTAGCATGCTCAAGTTGTTCTACAAGAGTGGTGTGAGTCAATTTTAATTTATCAATTTCAGCAAGTAAGGATTCACAAGAGACACATGGTAAGGAAGCACTTGACTCCAACAAAGCAATCTTACTTCTAGCCTTGTCAAGATCATCATCCAAAGCAACAAAAGAGTTGCAAGGCATAGAAGCATTGGATTTCAACAAGTTATTTTCAGATTGCAAGCAAGCAAGAAATGAATTCAATTCATCATTCTCTTTAAGCAAGCTACTCACATCATTTGCAAACTCAAGAGCTTCTTCTCTAACATTCTTATTTTCAATAAGCAAAGCATCACAAGATTTGCATGACAAAGGTGAGTTCTTAAGTTCCACATTCATCTCACCATAGGCACAAAGGCGGGTGAACAAGCTAATGATACCTTGGGTGAACTTGACCTTGCTTCTCTTCATAAGCTTGTCTTGGAGATCGTAATCTTGAGCCACCAAAAGCCGAATCAAAGCCGACGCCTCCTTATCGTTCTCCAACTCCTTGCACTTTCTCCTCCACTTGCGGTCATCTCCCGAAGCACTCTCCATCACATCAATCTCTGAAGGCAAAGACACACAAGAGGAAGAGCTTGGTGCCATAACTCGAAGCACCGGTTAGGATTAGCCAAAAATAATCTCAAATCATGCAAACCAAAACCGCAAGCAAAAGCGCCCTTTTCTCGTTGCCCTATGGATCACAAAACCGGTTAAGGTGGAATGATCCTTAACCAAGCTCTGATACCAATTGAAGGATCGATACGGCGACCAAAGAGGGGGGAGTGAATGGGAGCCGATAAAAATTTCTTCTCGAAATTCGGCCTATGTCCCAAAATCACTCGAACGAGTCAAACTCGCTTCCTTGCCAAGTCCACAGAGCCACTGGAGTACTTCTGGACCTAGGAGCAAGTCTCACCTAGAAACACACAGCGGAAACAACAAACAACCTAAAACACTAGATAGAGGCAAGGAAAACAGAATCAGGAGGAAAGTCCGGAAACTCCGCACTTCCGGAAACTCCACACTTTTGTCCGGAAACTCCGCACTTTTCAGAACAGCCACAGGAACCCGCGGCACACCCTCTCAAATCCATCACCGGATCTCCCAAACAGCTAGAGCTCTTGAGACGAAACTTTGGGGAGATGATCAGCACTCCAAGGAGATGCTATGCCCCAAAAATCTCGGCTCTAACTCCCTACAAACCGAGAAATCACGAATCACACGGAAGAACACCTTCCCACGAGTTCATCCACAAAACTTCAAATCGAGACCGATTCCCGGCGTTTGAGGGGTCAAGATCATCCACAAAGAGGCGCAAGGCACTCACCCATGATCCCCTCAAAGAAATCCGGAGCCAAACGGCCTAGAAACAAAGAATCGAGGTGACCACGAAAATCCCACAAAAATAGCTTCTAAAATCTCGAAATAGACAAATCTCAGATCTTGCAAGGGACACAACCTAGAGCACGAAATTGATCTTTGGATTATCACAAGAGGTTCGGTTACAAGCCACTCCTAGCAACAAACAAAGCTAGGATGGCAAAAAGATCACTCAAAGATCCAACTCTCTCCTCTCTTCCTCTCACCAAGAGCACCCCAAAAAGAAAGACCACTCCCACCCAACTAGCCAAAGAGATGGCTATCCAATCAGCCACTCCTCCTATATATAAGCCCTCCGGACAAATGACCGAAGTGCCCCTACACTAGGAGTTACAACTCAAGCCCACGCAGGGGCGTTTTGGTCAATACATTAATAGACCCATCGAGCGGACATGCATCCATCGGGCCTTGCTTACCTCCGACGTAAGCTCCTCGATCACGCCACGTGTCCCCCGCTTCGAAGCTTCCCGACGCACCCGGATACCGTCTCCGTCACGCCGAGCCTTCGGTTGATGGTTTTCTGGTAGTACCACCAAACCCCGCGTACTTGGTCCAGCCTCCACGCCAAGCCTCGAGCATGCCAAGCCTTTCACCTCCGGCTCCCGGATGGTCTACTCGGTCTTTCCTCGTTCCTTGACTCGGCCGCGCCCAATGTACCGGCTTGATCACTTTCATCCACGTTGCCTTGCTTGTTCTTGCACCATGTGAACCGCACTTGATCCCACTGGCCACCGGGTCCCTCGAACCAAGCCTACTTGTCTCTCCGCTCCTGGGAGGCCGCTCCGGCTAAGACCTTTCGCGCTTGTACTTCACCTGCACCAATGCAAACCAAGCCGCATCCTACACCTGCAATAATTGAGCCAAGGCGAACGTCAGCCCACACAACGTTGTCAATCACTCATCACAAGGAAAGCGACCATCCACTCGGTCCCTCGGACACACTTGGTCCTCAGGCCGAACCAGGCTTATCCATGACCTCTCGCATCCGCCACTAGACCACCATCCAGGAGACAACCATGAGCGTCCAACTCACAACCTTCGGCCCAACCAGGGGGAGGAGCCCCCTCGGTCCCTTGGCCGGTACACAAGCTCAACCGCCTTCTAACACCTATAAAAGGAGATGCTCATCACTTGTTTCAACACACACTCAAGCCAAGAGCTCCATTTGTCACTCTCTCTAGTAGAGTTCGGATAGTTAGTCTAGGAGTTAGAGTCGAGTCGAGCTGTGCCTCGGAGGTTCCGGAGTCATCTTCAGAAGCTCTGGTATTAGCTCTTCTATCTTTCACTTTCTCTTTTATAAGACACTGAATATCAATATAATATCATTTTTTCTTGGTGATTTATACTTTATTCTAGATACAAGTATTTCAAGTTTAGACTATAGTCAGTTGTTGTGCTAGTGCTCCTAGACCTTGTTAGATTCTCTGTCTTGGCGGGATCTTTCGACTTAGCTTGATACTATTGGTGAACTGTCACTAGGGTATTGATGGGTTGCTTGCTTTTACTAGTGAAGTAAGTAGTTGTTGATTAGTATGGGTGTAGTACCCAGGCTAGGCAGTGACCTTGGTTTGCCCCCGATTCAACGAACGTGTGGTAGCCGTTAGGTGATGATAGCCCTATACAGTCTTTGTAATCCATCTCGTTAGTCTCGGCTTGATGTGAACCCGCTGGGATTTGTGCCCGATCTTTCGATGAGAGGGGGATAACTTCGATTTAGACTGGAGAGACGTTCACGGCCCGACTACAACACCACAAGGGCATGCACTGCGCCTTAGCAACCGATACACCAACTCCAGCGGTTGCCGCGATCTTGTGGAGCACGATCAACCAAACCACTAGGGTTATTCCTGCAAGCAATCGAAGAACAAGCAAGAACAAGTAGAACAAGCAACTCAATTGCAAATATCTACCAACATAAACTCATGAAGGTGGGGTTCCGTAGACTCGAAGACGGGCGACTGGACCAGCACGCGCGCTTACAAGCAAGTAGCAATGGCTAAACTTTCATCTAAACAAAACCCAATCTATTTGTGGCGGCTATGGAGGTATATGAGAGGGTGGAGGATGACCAGGACCTGGTGGGGGTCGTCCCACAACCCTAGGATGCGTCCCTAATGGACCCAACTTGATACATGGCCCATCGGCCCAAAATAAGGTGACACAGCACCGTGGGCAGAAAAGGTGTCTGTGGTAAATCGATGATTGCGGCCGCATCGAAAGAGATATGAAGGTGAGTCCGGATCCATCTGAAAGTAGACTTGATAAGCTTTCCATCAAGTACTTAAACGCCCAAAACGGAGTCCAGATGAAATCGTGGCGGCCGTCGCAAGTCATCAGCACTTTCCTGTAGTCCGAATCCAGACTTTCCAAAACGTGTTGGATTTGGTCTCTTTCCTTCCTTGGGCCAATGTGACGTGGTAGCCTGATGGGGAACGTGGGAATACTTAGAATTGGTCCCCAATCAACTTCTTTGGTCCTCCATGCCTTCCATTTATGTTTAACACTCTTTTTGATCCAGCTATATATTTCTGAAAATGTCATTGAACACACATCATAGCGTATGGTCATATCCGAGCATGTGATGTCCTCATCATTCTCTCCTTCTTGGCTGCAAGTCATCCTCGACTTGCTCCAGTTGTGGCATTCAGAAGTTCTTGGCTTGAAGTTGGAACATGGAGCGAAAACTATGCTGCCCGACAACAACCAGGAATGCTCCCCTTCTTTGGGCTGAACCTGTTGAGTAAGAAAAACACAAGGAAAACTCTGCAAGACAATATTAGAGTTAGTGCAGCCCCCTATTTGATCATGGTATTGCAGCCCAAAAGGTGAATTCAGATTAGAGCAAATATAAACTTTGCGCACCAAATACTCTCCTTTGCAACTATACTTGCCAATAAAGTGATATGTATGATTAGATAAGCATGAAAATTCAGAATATGCAAAAAGTTTCTCCTCTAAACATTTTAGATCACAAAGAATAACAAATTCAATATAACCCAAAGTAATTAAAGAAGACATCAATTTCAGTTCATCTTGGGCACAAGTAATAGGATGTAAAATCTTTTCTTCAGCTCATTTGTATGGTTCCAAACCAAATGAATCACACTTATTCACTACTTGTGGCATATGAGTAAAAGAATCATCAACACACAAGTCCTCTTTATCACAAGGAACAACAAGTAATTCACCTTGTAACAAAGAAAATTCGGATTGCTCTAAACCAGCACCTAATTTCTTTTCACTCAAATCATTTGCAAGTTGAATCTCAATTCTTGAAGCAAGGTCAATTAAACAAGAAATCGAATCATATGTTTCATGCAATAGCCTATTCTGAATTTCAATATTAAGCCCCTTTAAAAATCTGATTTCAATTGCTTCTTCACATTCTTCCAAACCACAATGCAACATACGAACTTTCAGATCATGATAATATGCAGCGACAGAGTGTTTACCTTGTTTCAAACTACCTAATTTATCAAGCATATGATTAGCATAATATTCAGGAACATGATTTTCTCGAAGAATTCTTTTCATATCCTTCCATGTTTTAGGAACTTTATCATGTCTCAACAAGTGCTTCCACAAACTCAAAGCATAAGTAGTTAAATTAGTGGAAACAACGACCACTTTTTGCTCTTCAGACAAATCATACTTTCTAAGTTCTTTATCTATTTTTAGCTCCCAATCAATGTATGCTTTAGGATCAAACTTACCATCAAAGGAAGGCAAGAAGTGAATGATGTCCTCAATCTGAAGGTGTCATTTTGTGAGCTCGAAAATCTCCGTATCACCTGCCATGATTAGTAGAAAACAAGAAACACAAAAATAAGATGTATCCTCCTATCAACTACTAGATGTGTTGGTTGTAATTCTCTCAAACTATCCTTGTTCAAACAAGGTCTTACAAGTTCTTACCAAGCCAAACAGGAGGTGACGGAAACCAACAAGACAACAACCTCAAAGATAGTGTATCGGTGTCGCAGCAACAAGACCTGTCAAGCTGTAGTCATATATGTGAAGCCATAGGTGGGCTTAAAACAAGGAATATACTAGAACCACATTAGTAACAAAAGCAAGCTGAATAATCGTTCAACGGCGGTACTGTGCTGGTCCTAAGCTAAATCATGCTAGAGACGTGAGCCTAGGCACAAAGGTAGTCACCAACAAAGAACAGCTAGCACAGCACAAAGGAAAACACCAAATTCAGCCCCTTTTTCTCACTTCTTGTCTTTTTTCTCTCTCTTTTTTTGCCTCTCTTTTTTTTCCTATTCTTTGTTTTTGTTCTCTTTCTTTTTTTCCACTTTTTTTACACCTTTGCTGAATATCAAGACAAATCAGCACAAAACGATGAGTTTACACAGATTGCAGATCGCCAATCTCCAGGACAATTACGGAATGCTCAAAAGGAATTTTTGAACACTGATAGATCCGTTGGAAAGGTAACAAGATAAGCTTTTTAGATTGTATTTAAACACTTGAATCGGACTTAATATGAATCTGTGATGACCAAAACACAGCAGCGATATATCTGATGATAATGGATCTCGTGGCGACCAAAACGTGATAGAACTCAAAACTCTAAAAGATTAGACACTAGGACCAGCAACTCAACACAACCGATGCAACCGAAAACTCACCAAGCCCTAACTAAGCAGTACTAGCAAAGGCTCAAAGAGTTTATAGGATTATAGGTAAACCAATCAACTATTTTTTTTGGCTTTACTGGACTATAGGAAATTAAAAATCAGCAAAGAATTGGATAACTCTCACCGATAAACCTCGCTCTGATTACCAACTGATGTGAACCCGCTGGGGTTTGTGCCCGATCTTTCGATGAGAGGCGTGGGGGATAACTCGATTGGAGGAGACGACGTTCACGGCCCGACTACAACCTTTCAAAGACTACACCTTAGCGACCAATACACCACCTCCTATGGATGCCGCGATCTTGTAGGAGCGCGTCACCCGACCTGTCCTGCAAACAATCGAAGAACTAGCAAGAACAAGTATGATACAAGTACTGAATTTACTAGATGGGAATGAAGTGTCTCAATCTCAAACTCAATCACCAACGAAATGGGGTTCCGTCGACTCGAAGACGGGCGGCTGGACCAGCACGCGCGCTTACAAGCAAGTAGCAATGGCTAAACTTGATCTAAACAAAACACAATCTGTTTGTGGCGGCTATGGAGGTATAAAAGAGGGTGGAGGACGACCAGGACGAGGTTGGGGTCGTCCTACAACCCTAGGACGCGCCCCTAATGGACCCAACTTGATACACGGCCCATTGGCCCAAAATAAGGTGACGCAGCACCGTGGGCAGAAAAGGTCTCTGTAGTAAATCGACGATTGCGGCCGCGGGAACGTGGGAATACTTAGAATTGGTCCCCAATCAACTTCTTTGGTCCTCCATGCCTTCCATGTATGTTTAACACTCTTTTTGATCCAGCTATATATTTCTGAAAATGTCATTGAACACACATCATAGCGTATGGTCATATCCGAGCATGTGATGTCCTCATCACGGCCTGCAGGGCTTGTCGTAGTGATTGGCACCATCCCTTCTCATCCCTTTCCGCGTGGTGCGAGATCTGTGCCCCGAAGTTGGGACATAGAGTTTAACCCATAGTCACAGGAAACGGGTCGGTGGCTTGTTCCACGGTCCGGGAACGTCGTCCAAATTCGAGGATCGGGGTCACCATGGGTCATCATCCCAATTTTCGTTGGATCATCGTCCCCACCCTCTAGGGTCATAAACTCTGGATCAAGGTCCTAGAGGTCGCCAGGGAGATGCTCCAACATGAGGTAGGGATGATGTTGCAGCACAGATCGGACAAGGAATATGCACGAGGAGTTTTGGGACAGCGGAGGAGGTGCTGTTGCGGAATGATTGGACAGGGAATTTGTGCGGATATATAGGAACGACAGCATTGCATCACTGCAGCGGCTTCATGAGGGAGACAACAAGAGGAAGAAACACTGTTGCAGGTGACCTTGTGCATCTATTAGATGAGGCTAAAGCAAGGCGGAGGAGGGCTGTAAAGCTCAGTAATTGGCGTAATTGGCAGCCCATCTAGCCCTTTTCTTTTCCCCTTTTCTCTCTTTCCTTGGTTTCACTTGACTCTTCTATACCTCATTCCGGGGTCATCGACCCGACACCCCTTAGTTCACGTACCATGTTGCGAATTTTCGTCTCAAAGGGGTATACCCCCTCCGTACCATAATTTTATAAAGCATCAACCCTCGACTCCATTCCTCAACCCAGTTGACTTGGGAACTTTGTGACTATGTTTAACCTGATCTTTAAGTGATTTCCCCTCTTAACTGCTATACCTCTTTACTTGAGTGATCTGGATAGATAAAGAACATAGGAATCCTTATCTCGTCTCGTTGTCCTCCTAGTTAGGTAGCCTTTCTCTTTTCTATCGGAGTTATCTTGAACTATGTGTCATGGTCTATCACTCTTATCATTACCGTTATCCCCCGTCTCGGTTGTAGTGTAATCTTCTGTGATATCCTCAAATACCTGTTTACTAGTACTCTTGCCATAAGCATCCCTGAGGAAAACCGTTAAAACACTCATTATTCCAGTACCGGGATTCACAATCCTAATATTGGATCATAAGAAGTGTCAACACTGGCGCCACCGGAGGGGGAGGGCTTGAGGTCGCCACCGGCGGTCATCCACCGCCATCGAGGGGAATCGCGAGGGAGGGGAAATGGTAGGTGAAGAAGTGGTTGGGCTCATGTTCTAGCATGAGGCGAAGGTGTGGGTGGAGAAGAGAGGGGGAGGATTGGTGTGGCCAGTAACGGCCGGTGATGCCATGAACGCCATGGCCAAGCCGCTACGCCGTGGGGAGCAAGGTCGCGGTGGTGAAAAGAGGAGTTGGAAGGGAGCCACGTGTGTTCTTGAGCGAGGGTTGGGTGTGGAGTAGCGCCAAGCTGAAGGGAAGTGCCGGTGATGGCCGAGCCACCGCGTCGCCGCCATGGACGTCGGCCGTGCGCGCTGTGTGAGAAAGGAGGAAGAAGGGGGAGTGGACCGGAGAAGAGTTGGAGGGGAAAAAGCAGACTTGGCCAGTTTCGACCCAGAGGAGAGTTTGGGCTGTTTCGCGAGAGAAGGAGTTCGCCGGGGGCTGGATTTGAAAGATCCAGGGGCTGAACTGCATTTAACCCTAGACTCTGGGGGCTAGATTGAAAGTTTGCCGAGTTCTTTTGTGTTCTTCAGGTGAAACTTCGAAAAATTGCCAAAAATCATAGGAAATTCCAAAAATGAAAAGTCTAGTTGTTTTGAACTCCTTGTGAAAAGCTCTATCCAGTGATATAGCATGCATGCATGCATGAAAAGTATACTTTGCTGTACGAATTTATTTACTTCTTGCATGTGTTCCTTTAGTCAGGTTATTGCGTAATAAATTGTAGAAAAATGCTAAAATAGTAAATCTTGTTGCATTGCATTCCTGGTAACTAGATATACTCAGTGGAGTAACATGAATAAGCAGCAAGTTCACTCTTGCAGCATTTTTGGATTTAAACTTGATCTCATGCTTAGAAACATGAAATATTCATATCTAATTCTCTGTGCATGATAAAATCATGAAATAAAGTTTGCCATGTCATTTTCAAGAAGTAGCACTTAGTTATGAATTTTACTTCCATGTAAATGTTGTTTATATATTATCTGTCATTTTGTCTATGTTTAATCATGGAAATTTTGAATAAATAGGAAACATGCTTGAAACTGAGTAAAATTTATTTTACAGCTGAATCTAATCATAATTGAGACGCTGATAAAGGTTGAGCTGTTAAATGTCTTTATATGCTGAGTTGTGATATCATTCTTCACCAGCTAGATGAATTTGTATGAATTTTAATATATTCTGTGCTTGAGATAAAATTCTGTAAATTTCACAGTATGCTTGAAATGCTCATATGTTTGTTCTATCAAATTCTCACTGCCATATAGTGCCCCTAACTTCAGATATAAATTACTAGCCTTTATCATTGTTTAAATAATGTTGCTTAGTAAAATATCTTTTGTATGGACTTTAACCTTTCAATTTGCTTAGAATAGATAGTAGAGCATCTTCAGAAAATTTTATGCTGTTTTCATATCAATTAATTCAGTTTCACATTTAAATGTGAAAACTAGCATTGCTAGGAAATGATTTGATTTGAATAGCTTAAAGTCATGTCATGATAATCTTGCTGTCCAAATAAGTTTGTTATGTTCAGATACATGTTACCTTGCCGTTGAATAAATTTTGAATGCTTGCTTTTGCCCTTTCATGTTTTATTCATGTATGCCATACTAGTTGCTAGGAAAACACAACATGTGCATTAGTGAACGAACTTTATAAAACTTGTCTTAAGGAGTTAATGAAGGAAGTACTTCAGACAAGAGTAGTTAACTAAATGCATAAACTGAGCCTTTCTAGCGAAGAGGAAATCTGCACCTATTCGGTTAACGAAGAAATAAACTTGCTAATCTTTCACTAGCAAGCTAGGGCCTTGCTCTCATTCTCGTTAAAATGTTTTACCTCTGTATGATTGAGTTGCTGCACTCATAATCATGATATATGCATTTGTGGCATAACCATTCTCGAGCTCACGCACATGCATCTTCATGTCATTTAGATCATTTGCTAGCCGGCGGAGATTGCAAATTGGTGTTGGAGTCCGAGAGTGAGCCGCATGAAGCTTAAGTGCACGTAACCGAGGCAATCGAGCGAGATCCGAGCCAAGCTGTCACACCTAATTTTCGAAGAGAAACCAAGTGCATCTCATATGTGCGCCAGGATCATGTTTACACACATACGATAGACAAAAGAGTGTAATATCATAGCATAGTATTCAAACGTACAAGAGGATTAATAACTTATTACAATATTCTTTTATTACACTCTCGGGAGACACGAAGGTCTTTATCGAAGAACACTTGATAGCTAGGCGTAGCATCTTCGTCTTCAGCTTCCACAGGCATCATGACTGGGGTAAGCGCAAGCCTCAGAACTCGTCATAGTCGCTGTAGTACTCTTCACCATTGTTCTCCTCTGAACAGCATAGCAAGTGTGAGTACACCTAACTAGGTAATAAGCAAGCGGGGGGAAGATGCAAGGCTATCAAGAATAGGCTAAGGTTCATAGCGGTGAGCTTTTTAAAGTTGGTCAAGTTTTATTAGCAATTTCCAATTTACTAGATGTAAATTTATACCAACCCACTTAAGCATTTAGAAACATCTCATTCCAAAAACCATGAGTAAAACCACGATTTAAATTCCATCTTTAATTTCAATTATCATGTGAGGGTCCAAGCCGCTCTTGACCGTGAGCACGGCTGATATATCAGTTTTACACTCTGCAGAGGTTGTACACTTTCACCATAGCTCGTGTTCCCCATGTTGCCCGGGTTGGCCAAACCCTTAAACACTTCCAAGGTGAGTGGCTAGGGGTCCACTTCGAAGCCTTTACCAAGGAATGCAAAAGTCCAACAACCCGCAAGAGTTACAGCTGGGCGGACCACAACCCTCCCTAATGGTTAGCACCTTAGCAAAGGCTGCTACCCCAAGAGGACCAAGTTGTACCCTTGCAACCCCAAACCCCCTCTGCTCCTTTCGGATTAAGGCCATCAGTACAATCACACCCCTAATTAATCGGCTAAGGTTAGAGCCCATTTTGACACCATGGTTGCACTGTTTTCTTGGGTGGTTCTCCATGTTCCGATTAAAGAATAGTTTTCTTGTATTAAAAAACATTTCACCGACATTTTACCATCAAAGTTGCCATGATGTTATAAAGATCCATTTAAACCATTCCCCAGGTATAGCAACGCTAAGCATAACTAACCCAAAACATTATTTAAAACGGGGTTGTTCCAAGGAATCATGGATAAAAGACTAGGTAAATCCTTAAAAAGGTGTTCCCATCAAATTAATGCAATAAAAGTAAATTTTAGTTTTCATGCAATTATATAGGACAAAAAGATTATGCGGGGAGGGCCACTTGCCTTTCTCTACAAAGATATCCTCTTCTTCTTCAAAATATTGTCCTTGATATGCTTCGACGGGCGGCTCAGTCGCAACTGGCACGAGATCTACGATTCAAGCAACAAAACATACAACAATAAGAAAAACAGTACATCAAATATTGTTAACAGACTAAAACAAGCCTCTAAAACTAACAAGCTCGAAAAGACGAACGCGAGGACACCAAGAACGCTAAAAACGGAGCTATGACGGAAAAGATATGGCTAAAACAAGGTGTAGGGACCTGCTGGCAAAGAAACTGTGTTTACAGGGGCTTAACTGAAAGAAACCAGGGACTAAAACATAAATACGCGATAAAACCCAAGGGCAAACGCGCAAAACTGACAGGGCTGGACTTCGGGTGAGATATGTGGAAAACACAGGGGCTTAAACGATAAAAACAAGACCTAATAGCAAGGATTCTTTCTGGTGGAAGGACCGGCTTGTGATATAAAAAGAACCGGGGGTCCTTTTTGCAAAACAGCACAGGCTGGCTCGGTTGACCGTTATGTGCTCGGTTTGACTCGGGGCTAGACTCGATCTGGGCCATTGATCGCTCAGTGGACGGCTGTCAGAGGCGGGCGGTGGCAGGCGGCGGCGGGACGCCGGCGCGCGGCGGCGCCGAGCGGGGAGCACGCCGGAGAAGTTCGAACTCGAGCTACGAGGCTCGGTTTTATGTGCGGGTTGGCCCTATGGCTTCAGGGCGACGAGGCGAACACGGCTAGGGGGTTCAAGTTGGCGCAAACACGGCGGCAGCGACGCACGATGATGAGCAGAGGCGGCGAAGCTTCGGCGAATCGGATGGGGGTGCGAAACAGAGAGTGAGAAGGGGTCGGGGAGCTTCGTTACCTCGGTGCGATTCTTCCTGTGTGGTTGAGTCGGGAAGGACGCGGCCACGGCGGCGGATCGACGACGCGGCAGAGCTCCGGTGATGGTGGCGGCGCGGATTGGGGCTGCGGTTCGGGTTGTTGGACGGTGAGCGTGGAAGAGTGCGGTGCACAGTGTTGTGATATGATCCAAATTCACCGACGGAGCGAAGCGGAGGCCCATTACCAGAGGTTTGGGCCGGAGCAAAGGGGTGTTGTGTTTTTCTCTCATGAGCGCACAGTTTAGTCCCACATCGGCAACGCAACCAAGCATGGTCACGTGAGCTGCCTATATAATAGAGCTTTGCCCTTCATGAATAATCATCCTCTTGTAAGCCGCCAATAGGCGTTGTAAACACACACCTGATATAGTAAAGTGTTGCTGGCTGGCGCCCGTGGTTTTTTCCCTTCTACATCGGAAGGGTTTTCCATGTTAAATCTCGTGTTTCCTGCGGTTTGATTTCTTTACTTCTTGTCGTTTATTCGTCATTATTTATAGCACACAGAGGCTCGGCCGGGGTTTTATAGAGCGGAGGAGGGGATAGGGAAGGCCGGTCACGGCGGGGGACGGAGAGGTCGGCCATCAATGGCGCTCGGTGGTGGGAAGCTTGGTGGTGCGGCCGTTTTGAGTGGGGAAGCAAGGTGGTGGAGGTGGGAGTGTTCCACTGACCATTGAATGCCGCTCGGTGGAGGGTAGAGGGAAGGGGTGAAGGAGAGGGAGCGGCGCGGGAGCTCGAGCGGCATGGCTGGGGGGCGCGGTTGGAGGTTGGGGACGGAACGGACGGTTAGGCCCCGCCTGTCAGCGGCAGAGAGGGAGGGGAAAGGAGTTGGGCCACTGCTGGGCCGGAAGAGGGAGATGGGCCGGCAGGAGGGTAAGAGAGAGAGAGAGAGAGAGGGGGGGGGGTGAGCGGCTGGGCCGAGGGGGAGAAAGAGAGATTGAGAGAGAGTTTAAGGAGGGGTTTCAGACCTTTTGCATGATTTTGAAAAACTTCACACAAACCAAACAAAAGACATGCAAACCAAATATGATGCACAAACACTTATTGCTCCAAAATTATTTAAATGATGTTTAAATATTTTTAGGCTCAAATTGATTGAAAATTTTAATTATGTCCTTAGAAAATTAAATTTAACTAAGTTGCTATGATTTATTTGTGATGGAATTTTAGGGTGTTACACAAGCTCAGAAGGGCCCAAGGCCTGGGAAGAAGGCAAGCACCGGAGCATTCTAACCTATGATTGAAATCGTGCAATGGCTTTACTTATGTGTTCTTTATTGTGCATTTATGTTTCTAGGAGTTGCTTGCAAACTTAGAATTGCATTATCCTAGGAATCCCTTTGATTGCTACTAGTATGTTCCTTACCATAGTTGCTATGCTAATAAGACCGGTAGAAGCTGAGTGATTGCCTGTCACTCACGAGATAGAGGAGTTGCTTGACTTGTTTACTTGTTGGAACCATAAGGTCGGTGGATGGGGTCTTGTGTGATATTCATGTGTTGATTGATCGCCCCATCCACATATGCTTAATTTGTCAAGGCCCGGTCGTAGCTATCAGGGTTGGTATGTACCAGCCGCATGTCGGTTTTTAATGGGACTAGTAAACTGATTTACCTTTCTTATTCCTTTGCTCACATTCATGCATTGGCCCCCTTTTGTTGTGTGACACTTTCGTGCCTAGCTAGCAGACCAAAGCGGCCTAGTTGTTAACTTGCACGGCAGGCTCTGGGAAGTACCGGTGCGGGGACTAGTGCCAGGAAGGTATGCAGTGGTGGTAGAGTAGTTGGTCTAAGAGTTGGGAAAAGTTGCCGTGTGGTTAGGTCCTCACTTCGGGTGTGCATATGTCGTGTGGTTAGGTTTCCCCTTGCACGGTTTTGAAATCAATTCGAATTGTCCGTCCTTCGCGGTATATGAAGCTACTTGTCCACTTTGTTAGCACGTAGTAACAACTCAAATCAATGATCTAGAATGCTGAGAATGAAGTTGTATGCTTGCTGAAATTTATTTGCTTCAACTTGTGTGCTCTAGTTAGTGCAGATCTTAGTTGATAGCTTGCTGAAATTTAATTAAAAACTTAAGCTAAAACTTGAAAGTAGTGAACTAGAAGTTGCTTCTTTCGCAAATAAACCTTGAGCAATAAAGCCTTTGCATACCTAGGTTGTCTTTTATTTCTTTTCGGTTGTCGGTTAAGTCTTGTTGAGTATTAGTGTACCCAGCCTTGCTTGTGACTTGTTTTCAGGTGTGCTTGGTCGTGAGGAGCTTGATGCTTCTTAGGCTTGGTCGGTAGAGTTTGTGTCGTCCTCTCCGTGAGAGTGACCGCGGTGATATTACTTGTGTGGACTGCCATGTGATGTCTTGTATCATCGTTTAGCTTCCGCTCTTTGTGTTGTTTCCTTTGAACTCACACTCTGAACCTTGTTTAGCTTCCGCTCTGTGTTGTTTCCTTTGAACTCGCACTCTGAACCTTGTGTCATAATAACTTAATATTTGGAGTTAGTTTGTAATAGGGAAAATTTGCTACAGGACATCCAAAGTGAAATCGATTTGCTGGAACACACCGTTGACCACGTTATTGGATGGTGGACACTCGCGTTTTGTGTCAATTTGCTGGAAGACACTGCGTTGATTAGAATAATAGTTTTCAGCTGAAGAGGAGAGAGAAAGGCAAGGAAATGTCATTTTTACCCTTGGTCCCACCTGTCAGTTCCTTCTTCCTCCTCGTAACGAAGAAACACGCCACAAAAACACGCCACTATTCCGAAGAATGGGTGGTCCGCCCGACGTAGCCTTCTGTAGTCGAACCCCATAATGTTCAGGGTGCTGGTGAAGATAATATTGAGGGTGCTGCCCCCATCGATCAACACTTTGGACAATAGGACTTGGTCAATGGCTGTGTTGAATATCAGGGGGTAGGAGCCCAACTTGGGCAGCTGGACCCAGTGGTCCTCTCTAGAGAACGTAATGGGCATCTCTGACCAGTGTAGGTACTCGACTTGTCGGGTACTGATCAGATTGATTTCCTGGCTGTGTAGTTTCTTCTTCCTCCTGTCTGGGAAGGCGTCACGGCCTCCTACAATTACAATTATGTTCATCTGCTAGTCAATAGGTTGAAAATCTCCATTGGCATTTGTCGGTGCCGAGATTGGCCGCCCAACCTCAGCGCCTAACAGAATGCGCTGTGTCCCGTCCCTCGCCGGTCGATGCAGGAGCTAGCACAATGACACAAGGGGTTTATCCTGATTCCGGCCAGGGGGCTGTACGTCCAGCAAGGTGTGCTCTTGGCACTGTACTATCTTGCACCGGGGTGCTCGTAGTGGGGGGCTACAAGCTAAGCGGGAGAGGAGGAGAGGCCTCCAAGTCCCTGAACGAGTGAGTGATTGAGGCAAAGTGCCAATATCGTGAGCGTGGGTGTGTGAGTGTTCTGTCTGTTCTTCGTTCGTCCTCGTCTCCTTGGCCAGTGATTTCTTCCCCCTTTTATAGTCCAAGGAGGAAGGATAGCGGCCCTGAGGGGGTACAAGTACAAGCATAGTACGTGCTACAGGGGGGTGTACTAGGAGTGT
>OAMR01000598.1:156676-174759 GCA_900205405.1 Echinochloa crus-galli | reverse complement strand
CCCTTTCTGTGTGTCGGATGCCCTGTAGTCCCGAAGCAAGTATCTGTTCGTATCCTCTGAACTGCTCAGTAGTCGGTAGAATATCCTTATCAGACATGTACCCTCTCTACCCTCCTATCTCTTCTCTCTTCCTTGTTGTCATCAACCACCTCATCCGTTCCATTTCATCCACTCCATCTACCTAGGACAACTCGATTTAGGATTAGTGTACTTCTCGTTCTCCGTGGAAATCGATACCTGGAATCCTCCCGGGTGAAAGCTACATCTGTATCCGTCCGCTTGTGGATTTATCTGTAGGCCGTAAGGAGTGCCAACAAGCTTTCTGGCGCCGTTGCCGGTGAACGGTAGCTATTCTAATTCCGAACCCAAGTTGTCCGTGTATCCCATCACCATCTATCCATATGGATTCCACCCTCACCTTACGCCAGCACTCGGCTCCAACGGGCGATTGTTTCGAGCCACCACCATCATCACATCCCATATCCACACCTGGCTATGAGCTACGCCCCGGCTTCATAGCCATGGTTCGTGAGCAATCGTTCTCAGGAACGAAGGCCGAGAGTCCATACGCGCATTTGCGCGAGTTTGAGCAACTCTGTTCGTGTCTCGTCATTGCGGGCATGACACAAGAGACACTCAAATGGAAGCTATTCCCGTTCTCATTGACGGGAGGAGCGAAGAAATGGTACTCTCTGGCCGTTAGTACTATGGACGGGAGCTGGGAAGTTCTCAAGGAAAAATTCTGCCTAAACTTCTTCCCAGTCTCCAAGGTAGCCAGCCTCCGAGCAGAAATCATCAACTTTAAGCAATTAAAGGGAGAATCATTAGGAGTTGCTTGGGCTCGTTTCAAGCAAATCTTGGCATCCGGACCAGAACTAGGCCTATCGGAACCCATAGTTCTCCAGCATTTCAGCCTTGGCCTATGTCCCGTAGCCGCCACTTTCTTGGACTCTACTTCAGGAGGGTCGTTCTTTCATCTGGTTCCCAGTGAAGCGAGAATAGTCCTAGAGCGCATCTTGGACAACACTCCCTACACTGTAATCTATGACGAACTCCCCGATGAAGAAGAGAAATTCCTGGATTGTTTGGGCATTTTGCGGGTCACACCCGTTAAGATTAATGACCCTGAACTCTTCATGGATTTCCATATCTTCGATCTACCCAGTAATATAACCCATTCCATCTTCATAGGTAGACCGATCCAGAAGATTTTAGAGAAGGCACCAACAAATCAGCTAGTAGAGCTCAGGATCGGTAAAGAACTCATCCCTGTCTCTTACTCTCAATCCTTGAACACTCCATCAGAGGCAAACCCCGAACCTGACCCGTTAGAGGAAGTTAGGTCAGCTCACCTGTTAGACCTAGAGCAGCCTATCCTAGAAGAAGACCTCCCATTCTTCTCAGAAGAAGAGGAAACACACCCTCCGATTGAGCTCGATACAAACGAAACTCCAAAACCTTCCCCAATCGAGCTCAAACCGCTTCCACCTGGACTTAGGTATGCTTTCCTCTTTGGGGATAAGCAAACTCCAGTAATCATCAGTGATAAGCTCTCCGAATTAGAAACCCAACAACTCATCACTGTTCTGGAGAAGAATCGATCGGTCTTAGGATATTCTCTCCAAGACCTGAAAGGGATTAGCCCAAATCTCTGTACCCATCGCATCCCGATCGATTCTGAAGCAATGCCGTCTCGGGAACCTCAAAGACGGCTGAACAATGCCATGAGAGAGGTGAAAAAGGAAGTTCTCAAACTCCTTCACGCTGGGATTATCTACCCAGTTCCCAATAGCGAGTGGGTTAGCCCCGTCCAAGTCGTTCTAAAGAAGGGAGAAATGACGGTAGTACGCAACGACAAGAATGAGCTCATTCCTCAGCGCACTGTTACCGGGTGGCGTATGTGCATAGATTATCGTAAACTCAACAAAGCTACCAAGAAAGATCATTTTCCTCTCCCGTTCATAGACGAGATGCTTGAACGGCTAGCCAAACACTCCTTCTTCTGTTTCCTTGATGGTTACTCTGGATATCACCAAATCCCAATCCATCCTGAAGACCAGAGTAAAACCACGTTCACGTGCCCTTATGGGATGTATGCCTACCGGCGTATGTCCTTCGGGTTGTATAACGCACCTGCCTCTTTCCAACGTTGCATGATGTCCATCTTCTCCGACATGATTGAGGAGATTATGGAAGTGTTCATGAACAATTTCTCAGTTTATGGAAGGACCTACACCAACTTGCAGGGGACGGAGGAAGACGTGCTTTGGCACTCAAAATCTCTCGTCATGTGCTAGCTGTGCTACCAATAATCTTTTTGACCACTGATCAGCCATCCGTGTTCTAATCAATCCAAGGGTATTTTTGCCCACCGATCAGCCTTCCCTGTTCTCGGAGATCTTCGCTGAACCGCTCAGCCTGGCCGGTGGCCGCACTCGAACGTATCTTCCCAAGTTCAAATGACATCAAGCACGGAGGTCGCGGATCGGAGGAAGCTCCAGGGCCGCGAACAGGAACGGCGCACGGAGAAACGGCGCTAGGAAGGGATTTTTAGGTTAGCAAAGCTAATGGTGGAACGGTTTAAGTGCTAAAATTTCTCACCTCTCTTTCTGGCCTTCGGATGGAGATCCAGCGGTTGTGATGGAAGTTTTCATAGTTTGCATACGAAGTTGGTTTCCATAGGATACGTTGCCATAAAATAAATTACAAAAATAAGGCTAATTCATGAGACAATTTATTAAGTCTAATTAATCAATCATTAGAATATTACTCTAACACTACATTGTTAAATTATTAACTAATTAGACTTAATAGATTCATCTGCATTAGTATTGTGTTATTTAATTAACACCTATTTAATATTTTTAATTAGTATTTTTATATCTGATGTGATGGACTAAACATTAGTCATGTTGATCTAAATACCCACTAAATTTATTGATTTGATAGGGTATTATGAGTAGAGGAGGGAGTTTTATAGGATTGAAATAGAAGTTTTATTATTTTGATACTTAGACTCAGTTACTGACGGTGATTGACCGTCAAAGTTATATGTTACACATGAGTCGATGAGTGCAATGTAGTTAATGATGGTGATTGACCGACAAAGTTATATGTTTCATATGCGTCAAGGTGTTATATGTTACCTATGCGTCGATGAGGTCCGCACCTTCAGAACTTGTAAACCGAGGCTAATTGCTTTAGAAAGTAGAAAACAAATTAGTTGAAGCTATATATGTTCTCGGCTTCTCGCAAAATCTGGTGGAGTGGTGGATTTGGTAGAAAATGTACAGCTTTTTGGTTCGACACATCAGGACATCCAGGATGACCCCAATCCGGACGACGCGGTTTGCCGATTTTACATGTGGTCTTCTATGTTGGCTGCTGCTAGTGCAAGGGTCAGTTGCTAGGTGCATTGTTTTGATAGGAATTGAGCCTGTTAGACTGCATTTTTAAACAAAAAAAAAACAGAATAGTAGTTGTCTTGGTGTTTGGCACTGTTTCCAGCTGATCAGATTGATCTCAGCATCACGCACCTTGGAGATGGCTTCTATGCGGTTCTTCGCAGGATGGTCTTTTGTTCTTCGGGTTGGCACAAGCGTTTTTTTCTTTTGTTTTGATAAAACGTTGGAACCGGAAAGCTTTTTTCATTATTATGAAAAAATTGTCATAAAAGGTAAAGGGGTATTGGGAACCTACCTTGTACCTCCGTTCCATTCTACAACATTATTTATTGGGTTTTTTTATCCATACCATTGCAATTTTTCCAGTTTTAAAGAATGTCTACAATTCGTCTATTCTGAAGAGTGCCATCACAATTCTTGCATCTCTTTAAAATATGCCATGCTATACATATTTGGAGGCTTTGCGTCCAGCTGCAGCGTATGGAGCGTATAGTATTTTCGTATGGATGCGCGGCAGGCGGCGGGACGGTCGGCCTGAGCGTGGCGGGCGAACAACGGTGGCGCCGGCTCCGGCACCGCGCACGGCGGGTGACCGACGCGTAGCGTTGGGCGGTGGAAGCACGGAGCTTGGCGCGCGGCGGCTCCGGCTCCGGCGTTGGGGCTCCGCTCCCGACGGCAGGCCTTGCGACGGCGTGCATACGCCGGGAGAGCGTGGCCGCCGAGGTGAGGAAGGGGATGACGGGGTGGGGCCCATGCGTCGGTGAGTAGGGTGAGAAGAGTAGCCGAGGGCAATATTGTCCATACGAAAATATTTGTGCGCTTCATACGTTGCAACTGGACCAAAAGCCTTTAAATACGTATAGCATGACATATTTTAAAGAGATACAATAATTGTAATGGTACTCTTTAGAATAGCGAATTGTAATGGCGTTTTTCCTAAACCAGGAAAATTGAAGTGGCATGAATCTAGAAAACCCTTGTTTATTCACGCGCGCGCATTGCAACTTGTATGGGCTATTGCCAAGAACAGTGTTTTCTTAATTATTACTATCTCTATTCTAAAATATATGTCGTTTGGCTTTTTTTATCACAGATTTAACCACTCGTTTTATTCAAAAAATTTTGTGAAATATAATCAAAGTTAAGGTATTTTTGAAGGTTTTTTTAGTTATAAAGCAAGCCACCATAAAAAATATGATAATTTGTACAAAATTTTGAATAAGACGAACGGTCAAACTTTGAGGAAAAAAAGTCAAACGACTTACATTTTAAAACGAATAGAGTAAATTATAACTATAGGTAAAATCATGTGCACATTCTCTAGGAACTGTCAACACGTCTCCTCGCACCAATTAAAGACACGCTTCATCCTGTTGACTGCAACTACAATATACGTCACATAAAGGCCTTAGTACTGAAACTACTCCAAAAGTCCATATCACAATTCAAAGGTAGCAACTACAACATGGTGGCTACCTAGTACCTTCCACCACAAAACTCCAAGATCCTAAGGAAGACTCATGAAGCAGTATTCAACGAAATGAGGGCGGGTTGTTCACCGGTTGGTGGGTTGTTCACCGTTGAGTATTGACACTAGCATCTCTGGAAGGAACGAAATTCAGGGTTCTTCAACACATTTTTGAAGTTCCATCAGCTTTGCAGAATAAAAATGTTCAGTCATGTAAATTCAAGCCTACCACTAGCATGCCCATCAATCTTAAGATATGTAGATCCGGTTTTTCGGATATGCTCAGAGGCAGATATACGTCCCTAGAGTTGAGTGTGCATGTGTGTTGATGAGCATTTGCATCTGTATGCTGTACATCACCAAAAGGAAAAGTTAAGGTACCACTAGCCTGCCTAGCTGACGTCCACAGCTACCATTACTCTCAAAGAAAAAGAAAACCTCATGAGCAGTTTATAATCTAAACCAAATCTGGAAACAGGGACCACTATTATGTTATCTTATCTGGGTCAACAACATATTAACATCTCGTTTGCAGCTCTTAACATTTCCTGTTAGTTCATCCGAAGCGTGAATGCATGCACCCAGATTATTTTCTGTCTGAAGCCGTGCACTTTTGATCAATTCCCCTCCAGTACAAAGAGACCAATCCCAAGGGATCTCTTTGCAATTTAATATGCCTCGTGTTGGTATGCATTTTACACGATGCAGAGAGAAAAATTGTCCTCGTTTACAATATATATTGTTCCACTAGAAGATTGCTATACGAGTTGCAACTAGTAGCAATACAAACACAGAGAGATAGAGATAATTCATGTGGGAGTACTGCAAAAGCAATCCATAGTCCTGCATCCATGTCCAGGCTTCAGCATCTCCTCATGTTGATGTGTTCGGTACTAATCTTCGGTATGAGTCAATCCTTGTTGCCCTTGCATTTCTGCTCTTCTTAAATCATGCGGAGTTTAAGTTTTTTTCAATTTAGTTACTTCTACAGCTGAGCTGATACGTGGGAACAACGATGACATGGAGGTGCTCATGGAACTCAAGAACTTCCTGCAAGCACACAACCAAATAAACCGAGGCGCGTATGATGGATGGTTGGAGTCAGAGGCCTCTCCGTGCAACTGGCAAGGAGTTGGATGTGATGCCGACGGCCTTGTGAGTTCCCTCGACCTCTCTAGCTCCAGAATATCTGGGCCGATCTTCGGTAATTTCTCGCGACTCATTGGTCTCACTCATCTAGATCTCTCAGCAAACAGCATCATCGGTGAACTCCCAGATGATCTGAATAGATGCCTGGGACTGAAGCACCTCAACCTCTCGCACAACCTCATAGGTAGAGTCCTTAACATTTCGAGCCTGACAAACCTGAAAACATTAGATGTCTCACAGAATCGATTGGAGGGGGAAATTACCATGAACTTTCATGCAACCTGTGACAAGCTCACCATCCTCAATGTCTCCAGCAACAACCTCGGAGGCAGCATCACTGACCTATTTGGTAACTGGTCGAGGCTCGAATATGTGGATCTCAGCTTCAATCGCTTCACTGGCCCGATCTCGCAGAGCATCGCCATCCTTATTCAGTTCAACGCTGCCGAGAATGACTTAACTGGTAGCATTTCTCCCAGCATGTTTCCAGAAGGATGCAAGCTACAGTTTCTGGACCTCTCTAGCAACCATTTGTTTGGCAACTTGCCGAATTCCATAGCAAATTGCTCCGGTTTGACATACCTGTCGCTATGGGGGAACGGTTTTGATGGGCAGATACCACCAGGAATTGGAGCTATTCCCCGTCTTGAGAAACTGATCCTTGGGAGCAACAACTTTTCCCGTGAGATGCCACTTGAGCTAATGAATTGCACTGCGCTAAAGTATTTGGACATTAGTGACAACAATTTTGGTGCGGAGGTGCAAGGACTATTTGGGAAGTTAACGAGTTTGACGAATCTCAAGCTTCACTCAAGGCATTGTTTCCTCTGGAATTCTTAGGCTGCCAAAGCTGACCATGGTTGATCTCAGCCTGAATTGGTTCACTGGGGAGCTACCTACTAAGGTTGCAAGGATGAAAAGCATCAAATACCTTGTGCTTGCTGAGAATAACTTCTCTGGGAAGATCCCCCCGGTGTATGGACAGCTTATCCAGCTCCAAGTATTGGACTTATCATACAACAACCTCTCAGGTGGTATCCCTGCAGATATTGGTGAGCTATCCTCACTTCTTGTGTTGATGCTTGCTGGAAACCAACTTTCTGGAGAGATCCCAAAGGAAATAGGGAATTGTACCAGCTTGCTATGGCTCAACCTTGCTGGAAACAAACTATCCGGTCAGATTCCCCCGGAGATAGCAGGTATTGGGAGGAACCCAACTCCAACATTTACTAGGAATCAAAAGGATGACGTGCAACTGGAGATTGGCACCAAGAAGTGTCTCTCTGTGATGCAGTGGATTCCCCTTGGCTACCCAGGGTTCAAATATGTTGAATTCGATATGTCTTTGAAGGACTGCCGAAGCCTAGAGGACCGAGTCTTAAAGGGGTATGGTATTGTTACACCACCTTCTGTCCAACCGTGTATCATCCTGGGTTATGTTAGGTTCTCAGGGAATATGTTGTCAGGACATATACCCACCATGATTTCTGCAATGAGAAACTTCCACTTGCTCCTCCTTGATGATAACTTGCTCTCTGGTGTCCTACCATCAGACATTAGTCAAATGCCGCTTGTTGCTCTTAATGTCTCTAGGAACTTAATTTCTGGCGAGATTCCATCTGAGGTTGGTCAGATGATACTCCTTGAGACCCTTGATTTGTCTTTTACAACTTCACTAGTGGACTTCCATCAAGTCTGAACCAGCTCTTTAAACTGAATAAGTTCAATGTTTCATATAATCCACTTCTCTCTGGCAATGTTTCATCTGCTGGGCAACCCTCCACCTTCGATGAGCAATCCTTTCTTGGAGACCCTCTTCTTTCTTTGCCTTTTGCTGAAGTTGGGCTCCATTCGGAATCAAACAATAATGCTGAGCTCTCTACAGAAGGTACAGACGAACATCCTGTTGAAGAAGAGATAATGGCATCGATCAGGGGCGGAGCCAGGATTTAATCATAAGGGGGGCCAAGAGGCCCACAAAATTTTCAATTTTTGGTTTCACTTCTTTCCTCTAAACTATTTACTTGACATATGAAATTTTAGTATTTTTTTTAATTTGTGTTGATCCAATAACGTAAAAGATATAAATATTGCATCCACGAGAAAGGGAGGCCGTCTCCCGCTACGAATGAATCACCAGACATTATTACCGTCAGAGACCAAAGGACAGATAAGTCACATTTATCGTCGCTGAGAAAACTAAACCTCACGGTAATATATATGTATGCCCATCTTATCATATAGATAGACTCATAATACTAGACTGTCCTACCTCCACTCATCTATTTGAAAAACAATCAAGCTTTTTTTAAATACTCCAATTCACAACCTATGAGATATTGTGCTTTAGTTCTTGTATTAGTGAGGTGACGTATGTTTAATTAGCTTTGCTCTCATGCACGGCCATACTGATTTCACACCGAGCTTAGGGGGGGGGCCACGGCCCCTGCCAGCCCCCCCTTGGCTCCGCCACTGGCATCGATTGTTGCATTTATTGTGTTCTTTTTCACCACGGTTTCTATTACTCCCTCCTTCGTTGTTTATAAGCCATGAGATAACATGACATGGTCTCGTAAATTATACTTTGACTATTCATTTTTTTTATATTATATTAGTTATGGTTATGAATTTATACTCATTGGAAAGTACGTTTGATTATAAATCCAACCATGTCAAGTTTATATGACAAAATGAAAAAATTGATGGGTAAATTATTGATCAAAGATCGTAAAGTTTGAATCTCGTTTTACGTGTGCGTCTTATAAACGTGGAAGGAGGGAGTAGAGAACATGACAACCTCATGTATGTGTACTATACCATAAAATGCAGACGTGCCAATATGAAGATTTATGGAGAACTGTAACCCTTGAGCTTTGTAACCTTAGATGCATGTAGAAGATTATTTTTGCAAACTCGCAAACATTCATTTCCCATGATAGAAGGAAATGACCAGTCCTGCCTCAGCTACTGATCAGTTGCAAGGAGGAGGCGCGGCTATAGGGTTGCAGAATGACATGCGCCACGCGGCATGTTCCCCGGTCCTGGTGCTACTTTTTCTCTAGCGCAATTTAAACCAGAACCATGTATAATTCTTGTTCATGCTCATGTAAAACTTTTCGATATTATCCGGGCCGGTTGGGGCAAGCTATGAACGAAACAGGTGGTGGATCCTCTCCCCTTCCGTTGACCTTAAAAAAAATTGCTCTTGCAAAATCTGTAGCAACATTCACAGTAAAATTAACTAACGGAGTCCACCGATCGCCACAAAATCAATGGAAAATATGGAATCTCCATCTCTCTGATACATGCTTATAGTTGTATTCGCAGTTCCACATCCACTTAGAAATTGAACATCACACCTAGAATCGGCCATCGTTGTGAGCTACTGTACTACCAATTAAGCAGCCAATAATGTTATTTTTGTAAGACAAAACTTTCATTGTACAAGATTACTTAAAAGGTCAAAAATTTCAAAGTTTGAATCTTGAATTCTGTGCACGCCTTATATTATGGGGATGGATGGAGTAGTGACTTGGCCCCCAATCTCATCAAACTGATCCCAATAATAGCTATTAGTCAAAGGATAGTGGGCAAGGCACTTGTTGAACAAAGATGGGTGATATCTGTCCAAGCAATTACGGGGTGGATTAGCCTGCCTGTACAGGCTAACGCCATTGCGGCGATGTGGTCTCTCTCTCTCTTCTCTCGATGTCGACTCTAATGCTCAGCGGGTGTGCTCTTTTCACAGACTAGCTTAGGGAGCTGGCTTAGGGGAGGCGAGCTGAGGAATCCATGGAGGCATGGGAGGGGATATGCGCTGCTGTAGTGTGGATAAGGTGTGTCGTCTTGGCTAGCACAAGAAATTATCCCTTTTTTTCTTAGAAATACAACCGGGAAAATACTCCCTTTCGGGTTTGTTTGAGCTCTGCTTATTCAGTCAAGCTTTTCAAAATCTGACCGTTAATATGCATTCGAGCCACTTTGAAGGTGCCGACAAAATTTTAAAACCCGAATGGCAGCTTGGCGAGTCATCTGATCCGAACTTGAGGCTCTACCGCACACAGCAGGCCTTGCAATGTCAGAATGAACATTACTACTGCATGCCACTAGAAAAGTTTGTTGATTTTGCAACAAAGTTCGAATAAGGGTTTTGATAATATAATAATGAATAAAAGAATCGTTGGAATCGCCTCAAAGTTTACCAAGTTTAACTGTTCTAAAGCATTGAAAAGCTACTCCACTAGGATATCCCTGAACGGCTGAACCTCAACCTCCTACATTACCTCGCATGCTGATAGTCTAGTTTCCCTCGAAAATATTATTCCTACTCTTCCTAAAACCTAGATATTTTGCATCACGGAACTGAAAAAAGAAACTGCAGATGTAAGGAGTTCATCTGGATATTTTGCGCATGTTATAATCTGATGCCAGGACAAACACATGCCAATAAAATTTATGCCTTTGCAAAAAGTTCACTTTGCTCGCTTTGCACGGCTCATCCACTTCTTGATAGGAAAAACAGAAAGTTTGGGGCTTCCCTCTTTCTGTGGTGACTCCGAAGATGTTTCTTTCTCCTCACCATTTTCCTTCTCTGAGTATGGTAGCAGTTCAAAAGCACCACGGGAGAAACCTCTGGCGATCTGAATGTAATGTATTTAAAGATGTTAGTTACCTCATCGACCATTACCACATATAGAGATCCATGATAAGAATACATATGAAGAAGGACCAGCAGAAAACTTTACCTTCAACAAAATCCACACTTTGAGAGAGCTGCTCAGAAGTCCTAGCTTTGTCTTCTTTCCTGATGTCAAATACGTGCACATCTCATGATCCACTCTAAGCACAAATCTTGGCCATGATTTTGGTTTCTCAGGGTCTGTTTTTCGCCGAGAGGTGGCCTGGTTCATGAGAAGTTAGTTTAGAACATATCTTACATAACTGAATATTTTATAAGTTATTAAGCAGTCAAATCTCACAGTGTAGTCAACAGTGACAGTACAGCAGTATGTGAAATAGAGAGTTGGTAACATGTAGACAAGAACAAGAAAAATGTGATAACCCTATAGGACTCACAAGGCGTCGGCATATTTCACGTTCTATCTTTGAAAAGGATGTGTCGAGAGCTTCCACACGACCAGTACCATGGCAGCATGTACAAGGCTCACTGATCATGAAAGTAACACTTGGTCGAACCTGAAAATAACAAAAATCCATTTCAAGACTACAACTGAAAAATCAGCTATCTTGTGATAAGCAAGTGAATAATGAATTCACATGAAGAAACAGAAAATTATTTTAGGTGACTACTAACTTTTAGTTGTTCTAATAACAGTTCCGGACAAATTAAATTATTCCTTTATTATCCCTGAGCTAAGAATAAAATACATGTACCATCAATACACATACAACTAAATCTATTATTGAACAGAAGTGTCTTTGTGGATGAAGAACAAACCCATAGCCTCAGAAATCTATAACTGGATAATTGTGAGCTGGTTGACAGAAGTGATCCAGTAATGGCCAATAGTTTCTACGAGGAGGAAAATAAATGCATACTATATCGCACTGCATAGGATACAAAAAAGAATCCAGAACATGGCATTATGCAGCGGCTTATGTAGTTGATGCACATACCCTTTTTCTAGTTATTTCCATCAAACCTAGTTTTGATAATTCTGAAACGCCAACTGTTGATCGATCCTTTTCTACTGCTTTCTTCATTTCTTCATAGACTAGTCTTTTGTTCACTGGAAGAGAAGTCACATTAGAAAAGAGAAGAAACAAAGAAAATCGGCATCATTATCAGGAATCGAAAAGCATAAAGCAATGAAAGTTTGGAATCACCATCAAAAAAATATCATGAAACATAGCAAGATCAAAGCATTAAACAACTATGGATATTAAATTACTGGGTAATGCTTCTTATCAGGCGTGCGATGGATCGGCCGCATCGGACGCTCCCACCATCGCTTTCCATCTATTTATCCACCGCTTCCTCATCAACGGCCTGCATCTTATTTTCCAAAAAAAAATCGGTAATGCTTCCTATCAGGCGTCCGATGGATGGCCGCATCGGACGCCCCCACCATCACTTTCCATCTATTTATCCACCGCTTTCTCATCAACGGCCTGCATCTTATTTTCCAAAAAAAAAATCGCATCTCGTCGCGGCTGCTCCCGACGCGAACCGCCGCCCTCACTCCCAGCGCTGCTCCTCCACGCCACCACCGGCGTCGCCCCTTCACGCGCCGTCGTCTCCCGCTCCTCCGCGCCGACGCGCGAGGCAGGGATGGCCATGGAGAGAAGAGGGAGTTGCAACGGATGGAGAGGAGGAGGAGAAGCCGGTGACGCCATGCTCGCCGGAGGATGGAGGAGAGGGACTTGGGCCGCGCATCATCGCCGGCGACGCCATGCTCGCCGGACGCTGGAAGAGGAAGGACAGGGACATGGGCCACCATCGCCGCCGCACCCAACACCTCCTGCCGCCGTCGACACGGGCACGCGGAGCTCTGCCGCCACTTCGTGGATGACGCATGCGAGGTAGGGGAGGGGGTGGCTCACCGGCTATCCTCCGCCGGCGCCGTCGCCGCCAGCGGCCACCTCCTCCGCGCCGGCCACCTGCTCGCCATCCTTCTCCTCCTCATTCGGTTCTCGTTTTTTTGCGTTGACTATTCATGTTGCAGATACTATTTCTTGATGTTGCATACGTTATTTTTGGATGTTGCAAAATTTTACATGTTGCATGCAACATCATAACCATGTTGCGGTGGGATTTTTTTCATGCTACAGTACGTTGGTGAGGAATACTTGGTTCTGGTTGCGCCACGTCATCCTCTTTTTTTCCCTCTGTTTTTTTGTGTTGCAAATGTTAATTCTTGATGTTGCGGATAATTTTTTTTGATGTTGCAAATTTGTGGACCCCACCGTCCGTTTTTTTCCTCCGTCCGGACGTCCGGGCGCTAGCAACGCCCATTAAAAAAATTCGACCACGGGAGGAGACTCCACCCAGGCTTTGTTCTAAGAAGGTGTCGCTTCGAACCCAGGTCGGGATGGAAGTTTCAACGACTTCCAAAGTTCAAAGCTCTAACCGGTCCACTGCAAGAAGCTAGACTTACTGGTTATTAAGAATGTAGCAAACTATTAAGTCCCATAGAAATATTAAGGTTTTCTGTTAGTGGCGCTCATTAAGACATGCTGCCTTCTGAATCTCATGAATTTTATAAAAGCAACATAGCACTAAATAACCCAGTTCGACATGCACAGCATTCATTCAAACCAAACTTTCCTTTAATTGTTGCAAAGAAAATCCGTAGAACATACCATATTCTCATAGGGAAACATATTGGATGAAAATTTGAAATTATGTCCAAACTTAACTAAATGTACATGGCAAGTAATATCTAAACACACCTTTACTTTGTATTAACTCCTTGATGAACCTTCCTAACAGAACTAACATATGCATTTCTTAGAACAAAAGGTAATACATTAGTTCCAAACTGCTCATGGACAGCATACACTAAAGCACTTAGGGTGTTATCCCTTCATGAAAATGACGAGACGAGTTATGTCAACAAGGTCATTTTTCTTACCATTTCATAAACATTTTAAATGCCCTTTCATTTATGAAGCCTTACTGTTAATTCATATGCGATAAATGAATGAATGTAGCAAGGTTAAAATATAAAGAAACATTAAGTTAAAATACAAAGAAACATTACTATACAAGTCAAGATAAAAGATCCATACGGAAGTATGAAACTATATTGTATTAAAGAGCATCATGTAGTTTATAGGTACTACCGTACTAGAACCCTCTACTGCCTCCAATTCCAAATGTAGGTCATTTAGCCTTCTCAACTATTCTCTAGAACTTTTAGGAATTTTTTCATATTTTCCTCCTTCCTTGCCCTTGCTTAATCTAGCTTAATAAGTGCTACTACTCTCCTAAATAAATGTGTCATATTTTGGAATATAGTATAAATAAAGGGCAAAAAAGTTCATTTACTCATTTGACACGAAACAACCTACGTTTGGAACTGGAGGGCGTATATTTTTTAAGAGACATTTAAATATTAGAAGATTGGCAGCAAATGCAACATGGAGAATGGAACGGCTCAAAAAGTAGCTTGAACATTCAGTTGCAATGCATCAGTTATCTTATCAGTTATCAGTTATTAGAATTGCAGGGCGTATATTATCAGTTATCTCGAATAATACTCACAATCATCTGTCATGTCAATAAAATCCACAACAATAATACCACCAATATCCCTCAAGCGCAACTCACGGGCAATCTGCATTCATGAAAATTTTCATAGTTATTCACAATTTAAAATAAATTTCAAAACTATATTCCTGCTTCCTCTAATGCCATCCTGTGCAGATTGTTGGTGATTTTTTTAGGATGAAGTGTTCCTTTATTTAAAAAATCATACTGATCTGCTTTCACAAATTTGTGGTGGAGCTAAGAAAGTTGCAAGATAAATCCGAGCAGATTAGCGCGGTGCACGGCCAAAATCGGAGAAAGAACGTGATGGCGACTTTCAGGGATACAAGGCGAACCTCTAGAGGCGTTTCTCGGCGAAGAAGAGACGATGGCGAGGGAGTTCGACGGCGCGGTTGTTAAAAATTGACATATGTATACTTGTATGAAAGTATTGTGCAAGATAAATCTATTCACGTATTTTTCATATTCGCAGATTATTGGTGATTTTTTTAGGATGAAATGTTCCTTTGTTTAAAAAATCATACTGATCTGTTTTCACAAATTTGTGGTGCAGCTAAGAAAGTTGCAAGATAAATCACATACCTGCTTTGCAGCTTCAAGATTGACTTCTAAAATAGCCTTCTCCTGTGATGTTCCCTGACCAAACATACTGTGACCACCATTCACATCAATTGAAACCAGAGCTTCGGTCTGTTCTATGACCAGAGAACCCCCATTCTGTAGCGGTACCCTGCATCGAGAAAAGAAAATTAAAAAAAATACTACATAAACTGGTGCCTTTACGGCTAACAATAACTTAAAGGTCAAGAATCAAGTCTACATAAAGTTAAACTAAAAGTGATCTAATATTTTTGTTTTAGAGCTACAAAATACAACTGTATTCTGAAATGACAAAATCCAGCTGGTACTAATTTTATGCCAGATGATATATAGTAATTATGAAAAACACAAACAACTTGAATCTTTGACTAAGTTTGCAACTGCAGCTAGGAAGCACACCACACTGTACTGCGAACCGCTCCACTAGATGGAAAATAGAATTATTCAAGAAACAAAACTAGCAGTTTGCCTGCTGGGCTTGAAATATAATAGTCTTGTTCACAGATGATCAAATAACTCTTAAGCAAATCATATCTGCAGAAACCTCAATTGAAACTAGTTTTATAGGACCTACATGCAACTAATGTGCACACAACTTCTGTTCTTTTCCCATGTTCACAAAAGTGTAATCGAGATTCTGAACACAGCAAATATTTGTAAAGTACACAGGAACATTTGAATGGACGAGTTAAGCACGCTGACAGGCAATCAAGATCACTAACTTCAGCAATCTAAGACCATACAACAGCAACAACAAATCCTTTTAGTCCAAAACAAGTCAGGGAGCCTAGAGATGAAACCCAACTAGAATCACAAATATTGAGGATAAAAAGGTCTTAGCTATAGCAGGGGCTAAGGGTCTTTCACAGCTCACAGTCAGAGGAGTGGGCTAAGGCCTTAGGTGTTGGTGGTCATGTTGGTCATGGTCTACCTTGTCCTGTGAGGTTTCTTATCCCGCAGCGGTAAGGTAGTTAGTAAGGTTAGGGGGTGTGTGAGTGTGAGTGTGTTGTAACTGTGTGTGTCTGTGTGAGTTGTGTGAGTTGGGGTGTGTCTGTGTGAGTCTATTTTAGACTCTTCTTCTCCTATTGATACAAAGATACGCAGTTCTCCTGCGTGTTCAATAAAAAGTAGTAAAAGTTCTTCACTGCCTTGGGCTGGACTACTCGAGTGTAGAATATTGGGCAAACACCACACACCCAAGATGGGGGGGTGACCTATCATTATATATGCCGAATACGGCTTGGAGTACATCTAACACCCAATGTGGTACTATACAAGACCATATACAACTCTATATATCTAACACCCGCCCGCAGTCGCAGGTGGACTAACGCCTAGACTGGACCTAAAATCTGTAAACAACTGTACAGGAAGACCCTTAGTCATAATATCAGCAAACTGGCGCGACGAAGGAACATGAAGAACGCGAACTTCACCCAAAGCCACCTTCTCGCGGACGAAATGAATATCAATCTCAATGTGCTTCGTTCGTCGATGACGAACCGGATTGGCAGCCATATAAACTGCACTGACATTGTCACAGAAGACGAGCGTCGCCTTTGAGAGAGGAACATGAAGCTCGTGAAGAAGTTGTCGTAGCCAGCAACACTCAGCAACTGCATGAGCAACAGCCCGATATTCTGCCTCTGCACTGGAACGAGAAACTGTAGTCTGACGCTTTGACGACCAAGAGACCAATGTATCGCCAAGAAAGACACAATATCCAGAGGTAGAACGTCGAGAATCAGGGCAGCCTGCCCAATCAGCATCAGAGTATGCCGTAAGAGAGTCAATCGGACCAGTGCCAATCCGAAGACCATAGGACAGGGTACCCTTGACATAGCGCAAGATGCGCTTAAGAAACGCCAGATGAGACTCTCGAGGATCATGCATGAACAAACAGACCTGCTGAACAGCATATGCAAGATCCGGACGCGTCAGAGTGAGATACTGAAGAGCACCAGCTAAACTCCGGTAAGCAGACGCATCAGCAACAGGCGCACCATCTGTAGCAGACAACTTGGCTTTCGTATCAACAGGCGTTGTCGTAGAGTGACAATCACTCATACCAGCACGCCGAAGGATCTCCAAAGCATATTGCTGCTGAGAAAGAAACAACCCATCTGAAGAACGTGTCACGGACATATGTAAGAAGTCATGAAGATCCCCCAAATCTGTCATAGCAAACTCACTATGCAATCGATCAATAATGTTCTGAAGCAATGTGATAGAAGAAGCAGTCAAGACAATATCATCCACATAGAGAAGAAGATAGGCCATGTCGTCACCATTGCGATAGACGAATAACGAAGTATCCGTAGCTGATGGAACGAATCCCAGAGAACGAAGATATGTCGCAAACCGCTTATTCCAAGCACGAGGGGCCTGCTTCAGCCCATATAAAGACTTCTGAAGGAGACAAACATAATCTGGATGTGCAGGATCAACAAAACCAGGAGGTTGCTCACAATAGACTGTTTCTTCGAGATATCCATGAAGAAACGCATTCTTCACATCCAACTGATGAATAGGCCACTGACGAGAAGCCGCAATGCTCAACACAGTCCGAATCGTACCCTGCTTAACAACTGGACTAAATGTCTCATCATAATCAACTCCAGCCTTCTGATTAAATCCCCTAGCAACCCAGCGAGCTTTATGTTTGGAAAGAGTACCATCAGAATTATACTTAACTTTCCAAAGCCATCGTCCTGTCACAACATTAACATCAGCAGGACGAGGCACCAGGCGCCATGTGCCATTATCCATCAATGCTTGGTACTCATCAGCCATAGCAGCGCGCCAGTTCGGATCAGCAAGGGCACTGCGATAATTACTCGGAACAGGGGAGACAACTGTAGAAGTAGCTGTAAGATTCCGATAATTAACAGGTTGTATTGTACCAGACTGAAGACGTGTCAAACGACGTATAGTAGGACTTGGCTGGGGACCATGAACTTGCTCAGGATTGATCGGCGGGGGAAGTGGACGACGACTGTAGACCTGTCCAAATCGTCCGAACAGAGGGGGAGGCGTAGGTGCAGCAGCAGCTGGCGCAGGTGCCGCCGCTGCTGGCGCAAGTGCTGCTGCAGGTGCTGCTGGCGCGGGTGCTGCTGCAGTTGCTGGCACAGGTGCTGCAGCAGCTGCTGGCACAGATGGCGTAGGAGCAGCAGGCACAAACACCGGCGAACTCCAGATGTGTATAAGAGACAGAGTCAATACTGTTAAG
>OAMR01000598.1:104486-144790 GCA_900205405.1 Echinochloa crus-galli | reverse complement strand
AATCATCAAAACTTCATTCACTAGAACTTTACAGTTAGTTTGTAAACATAAACTTACACTAAGTGTTTTAATATATTTATGCAACCCTCCGTGCTTATTGAAAAAGAACAAAAGGAAAAATTCCTCAATTGTTGTGAGGGAAACCAAAAGAAATATCTCCAGCATTCTAAGCCATCAATTGGTAGACAACATCTTGAAGAATATCTGCTTGTTTCTTAGCACAAACGAAAGAGAGAAATTACCTCTCCCGTTAGACATCGAAGCCTTTGGGGAAAGAGCCAAGTTCATTTCTGATTGAATATTGCTTCGAAGACCATCCATGAATTGAACCGAACACAAAGAATGCCTACGAAGAGATGATAGCCCGATTGAGAGGTTGTCACCATATAAAAAGGATAGGGTCATTTCTCTAAGCAAATAAAATTGACATTGTTTAGGGGCCGTGACTTGAGGCAAAGAGCTTGTATCGACAAATTCTCCCTGAATTCCTTAGAGGCAGAGGTAAGTGGCATACAGCTCAAGAATTCTAGTGATTTGATCACCTCAGCTCAAATTTAGTAAAAACAAGTATTGCATTCTTGGTACTCGGCGCAAAAACGGAAGCATCAGATAGAGCACTTGAGCAAATATGGAAATGCCCGGTACCTTCCCCGAAGGCCGGATAGGGCCGAGCTAACGGCTGCCCCGCCACGCCGTGCGGCATGAGCAGCCACAGCGGAGGCCTCCGTGGCGGGGGAGCCGGCGCCGGCGCGCGGGGGGACCCACATGCTACCGAGTGGAGGCGGCGGGCCCAGTGCGCGGGCGGCCATTGGAGCGCATTAGTCGGCCTTCTTCCCTCCTCTGCGGACTCGGGGCTTCGCCGCTTCTGCGGCTCCGCGTGAAGGTCACCGGATAGGAAGGAGTTCGGGGGAGGGAGGGAAGGGAAGTGGGGGTGCGCTTTGAGGTTTAGGCGAGGGGATAAGAAGGAAGGCTGTTTCCGTAATTTTGTAGCGAGTTGAATGTTGCTGTTGATGATTCGCTTATGTGAAATTCCTGCAAAATCCTTCAAAATGAAATCTGAAAAGAATAGGCCTTGCACATAAATAGAACTAGGCGATACCCACGACAGAATGAGTGATACCCGGATGATGGGAAATTTATTAAACAAAATTTTAAGATCAAATTAAAAGTAGAAATAATTGCATATGTCAATATCTTTTTACAAACGACATTATGTAAAATTTAAAAGTAGAAATACTAAGGCAACATTCTATATATGTCACCAGCCAGCAGTATTTTTCTCTCAGCAGAAATCAGCACCAGCATCAGCCACCAACCAGCCAACAGTAATTTTCTCTCAGCACAAATTAGCACCAGCCAGCAGTATTTTTCTCTCAGCACAAATTAGCACCAGCACCAGCCAACCGAACAGGCCGATGAAAACATGTTTATTTCATTAAGAGAGAATGGGTCTTAAATAACTGACCATCCATGTATTTCTACTTTGGAAATTGTGTAGCATTATACTCGCAAAAGACTAAAAGTCAAACTACAAGTAGAAACAATAAGATGATTACATGTCAATATTTTTTACAAACGACTTTATATGATTTTAAGATGAAATTTAAAAGTAGAAAATAAGGTGATTGCATGGTAACATTCTACCAGAAAACATGTTTATATTTTGTTAAGAGAGAACGGCTTTTAAATAATTAATCATCCATGTATTTTTACTATGGGAATTTTGTAGCATTGTACTCGCAAATACTAAAAATTACATGCATAGATGCTATCAATCATAGAAAATAAGTAAAAGACATAAATAGATGTTCGGATGGTTGTTGACACTTCTTACAGTACACTATCAGGATTGTGAGTCTCGGTAAAATAAATGAATATTCTGCAAGCACACAGAATTACCGATGTAGCACTTGACCAGGGAGAAATCCGATGTATTGTAGTTTATATTTCCGTAGAGAATACTAGTAAACAGGTATTCGAGACTATCAGAGAAGGATACACTATTGTCAAGACGAGGAATAACGGTATTGGAAAAGAGTGGATATACCATGGCACGCCGCTCAAGGATAACTCAGGTAAGGAAGAGAAGGACTAGCTAGCTGGGAGGACAACGAGATGAGAAAGAGGATTCCTAGGTACTTTATCTATCTGGATCACTCGGGTCAGGAGATACGGTGGCTGAGGAACCAGCACTTAAAGGTCAAGGTTAACTCTACTGTCTTAGCATCAGAATAAGACGCCTACAGTTTACGAAAAAGGGATGAGAAGGGGAACCGCCAACAACCTTGCAGGGGTCCTACAGGCCGAGACGAATGCAATGGGCTACGTAGGCCGTATAGGGCTATCACCACCTAACGGCTACCGTCTCTGCTGAATCTGAGGGCAAACCAAGGTCGGTTGATCCTTGAGGTCGGTTAAGCTTGAGTACCCGCCAAGGAACCGTGAAGGTGGTTCCGGGCAGTTTGGCCGAACCTAGTTCGGCCGAACTCTCCCAGTTCGACCGAACCGTGGGATAGATGCACCGCCTCGTGCACCTACAGCCCTGATCCTGTCCCTGATGGCGGTTTCAAGCAGTGGGGGCGGTTCGGCCGACTTGTGCTTTCAGCCCAGTGATGTCCCTGCACCGCCTCTGGTCCTGGGCTGTCCTGAGTGACTTGAACTTGGTGTACTTCGTGTATTTTTGGCCCAGGGATGAGGTGGAAGTGATCCATGTGTCATGCACCGTCACCGCTTCATCATCCTTGGTGTGGTCTTCGTGTATGTAGCCTCCAGTAGTGCTTTACTTCATGTAACGTGCATGGCTAAGGGGGTAGTCCGGCCGAACTGAGTCGTTCGGCCGAATTGGTCAATTCCGACCCCTGTAGCAAGCAATTGTCGATATTGTACCTGCACAATGGATATACACCAAAACTCATGGAATTTTATTATAAATAAACTTAAGTGCATGGAATGTCACATATAACCTATTTTATTTCCGAGAATTAGTGGTTGAAAATGTGTCGTAACGACCGCCAACAATGGTGACATGGCATCTCATATAATGAGTACCTATATAACATGGATAGTTTGCATGTTGAGAGAAATTGGGTTAATGACTTTTAGCAAGGTGCATCTATGTAGGCTACTAGGTGATACCTCGCGCGATGCTGCGAAAACATCTTAAACAAAATTTGAAGATGAAATTAAGCACTAAGGTGATCGCAGGCAATACTCTTTTGCAAACGATATTATACATGATTTTAAGATGAAATTTGAAAGTAGAAACATTAAATTGATTGCATGACAACATTCTACATGAAAACATGTTCATTTTGTGAGAGAGAACGGCTCTTAAATGATTCATCATCTATGTATTTCTACTATAAAAATTTTATAGCATTGTACTCTCGCAAAAGCTAATAAATTACATGGATAAATGTAAGTGGACTATAGCCTGGTTGGCTAGCTCATTTTAGAGTGGAGGTAGCAACCACAGTTCGAGTTCCCATTTGCACAGATATAAGCCATCTCATATGGCTGGGGTTAAGAACCCCTATGGTATTTTTAGATAGTCCAAGTGGATGGTGACATGGTGTATGCTATAATGTTTTTCTATATAATCTAGATAGCTTGCATGTTGAGAAAAAATGAGTTAATAACAGAAATTGGTGACATAATGACTTCCGATTGATATACATATGCACATAAGAAAAAATCACCAAGATGGAAACATTTAAGCACACAAATTGGATTATCCACACTCACTCCCACTGTCCTACAAATAGTGTATTTTTAGCATTTAAATATGTCCCGCAAAATAATACACTTGTGGCTTTTGAACCATCTATATTTAATTGCATGCACATTTAATTATGCCAACTTTTCCTTTCCTGAAAAAGTGTACTTTTCATTCCTCAAGTATTGCAAAAGTGTGACTTTCATTCCTCGTGTTAAATTGGTGCATACAGTTCCTTAACTAACTGAATCGTGTGGTAATCCTCCGGACATTTGATCCATTCAATTAATCACCGGTCCACATCATTATTGCTAGAAAGTTTCTTTGTGTACTTATACTAATAACAATTCAAACATTTTGGATGATAAGTTGAAAATATTACAACATTCTGTTAAGTTTTCAATTAAATTTCTCCCCTTCTCTATTTTTAGGCTCTAACTCTAGCCAGCTCATCAACAATGAACACAATGGTGTTAGAAGAAAATATAGAGGTGACTTGAATTTTGTTGTTTCTCGTTAGTCTGCAGGTTGTGGCTATCAAAATACCACGCCACACTTTGCTTCATTTTGACAAATTTTGTCATAAAGATTAAGTTTTATCATGGCATAACTTCATGGTTGCATGGCTTAAAATACTGCTAGATGGGAACTAAAATACTATTAAGCCAAGATATGGATGATTAGTGCACTGATTTAGTTAGTTAAGTGGTTAATTTGCAGCAATTAAAATATGAGGGACGAAAGTCACACTTTCATGATACTTGAGGAATGAACAATATTTTTTTTATTTTCCTTTACCAAAGTGCATGCGGATTTAATCAACATTTTTTATGTGAACCCATAGGGGTGAAGTCCTGATTTGTGCATGCAGATTTAATCAATGTTTTTATGTGAACCCATAGAAGTGAAGTCATGATCTTTCGAGAAGAGGAAGTAGATAACTTGATTTGGCATGGTCGGCGTTCACGACTATTGGCACTCCTTACGACCTACAAATAAATCCACAAGCGGACGGATACCGATGTAGCTTTCATCCAAGAGTACTCCAGAGTATCGATTCCCACGATGAACAAGAAACGATGAACAAGAAGTTGTCCAATGGGTGTAGGATGGAATGGATGACGATGAAGAGAAGGAAAAGAGAAAGCGATATGAGGGTAGAGAGGGCATGAGTCTAATAATCATGTCTTCCTGGTTAATTGAGTAGATTAGAAGATACAAATAGATGCTTGAGTCAGAATGTAGGACCAATAACTTGAGTAACCCGTATTGTGTTGTTTGTTGTTAGTCTATAGGTTGTTGCTGTCAAAATGTGAGGCCATGTTTAGCTTCAAGTCTTCAAAATTTTGCATGAAGGTTAAATTTTATTGTGGCAGAACTTCATAATTGCATGGTTTAAACCACTGCTAGATGGAAATTAAAATATTACTAAAATAAGCTAGACCATGGATGATTAGTGCATTGTTTTAGTTAGTTAAGGGATCGATTTGCACCAATTTAAATGTGAGGGATGAAAGTCATACTTTCGTGATAGTTGAGGGATGAAAAATACACTTTTTCCTTTAAAAAATAATAAAGGGTCAAGGCACCTCTGCCCATAGTGGCACCGATATCGTAGTTATTGAGGGCCAGAAGAAATCTAACATTTTTCAATGCATCAATCTGCCAAAGATGTTTCAGAGTTCATCAATTGCAAAAATCACAGAGTAGTCAATATGCACATAGCAGCACTTCAAACTGGACCCAGATGAATCATGTACAAACTCCTAATAGCAGCACTTTAAACTGGACCCAGATAAATCATGTACAAACTCCTAGTCCCAACAGCAGAAGTAACCCTTCATAAAAAAAATAATAAAAAAACAGCAGAAATAACCCTTGATGGAGGTTGAGCCATACACCAGACTAAACTAACAGATGGTTGATCGTATCAGATCAAACCCAGACCAATCTGGAACACGGAGATTCAAATTCAAATACATCAACAATTCTCCAGCACATTGCCCCTCATCCATGCACTCATCTATATATTAGCCAACCAAGGAGAATTCACATTTGATAATGCATATCATAACTGTCATCAGCTATACATGTGCATGCTCTACTGTAAATGCAGACTTCTGCAGCCATTGATGGCAGGATATACATTGCATTCAACAAATGTAGCTACTGCACATATTTTTCAGGTGCTTAATTCGGACATGACCAAAGCTACAAAATATTTATCAAGTTACATTTTCCCAGACCAGCATGCATGGACTTCCAGTAAGCTTGGAGCTGTGGAAAGTGGAAACCATAGCAGGGTGCCAGGGTTAGATTTATCCTACAAAACTTCCATGCTTGATACCTAAGCAAGGTTCAAAAACATGTAAAACCATCACCCATCACATTGCAAAATACTGTTGCACATTTCAAAGGAGTATTACAGAATTCAGCAACCATATAAGAACTTCATTTCCTGTTCTCAATTTTGTTACAAGATCAGCCAGGCATTGATGCAAAGCAAAAAGGACTCCGACTGCAGGAGGGGAAGGAATTCAGATTACCTGGAAAAGGATTCAAGAACATAGTTTAGAATAGAGAAGCTGTTTGCGTCACCTCAAAGAGCTAAGTCTATGTAAATTGTAAAATGTGCCCATTGAGTCTAAATGGCATATATTTAAACTTAAAATTACTAAATTTACAGATGTATGTTCCTTCACAGAGCTAAATGTGCCCATTGAGGCATATGCACAACGATGACTATGACTTGAAATTTAAATAGAATCATGACTTTAAATACATCCTCAATGGTCTCCATGCTCTTCAATAAAATGCAAATCTACTTCCATACACATTAGTAGTCTGAAATGCTCTTCCATACTTCCCCTACGATTAATAGTGCCATTTAGATAACAAATGATATTTTTTCAAAAAAAAGATAAAAAATGATATTTGTATATTATGTAATATATAATCCGAAAGCACAAAAACACAATAATGGGTTAGTAAAACCTGGCTCGACATACAGAAGAAAAAGGACACATCCTGTGAAAGTAAATTTTAATGGTCACATTATGAAAATTGCTACAGCAAACCACCGTACTTGATAACAATCTACAATCAGCAACTGCTTAGTATCCAGGGGATATTTATCTAAACCAACACACAGGACTAGAGCAGCTTTATGACAACTTATATTTACTAATGTTTTACATATAATTATACACTTATGCAAAATACAGTTAAACGGAAATGTAAACAATGCACCCTGCAAACTGTAACCAGCAGTGCCATTCCATGTTCAGTCATTCCAAATAAAGTACATATCATGAAGCATTTATCGTCAGTACACTACACTGAAAAGAAAACACATCTTGAACATGGGCATGTCCTCTTATCAAATTTGTTCCTTCAGTTATCACAGGTATAGTAAAGACTAAAGCTTAGCCTTTCACTTGGAAGTCTTTAATTAGAACTTAATATTTTTGGTAGCATCCAATCATGTCAACAAATTAGGTAACCAAGTAAATAATCTCAACTCATTCATTCTTTTTTCTTCTATTGTGTGGTTAAAAACCATAAAGGCTTCAGTTAATCCACAGGCTGTCAGATCAGCACTGCTCACCACTCACCAGTGGTGCATTCTTGATTCTTGGTTGTTAAATTTATCAGATATCCATACTCATATTAATCTCTGAATAATTGCTTTACAAGTTCTTCAGTGAGCTGTCTAGGCAGAAGACAGCTTTCTGTTCTTATTTTGTTCTGATTTAAATTTAAAACTCTCTCACAACAACTTAGATAATTTCCTCTGGTCCAAGTAAACTGGAAAATTAAGTTTGACTTTATTTTGTATTTTCGCAACCTGGACCTTATCATAAAATAAAATAAATCATACAAAATGAAGCAACACCATGCAGTGAAGGCCTTTGCACAAGGATCGGATGCTAGAATAAGTAATCTACATGTTTTTCTGACCACGGACCATTACCCAAAGCAATAAAACCCCATGAAATAAAAGAAACGGTTGGATTTCAGTGAAATGTTGGTATCTAGATGATAGGATCAACAAGAATATGGTCCAACAATACAGATTTTTTTCCCTCCTCAAAGGCTCAGACAATGCAGCAGAGCTGCATTTCATATATTAAGAAACAACACAGAAAATGTCCAGGATGCAAACACAAATCCCCTGCTTTTCATTGCCAACTTTAAATCCGTGATAACTCAAGGAGATCATCGCAAGGCACAGGCAGAGAATATCATGAAGACTAAGGTCTTAAAACAGCAGGTTGGGTAAAAGAAACAGGGAAGCTCAAATATCACAAAGTGATTAAGAAGGGAAAAAAACAGAGAAACAAGGTCAAACTCACCATGAGCATCACCATAACAAAGCATGTCCTAAGCTCCTAACATTAGGTAAAAGAACATACCTTCATTTGCAGCAGGATGCGATCATGCAGAAGTGAGCAAAATGCCCCTGACGAACAAAACAACTCTGCCATGAATTTCTGAAGAATCCATTTGGTTGCATTTGCTGAAAATGCTGAATCATGAGTCACCAAACAAGTCATCACTGTCATCAGCTGAATTAATGTTCAAATTCGAGCTATGTGTCTTCTCCTCATCAGCTTTGTCTCTATCTGAGTGATCATCTGATTTGTATGCCCAAGATGAGCCCACTTTTGCTGGAACAGAATCCCCATAAAGGTCATCGTAAATTCCACCTCTTGTTGTGCTCTTAACTTTTTTAAGCACCTCTTGTAGCTTATCCGTGAAATCAAGCGGCAGTTGCACTTGTCATCTGATATCTTTGGAACTGGACGATAGGTCAGATTTACTAATACCATAGCGGTTAAGTATTGTATTGTATGCCACAACAGCATCTTCATCACTGGGATCTGGAGGAGATGGCAAACTGACATCTGATGGAAGGCTAGGAGTTGGGAATAGAGCAGCTGTGTTCTTTCGCAGTATATAGGTTCTGGTTGATGCAGCAAAGCGAACTGACTGTCCAACTTCAAGTTCAACAGGGTTGTCTTTCGTTAATCTCTCATTTGCAACAAATGTGCCATGAACTGATCCTAAGTCGATAACATAGATGCTGAAATAGAAAAGCATGGATGAGCTTCATATTTTACTTTTCTTTTCATCGAACAGGAGAGCTGTGTATCTTTATATTATGAAGAAAGAAGCGGGGCGAAACCATTTACAAACAAACACACCCCACAGACGCCAAGAGTAATAAACCTAACAGGCTAGCATAAGAGAAAAAAAAACTCGATCAAGGGGAGAGATGTCCCTTTGGCTTTGTCTCAAGGTAGGGGCCCACCAAACCCAGGAAAGCAAGCAGGAACCTCACACAGGCTCACTCCATTGGCGGCAGTGGACCCATGCGCTGTTTACAGACCAAGGAGGTGGGTGCAAAACCCATGCAGCCCCAGGGCTCAAACCCAGGCGGGAGCGCCATACTTGGGCGCTCTATCACCGCGTTCTTAGCACATCTGCACAGGCTAACATAAGGGTGCAGCAAAACAGAAGCACTTTCCAATTTGAAGGGGCCCTTTTTGACACCAAAAAAAAATCAGAAAGGTGTTCCTTATGGATCCACAAATGCACAAAAACAAGGCAGAAGTCACTGAATGGAGCACAGAAAGTAAAGTATTGGGAGTTCATTTCAAATTTCAACCCAATTAAATGATTTCTACATTGATAAGAAATGGCCTTAAAACTTCACTGGATACAGAACAGCAAAGGTCATGAAGCATATTGGAACACCATAGCTCATTGCAGATTCAGTTATGAGTCCAGAACAACTCTTTGTGTTTGTCAAATTTCTGGGAACGGGTATTGGTAAAAGAAAGCTGGTAAAGTGGTATACAAACCAATAATGACTGGACAAAACGCTTCACATAAATGGAGGTATAGAGTAGCGGACAATTATACACCTAAGTAGGGATGAAGGATCAACCGAGCAACCCATTATCCAACTTGAAAATTTCAGTGTAAAAACTCCATAGGGCCAACCAACTTATTTGTGGTGCCAAATTGGGTACCATATTATGTGGGTTAAGTAGACTTTTTCCCACATAGTGCGATGGGTCGCGCGGGCGCGATAATGCGCTCCTTACAAATGAGTCCAAGAACTTTGCTTCCAAGTATGGCTGCGATGGAGAGAGTGGCAGCTGGATGCTATGAGGCAACCAGTTGCTAAGAGGCTAGCAGAGAGGCAGATGGTCAGCACTATGCCTGTGACAGACAGGAAAAGCTCCGGCATGTTGGCAGTTTTGTTTGAACCACTCCACCTGGGTCAAGGACTCTACTGGGCCATGCCAACCGAAAACCTTGCAGGCTTAGTGGATAGCATGGGTCATACTTTGGGTTGACCGATTCCTGAGCCACCTGCATCCTAACATCTAAGGCAAGCATAATGGTAAAAGAAAAAATAAAATAAAAACCATCTCCTAGTGTGACATGCATTTCTTAGGCAAAATAGTTCTAAAGGAAGAATGCCTAGGTCTATAAATAAACTAAAAGCAAGAGAACACAAATCCTGACTGTTAAGATGCGTTTTAACATTTTCAATACATGAATTCAGTGGTAAACTGGTAAATGATTTTGCCTATGATAACATAGTCGATCTTCATACTTGGCAAGGTGCATGAGCATGAAAGGGCAAACACATCTATTGTCATTGCATTGCATAAAAGATGCTATTCGTGAGAGAAACATTTACAGTTCAGGGAACAAACACATTCTAAAGAAATGTGCCTCACTATCAAATCATAAAAGCATGAAACAGAATCAAAAGTGACCAAACATGAGGATTCTGACCTTCCATTCCTGTGTGGAATGACAGCAGCATGCTGGCGTGAAACAGACTGATGGTCCAACACAAAATCGCAAGCAGGCACCTGCCTCCCAAATATATGCCTCCTCTTGTCCAGATTGATCCTATCAATGACCTCACCATCTTTCAACACATCAAGATAGTAAACCCCAGGGCACGGCTCAATTGCCCAATCTGGAGGTTGCCAGGTCGACTGCCCTCCACCAACCTGTGTCCCAACATGCCCAGGACCAATACCATCTTGCCCAGACGCCCTCAAGCTGGTGCCCTGCGGACTTTGGTGGTTCTGACCCGTCATGAACTTAGAAGAATTCTGCGGCAGTGTCAATGGAGCCGGCGGCGCATTTGCGGTCCTTGCAGCTGCAGGCGCATTCTTAGCGCCGGAACCAGACTGTACAGAGAAGGGCTCCAAGGTCTGCGCCTTCTTGAAGCGGTCAAGACCACCACGGTACATCTCCACACACTTCACAGCTACAACGTCTTCTGGTTCCTGTCTCTACAGCTCGAAATCAAGCGGCAGTTGCACTTGTCAACAGATATCCTACAATACATCAAAACAATTAAATCAGAACTGGATGGTGAACACAGGTGCTGGACTTGACGAGGCCCATAGAGTTTCTGTTGCTTGTTTTGAGCAAAACAAAGCAGAATGACAGCTCCACCACGCAGCGAAAGAGTGCGCGACGAAGTGGTCGGATTGGAGCATGCATTCCCCCAGAAAAAAATACTATTCGGATTTTGATTCGAAGCAGGAATAGAGCTAGCTCGAGCTAGCGCAATCCATCTAAGAAAGGTAGGGTTCCTTACAATCAAGTTGAAATCGATCCAAGCCCGAACGGATCTGCGGTTGACCCCCAGTCCAGCACAAGTGGAGCTGGTGTGGTGAAGAGGAAGGAAGTCGGGGGCCCCCCGCCGCCGTCCACTGGCCTCTGGGAGACCAACGGTCTAGCTTGAACACCAACGGCCGAATTCCGAGGCCGCCCCGCCGCCGTGGGTTCCTCTGGTGCCGCGCAGCCCGCTGGCCTGCCGCCGCCACGGCTCTCCTCTCGATCGATTTTGGGATTGGGGGATTGGAAGGCTGCCATTGCGGTATGAGGGGAGGCGGAGAGGCCAAGGACGCGCTCGTGATGGGCTTTCCCACAATGGGCTCGTGGTATGTTTGGGCCGGAAATCCCTAACCCGCGAGACCGAGCTCTCTCCGAAAAAAAAAAACATCGCGCCATGAGCCACCCCTGGTCAATCGCATCCCTGCTCTGCGCAAACTGCGAGCAGAGCATGAAATTTCAAGATTTGCCACTGAATTCGTGAGCCTCTCAAGATTTGGCACCCTGGTCCACATGTCATTGACTCAGGTTGACTCCACATGTTATTGTGATAACAATGACAAATCTTAAATTGCGTACGAATTAAGTTCCAAATATCAAAATCTCTCGAGCAGAGCAGCGCAGAGCAGGACGGTGAAACCCGGCCACCTTTTGACTCCACAGGGGCGCCTCGGCATGTGTCCCACCAACCATCACGCCGCAACAGTGCAACACCATGCCGCTTTCCCTCCGCTCCTCCTCCTCCTGCACCATCATCTGCAGCAACGCTAGTCGGCTAGTGCTCCTCCCACCCGCTGCCCAAAGATCCCACGCGGACGCGGCCCTTTCTATCTCTTCCTTCCTGCATGGAGCCCCACAATACCGCCGCCGCCTACGCGTAAAGCTCCCTCCTTTATTCACCGTCCGCCAATGGCCGCCGCCGTCACGGTAATCGCCGTCGCGGCGGCGCTCTTGCCGGCCCTTCTGCCGCGGGCGGCGGAGGCCGCGGTGGGGGTGAATTGGGGCACCGTGTCCGCGCACCGCATGCCGCCGCCCGTCGTCGTGGACCTCCTGCGCGCCAACGGGATCGCCAGGGTCAAGCTCTTCGATGCCGACCCGGCCGTCCTGCGCGCGCTCGCGGGCAGCGGGGTGCAGGTCATGGTGGGCATCCGCAACGAGGCGCTCGCGGGGATCGCGGACTCTTCCGCCGCCGCCGATGCCTGGGTCGCGCAGAACGTCTCGCGCTACGTTGCCGCCAGGGGCGGCGTCGACATACGGTGAGCACCGCCGCGCTGCCTGCCGCCTTTTCTTGATATTACGGGTTTCTTTTCTTCTCCCGCTCTGCTGTTGCAAAACGAGCTGTGGATGCTTGCTTTGCTTAGTTACTGCCTGCTTCTTGCTTGGTCTTTTGAATTCTTGAATGGAATGGAAGCTGTTCATATGATCCTTTCTGGCTCGGCATGTTCGCACATTAGCTGCTTGAGTTTATGTCTGTGAGACTGACAAACAATATCAGTCCCTGTTTCCCTCTGTGGTGCTGTAGTCTTATTCATGGTGGACTTGGACCACATAATTTGTGTTGTTCTTTTTTTAGTGCTGTTGACCGAGTGGTCCTTCTTATTTTTTTTCCACAACGGGCGAACCCGAATTTCATTCCCGAGAGAGTGGTCCTTCTTATTGCATTGTAGTATTGTACTTCTCTATTGTGTCACACTGCCAGTGTTTCCAGTTCACTGGTTGGCCGAAGGCTGAGCATTTGAATTGTGCAATAGGTAATCTTATTGACCCAATTGTCTGTAAATTCTGGAAATGACCATTTATGAACTCATGCTCTGATTTTAGTTCTTATTTAGGCTATGAAGTCTCGCTCAGCAATTCTCTGTCAAGTTTTTTGGCAATACAAAAGGACCAAACTAGAGCTGAAACAATAGTTGACTCCATGCCCCTAAACAGCTTTTGGTGATTTTTTTTCCTTATTTGTGCCTTGTACCAATCTTGATGCGTTCAACTAAGAGTGCACTGTTCAGCTGTCTGAAACTTCTACCGGAGTATTTGTCCAGAATATGAGGAATGTAGGTGTTTGTCTCTTTTAGGTGATTCGTGAATATTGTAAATCTGCAGTGTATATATTACACGATCACCTGTTTTCTGGCTGGTATTGGACATGCAAATGTTGGTTCAAACGGTCTTTAGAGTTAGTGTACATTTCTTATTATCACCTGAATTTTTCCTGAGGCACTAACGATACACCTTCCATGAAACATATCATGATTCCTATAAACTGTAGAATAGGATGGTTGTTCTTTGCAAATCATGCCAAGCTTCTCGCAGTGGACAGGTTCAGCGTTGAACTCGGGAGTCATTGAAACTCCAGTCCCGACCCGGGTTCGAAGCACGGCACCTTCTTAGAACAAAGTCTGGTGGAGTCTCCCACCATGTTCGAGTCTTTTTTCTTCGCAAATCGAGCCGTGCTTCCAGAATGCCTGAGCATCTTTCCTTCTTCATCTTTTCCTTTACAGATGCAACATGTTAGATATCTGAATCTGTGAAAACATGTATATTCCAATTTGGTTTTGATTCATTACCTCTTTAAGATGTCCTTTTAACTTTTTTTTGTGTGTGCTTCAAATTTCACATTGGTCATTTTTATGTACATGCACATTTCGAAACCTCTGCCTGGTACAGCTCTTTTCTGGTGCAGAACTCAACGTGGTGCTTAGTGCTGACTTCTCCATTTTAGTTCATCTCCTAGGATACAACAGTGGCACGCAAATGGATTTTGAGTCCAACAGTTGTGCATGAACGTGCCACCCCACGCAAAAAGGTCTCCAAAGGGAAAAAGGATAAGCATATATTATCGATACAGTAGCAGACATTCTTTCCATGTCAAAAGGAAAAGTGTGGTGAAAAAGGAGTAAGACATAACTTTCTGTGTGGACCATAGCCATGATAGCAATCTGGCATGAGCTTACACCCGTACACACAATGAATTTGCTTCATGTGTTGGGAAACTTTTGTAGGTGTAAGTAGCATTGCAAAGCAAACACACTCGGAATGGACCAAATGGCTTGTTTAGTCCATATAATGTGCTTTGTTTGCTTCTGCCATGCTTGATCTTGGTAGCTATAAGAGCTTCCATTCTGTATTTGTTGTGTCTCTTCTGTCCCCTTACAAGTTTTGCCTTGTAACCTCAAACCTCACAAACTAATTTATTGTTCCAGCAGCCAATGTGTCTGAATGGGGCTGTTGCTGATTCAAGCTTCAACCGGATTGCTGCATTTTTTGCCATGTTCACCCAAGTTTTGGAACGCTTTTGAGTTTTAGTTAATTGAAGTTGAACCTTTCACTGAATATTTATTTCCATTCTTGGGATGGATTTATTTATTTGACTAATTCTATTACGAGTTATTAAGATCCATTTTTCATGGATTAGTATATCATGAATAACAATTCAGACACAATCTAGAATGGGATGCTTTATTTTCTCAAACATGTAGTTAGAATGGCATTTTTTTTAGTTTGTGTTAAAGTAACTGTAGGCATAGTTATTACAGCAGAACATTTGCAATGAGTTGAACGTGCATATTTTGTTTTGCTGTTTTCAGTTGAGAAACTTGGTATGTCTTCAAAGTGTCAAGTTATTTTTGCTGGATTTATATGTTTCCATCCGAAAGTTACAAGATTGTTTAATATGTTAGGTGATGATAGTTATGAGTTTATTGTTGCATACTTTTGCCCTTTGTATGAAGCTAAGTATTCGGGTCTATTTGGGTACCCTGCATCAAAAACATAGCCTGATCAGCCATGTTTTGAGCAACAAAGGAACTCCACTACGCCCAGGTGTGCCTCCAGTTGATGTATACCTTTTCAGCCTACTTGATGAAGAGCAAAAGAGCATACTGCCAGGTAATTTTGAGCAGCACTGGGGAATTTTCTCATTTGATGGGCAGGCCAAGTACCCACTGAATCTTGGACTAGGCAGCCCAGTTCTGAAGAATGCTAGACATGTACCATATCTTCCACCAAGGTGGTGTGTCGCGAACCCTGGCCAAAATCTTAACAATGTAGGAAATCACTTGAAGCTGGCTTGCACTATGGCTGATTGCACAACTCTCTACTATGGAGGCTTGTGCAACGCTATCGGGGACAAGGGAAATATCTCTTATGCCTTTAACAGCTACTACCAACTGCAGAAACAAGATGCTAAGAGCTGTGATTTTGATGGACTTGGGATGATAACTTACCTCGATCCTTCCATCGGTGAGTGTCGCTTTCTTGTTGGTATCGATGACCGCAGGGCGCTTGCAATATCATCATTTTCAGACAGCTCTTCTCCAGCAAGCTGTGGGTTCTGGATGAAGACCATATGGGTAATTGTGTGGTTCACAACTGTGGGTTCTTTCTGATGTCGAACGAGCTCTCTTGGGCACGATTTGCATGTCCTTGTGAAGTAGCTTCTATCCATGGATTCTAGATTTAGGAAATGAGAGACAGTCGTAGCTGTACATAATTATTAGCTTGTTCTTGAGACTACACTATCCAATTATGCTCTCTGCATATGCAGATTGATAAGAGATCATTTTGTGACTCTATTTTCCCACGCCCTTCTTACTATTGCAGATACTTTTGCGCTGATTTAAGGATAACAAAGTCGAATTTTGAGTTGCCTTATGAGAAATACAGAGTATCTTTTGTGCTCCCTTAGGTTGTTCTGTTGGTTAGATTTTCAGATTCGTTTGCCAGGCATCCAAGATTCCAAGTAGCTTTCTGTTTTTTTTTTGAAATTTTCTCAACATTTATTGTTATCACAATCATGCCAATAAAGTACTGTTAAGATATTCACTCTGGAAGGACTAGTTTGAATTTTAGGACACAGATGTGTTATGTAAACCACAATTTCAACCATTGATCTTTTAATATAATATATTATAAAATTCAATGCAACTGCATTACTGTGGAGTGATTTTCATGTTTTCATTCTAAATACTCAATAGGTATGAATAATCAACACATAAAGATACATATCAAATTCATGTGAGCAGAAGGGAGTTGTAGATGATCATATAGAGTGTGTTTGGTAGAGCTTAATCTTTTTATGATTGTCTATCGAAGCTGATTCTACGAGAGAAATAATTATATGGCCGAAAGTGATTCTCTAATATAAACTCTCAAAATCAGGATAGAGAATCACTTCACAAAATCAGGAGAAGCCGCTTTTTTAACTCGCAGCCTATTAGTTCATTTCAGCTCATTTCACAGAATCAGGGAATCACTTCTCTACAAAAACTATTGACAAAGCTCCTACTAGATTAAAGAAAGAATTAGCTCTTGAAACTCCATTAAACAGTGCCATGTTTCTGGGTGCCTGTTGGATAGTAAGGGTGCATTTGGTAGGGCTCCATGTCCTGATTCTCCAACTCCAACTCCTAATTCGTTGTTGGAGTGATTCTCTATCTGTGAAATCGTATGGCAAACTGGCTGAGAAGTGATTCCTGAGAAGGAAGTTTGTGCTGTAATTGTCCATGTACCCCTGTTTGTTTGGACTAACGTTTGAAGGGACATTTGTGTGATATTCATGGTGCTTAAGTAATTGTGATTAAATTGACCATAAAATATCTAAGTTTGTACATTAATTTAGATGTAGCAATATTTCCAAGGATTATGGTACAAGCATCATATGATTTCTAGGTACAACTGATTGGTCCAATATTACAACCAAAATACTCCTACATGGAAGACACTATCCTCTAGATAGAGTAATTGTCCTCGCAACGTCATCACGAAATCTATCCATGTTTCTATCATTGGGTTGAGAGGTAGATGCATCTGATGCATTTTGAGAAGGGAAATGTTTCCTGTATCTTGTTGGCATGGTAGGCACATAATCGGGGTCCCAGTCACACCTTCGAAAATGCTTGTCAAGTGCATGATTTTCACGGTTCAAGTTACGAAGACGTATAGCTGTAACAATCATCTTTTGCTTGATCATTGGATAGCTAGGCATCTTGAGAAGAATTCTCCATTTAATCTTCCATACACCAAGTGTACGCTCGACAACATTTCAAATACTTGAATGTAAATGGTTGAATACCTCCTGCTCACCATTAAGGATCGGACCATTTCTCCATTCTGGAACATGATACTTTTGCCCTTTGTATGAAGCTAAGTATTCGGGTCTATTTGGGTACCCTGCATCAAAAACATAGTATTTTCCTAACATATAGTAATGCAAAGTGAGTAGATGTAAACATTTCATAAAATAGAAAATTATGCTATATGACAATTATTACTTTGAGGTGGATGTAGAAATACATCTTCATTAGCTTGAAGTGTATCATGCATAGAGCCTAACTAACCAATAGATGCATAAGTGAAACCCATGTCGAAATCAACGGCCGCCATCACATTATGTATTGCTTTACGTGATCTCCCTACATATCTCAAAAAATCTTTTGGAGATGCCCATTAACTAATATGAGTCCCATCAATGTCCACAATATATGCAATCTTTGAAGTGTGGTCACGTCCTTTGATCATTTCTAATCCTATATTGTGCACATCTCAAAAGTTTTGATCCTTAGGTCTTCTGTAATGTTTTGACATTGCAACCAAACAGTTCATCACCTCATAAAATTTCTTGGTAATTGTCTCTCCTGAATACTTGAACTTATTTTGGACAGCAGTATTTGACCAACAATGACCATATATGAGAAGAAATAGAGTAATTGACTCCATAGAGCTGGTATGAATAGATGAAGTTAATCCATAGTCACTCACCAATAGATCATGCAATTGGTAAAAATGAGATGCATTAGTTCTAAATAGGATTTAACCAGGTGTGTTCAATGTTTCCATTACCTAAGCATAAATGCTAAACTGTGAAGTCCTTAAAGCATGTAGTAAGACATGTTCATTTGATGTTGTTTTAAAAGGTTCCATAATTCTCATATCATACAAATCATCTTCATCGGATTCAATGTCATCCCTTTCACTTTCAAAAAAGGACATATGTAACAAATATAAAGAATTCAGCAAATACCAATAAATTAACTGGGTTTAGAATAAAAATTATAAAAAATAATAGGTAGGGGTTCCCCTGCTGACTTCAGTCATAAAAAGCACCAATAAATTAAAAATTGGTATCAACCATAACTTCTCATTAAAAATTACCAAGCACCATTATTCAGCAAGCACCAATGAAATATTCAAGTTCACATAAATAGTACCAAGCAACCATTACAGATAGTTCTACAAGCACAAATCAAACAATAGAAAAATAGAACCAACCGTACATATAGTTCCAGAATTATGGAAACGACGTGACATCATACTCCCAAATTCACCCTCACAATTCTAACATCTAAACAAAGCCTATGTGTCCACTCGCGGTCCAACCTGTCAGTTGACCCATCCTTAAATACCCGTGAAACCTCTGCCTTCCTGGGTCATCCCGACTCCTAAACCCCAAACCACCGAAACCCTAATCCCCTCCCCCCGCCGCCATGGGCTCCACCGCCGCAGCCGCCGCCTCCGCGCTCCCGGCGTCCGCCGGCTCCGGCGAGAACCTGGTCCTCATCCTCGACTACGGCTCGCAGTACACGCACCTCATCACCCGCCGCGTCCGCCAGCTGGGCGTCCTCTCCCTCTGCGTCTCCGGCACGGCGCCGCTCGCCTCTCTCGAGGGCCTCCGCCCTCGTGCCATCATCCTCTCCGGCGGGCCCCACTCCGTCCACGCCAAGGGGGCGCCCACCTTCTCCGAGGGATTCCTGGAGTTCGCTGATGGCGCGGGCGCCCACGTGCTCGGCGTCTGCTACGGGATGCAGCTGCTCGTGCAGACCCTCGGCGGCGCCGTCGAGCCCGGGGAGCGGCAGGAGTACGGGAAGATGGACATCGAGGTGACGGCTCCGTCCTCCGCGCTGTACGCGGAGGCGGAGACCGGGAAGCGCCAGACGGTGTGGATGAGCCACGGTGACGAGGTGGTCAAGCTGCCGGAAGGGTTCGAGGTGGTTGCACGCAGCGTCCAGGGCGCCGTCGCAGCCATCGAGAACCGGAAGAAGCGCTTTTATGGGCTCCAGTATCACCCTGAGGTGTAGGAATTGCTTACTCTGACGAATTCAATGTTAAGCTACAGATTTCATTTACTCTGTTCTTGGCTCTTTGAAAGGGAAGTTTTTGCCCTTCATAGGATGGAGGTTATACATTCTTCTGAATAGCTGTACGGAAATTGCTCTACTGTTGGTTGTTCAGTTTAAATTTTGAATTGGTACTATCGTAGCCCGTCATCTTTTCACTTGGTCAACTAGCCAAATAAATGGCTAATCGTTCAAAATTGTGCAACCAATTGGGTTGGGAAAGAGTGCTCAGGACAATCTTGTTTGAATTATTCTGTTGATATTGATGAACTTAGTTCTTCTTTTATTGATAGTAAGTATAAAACAAGTAGGAGATGGAACATTTTTTTTGTATTGTTACTGTTGAATTGTGTATTCACTGCTTGTGATTGCTCTTTGCAAATCTGTTGATGCCATAGCCCACTCCTGACTGTTGAACTTTTTTATGTAAAGGTTACACATTCAACCCAAGGAATGGAAACACTGCGTCGCTTTCTCTTTGATGTTTGTGGGATCAGAGCTGATTGGAAGATGCAAGATGTGCTGGATGAAGAAATCAAGACTATACATAGCATGGTTGGCCCTGATGAGCATGTTATCTGTGCATTGTCAGGTGGAGTTGATTCAACAGTTGCTGCCACTCTTGTTCATAAGGCAATAGGAGACAGGCTTCATTGTGTTTTTGTTGACAATGGTCTATTAAGGTAACAAGTTGCCCCCTGAATTTTGTGAGTTATTTTTATTAGAATTTGTCCTTATTTCAAATCATTGTGTAATGAAACTAACACAGAACTTCCATTTGCAGGTACAAGGAGAGAGAACGAGTAATGTCAACCTTTGAAAGTGACCTGCATCTGCCAGTTACATGTGTTGATGCCTCAGAGCAATTTCTCAGCAAGTTAAAGGGTGTCGAAGACCCAGAGCAGAAAAGAAAGATTATTGGCAGGGAATTCATCGCTGTTTTTGATGATTTTGCTCACAAGCTGGAACAGGAGATAGGGAAAAGGCCTGAATATTTAGTTCAAGGGACATTGTACCCTGATGTAATTGAATCATGCCCACCTCCTGGGAGTGGAAGGACACATTCCCACACCATCAAAAGCCATCACAATGTTGGTGGCCTTCCAAAAGATATGAAGTTAAAACTCATTGAGCCACTCAAGCTCCTATTCAAGGATGAGGTAACAATCTGGCAATCTATTGCTTAATATACTTTGTAACTTTTGTAGTTGAATAATTGAATACATGATCAGGTGTTGTATGATGAAAGAAAACTCTAATTGTTTTATTCTTTACAAATTGTTATGTTTGTAGGTGCGGAAGTTGGGGAGTATTTTGAATGTCCCAGATTCATTTTTAATGCGACACCCATTTCCTGGTCCTGGTCTTGCTGTACGTGTCCTAGGTGATGTTACACAAGGCAGTGCTTTGGACACTCTTCGTCAGGTTCGAACTTTCAGAATTGGTCAAATTTTGCCAGAGCAGCTTTGATACACTAGATGAATCTACAATTTTTTTCCAATTTATTTATTTTAGGTGGACGAGATATTTGTTCAAGCTATTAAAGATGCATGCCTCTATGATAAAATCTGGCAAGCTTTTGCTGTGTTCTTGCCAGTACAAACAGTTGGGGTTCAGGGTGACCAGCGAACCCACTCCAATGCTGTTGTCTTAAGGGCAATCACCAGTGAGGATGGCATGACCGCAGATTGGTATGTGGCACCAAATTCCAGCTCTGTTTCTTTCTAGTGAACTTTAGGTACAGTGGCACTCTGAAATATTTTGTTGCAGTCGTACAGATTGGTTTGCTTGGCTGCAGCAGTTAATTTTTTTTATTCTTATAACCATTGGGTTCAGAAACAAATAATTGGCAATCATGATGTAATGGGAATTGTAAAATTCTTGACTTGTGCCCCCTGTTTTTTAGTATGGTCAACAATTGGGCATTGCCTTGTACCAAACCATCTTTTGTGAGTTTGCTGCGTTGACTGGGCTAGTACCTTGATCTTTTATGGACTGATCTTTACATGCATGTGTAATATATAAATTCATTTACTTTGTGATACAATTTGTGGCTCCATGGCTTCAGTTCCATGGCTAGATTAATGAGTTAGTAGTAGACAATTGCTAGGTTAGTAGATAGAGATTAGAACTTTTCGTTTATTGGAAACCATGGCACCGCTGACTAATTCTCATATCATGTCATTTTTATCCTTTCAAATTTCCAGGTACTATTTTGGCCATGAATTCCTAGTAGATGTGGTCAACAAGATCTGCAACAATGTGCGTGGCATCAACCGTGTTTGCCAGGACATCACATCGAAGCCGCCTGCGACTGTTGAGTGGGAATAGGAACTGGTGCTGCGATTTGCAATGGATTGGGTAGGAACTTGCAATCGTGAGGAGCTATTTAACTTTTGGTTCTGGGATCAAATGATATGGCCCCAGTTAAGTGTATCAATTACGCTTTAGTCAAAACACCCTCTTTGTTGAACCCTAGATAGATGATAAAACACAGTGAAGCTTGTGAACAGCAAACTCTGCTAAATTCATGAATAGCCTTTGCTTGTGGGGTCATCAATCATTTTCTGGGGCATCTGATCTGGAGTTTCTTATATTCGTGGACCGATCGTGTGTAATCCTAGTGGACGCCTAATTGTTTTATGTTTCTCTCATGCTATAAGCATTCTGGGCTGTATTGTTTTTCTCAGCACGTAGGTTCAAATGTTCACGTAAGGCATTGTAGCGTGTGGTCACGGTTTTATAATAATATTCTGACGAAGCTATTTTATGGGATGGTAAATGGACGAAGCTCACTTTGCCATCGGATGAAGCTCACTTTTAACAATGGCATAATCCCAATTTTCTTGCTGCCGCCACGGTTAGACAATCGGTGGGCCAACAATCACGTGAGGATGCAGCAACAAACGAGCGCGGGGTTTTCCTGCTCGCCGGGTAGGATTTAGGGTGCGGGGTTTTCCTGCTCGCCGGGTAGGATTTAAGGTGGGTTTGGTTGCCTGTATATGCCTCGTCCAGGCTCATGGGATGCAACCTTCCATTGTTTGGTTGCCTGTATTACGTTCGGAGCCTGGCTCATGGGATGTAAAAAGGAGCTCGCAGCGTGGCTCCACAGATATAGATTTTGATCGTTTCTAGAGAGGCAGGCTCGCGGGATGCAGCTGCTTACCTGGTTAATGATGTATTAGTACTTGAATAGTAAATATTAAATCTAAATAATATGTTTCAAAGAATATTGAGGTGTAATAAGGTAAAATAAGGATTATAAGGGTGTAATTTTACAGAATAAATATTACAATAATATTATTTATTATTTTTGTATCATGCAATATATCTTCATGCAACCAACCAAACACGATCTCTTATCTGCCAGGCTCTTCACGTACGAGCAACCAAACACTCTGCCCATTGCATGAGCTCAGCCTGGCTGAGTTGAGCCAGGGTAACCAAACAGACCCTTAGTGGTGGGGAAGAAAATTCTCTGCGGCACTGCCGTGCCGCACCACGCCCCTAGTGTGCCACCGCCTATGATGCTGACGCGTGTCCCACTGGCCCCATCGGGAGCACGTCCATCCACGCGAGCCTGGTACCAGAGCCGAGCCGTCTGTAATCAAACCAGTGCTCCTGATTCAGCAGAGCCGATGGCCAAGCAAATCAACCCTGCCGCTCCCTGGCATCAGTCAGAAAAGAGTCGAGTCGCCCAGGGCTCATCGGCCTGTGGAGAATCCGGCCGCCAGGCAACTGTACCTGTCATCTCATCGATGAAGTATTCTTCCGTCGGATAATCGAATGCAGATGATGGGAGCATGATCCATAATCTTCTACCATCAACGCCCATGGCCGATCCGGACATCGCTGTCGTTATTGCACATTTGCACCCACCCTCCCTCTCCCTGTCAAGGTAGCAGCCGTTGCTGAGATCGTCGTTTATCGTAGATCCTCAAGACCTCAGCTAGACTTCAGCTGTTGTTGTAGATGAAAATCAGTTCTCTACTGTGTCAATTCTGTTCCGCTCGGTAGCTGAAACTAGAACCGAATGATGTGTTCCGTTGTTTGAGGTTGGGGAAGAGTAATGCGTCGGGGAGCACAGTTTCTGCGATTCGGCCACTGAGAGCAACGATCAATCAATGATGCCGCGGCGCCAGGAATCCAAGATCTCAGGCTCGATCTGTTACTTCGGAGAAGAAGACGACTCGGCTCCATAGTCCAGCGCTACATGTGCTAGATTGTTCGGCTCGGCTCCACAAGTCCACGGGCCATCAGGTGAGTCGTCCAACATGCTACGCGCCGCGCATCTGGGCATCCGCGCTCCTGGATTGCATTTTTTTCCCCTTCGACATGCATACATTTCCGGTTTGGCTCCCAATGCGCATGTGGGAAGATCAACGCATGCGCGGCTCCAACTCCCTTGTTGGTAGCTCAGTCCGGTGTTGAAACTTTCTCTTGGTGATCCGCTTCGTTGCTCGCAGTCAAAGCTAGCCAAATTTAGACACTGAAACACAGCAACCAAGAAAATCCTCCAGGAAGCTTATTATGCCTACAGCGCAGGTCTCAAACTCCCAACATTTGGGAGAGATCGACAAGTGTGCCGTGCCGTAAGACAACTGAGATGGCGAGAAGGCGGCCGCTGCTCTTCGTCGCCGTCCTGCTCCTGTGCGCCGCCGAGTGGCATCCTGTGCAAGCATACAAGAAGGCAAGCAAGATGAGCAACCCAACGCATTGCGATTTCATATTCAGTGAATCAGTCTCCCAATTGGAACACGCCCACAAATTTCTTTCATTTTGCTAGCATCTAACACAGATATTGTAGTGAAGGTGCCATTGTCTCTTGGAGGATCTGTAGGATATTCAGTGCTTTAGTGACGACACTAAACAGAGATTAATCAAGATTAGCTTTCATTGTGACAATAGTTAAGCAGAGCTTGTTTATTTACACTATGTTAATGTGCAGTCCTACATCGTATATCTGGGAGCACACGCCTATGGCCGTGACGCGTCACCAAATGAGCATGCCCGTGCAACCGAGTCTCACCATGAGCTCCTGGGATCAGTTCTTGGCAGGTATAGATGCCATCATTAGGTTTCACGGTAAAGGGGATAAAACGGCTGCGTTGATATGAAGCCGTTTCATCTTTGATACTGTAGTAAGTACGATGGAGTCCGATCTGGTTTATATGAGAAATGAATGTTGAAATGAACAGCAAGGAGATGGCCCAAGATTCGATCTTCTACTCCTACACCAAGAACATCAATGGCTTCGCGGCGCAGGTCGAAGAGGAAGTTGCAAACCAAATTGCAAGTAAGAAGAGAAAGTAACTTGAGTCAATTTACATTTTACCGTCCGAACTTACCGTTGTGATTTGCGCATTTCGGTTTATTATTTTTCTTCAAAGAAAAAATAACTTCAGAGAGAGAATTCACGGGTGCTGATCCGTTGATGGGGCAGAGCACCCTGACGTGGTGACGGTGCTGGAGAGCAAGATGCTGAAGCTGCACACCACGCGGTCGTGGGACTTCATGGACCTGGAGCGCGATGGCCAGATCCTCCCCGACTCCATCTGGAAGCACGCCAGGTTCGGCCAAGACGTCATCATCGCCAACCTCGACAGCGGTAAGATGGAGAGAATCTGGTGCATTTCGATACCATCTATCGTCACGTACAGTCGTTGGTCTGCGTTCGGGCTTTTCACTGAGTACGTGATCTGATCCGGCGAAGGCGTATGGCCGGAATCCCACAGCTTCACCGACGACGGCATGGGCGAGGTGCCCCAGCGGTGGAAGGGCTCCTGCCAGGACATCGTCAAGTACGGCGTCACCTGCAACAAGTGAGCCCTTGTTTGTTTAATATGCCATTCTTCTTTATGTTCATCGTCATATATAATAGATCGAGATGACCATGGTGTCGCCGCCGTCGCAGGAAGCTGATCGGCGCCAAGTACTTCAACAAGGACATACTCTACCCGGTGGTCGACGCCAGGCACGCCGGGCGCGCCGCCGGCACCCCGTACGCCGCCGCGGAATGCGGGATGGGCACGCTCGACCCCGCCAAGGTGAAGGGCAGGATCGTCGTGTGCGCGCGCGGCGGCGACATCCCGCGCGTCGACAAGGGGATGGCCGTTCTCAACGCCGGCGGCGTCGGGATGATCCTCGCCAACGACAGGATGGACGGCGACGACATCGTCGCCGACCCGCACGTGCTCCCGGCCACCATGATCACCTACAGCGAGGCCGTCGCGCTGCGCAACTACATCACGTCGACGGACAACCCCGTGGCGAACATCTCTCCGTCGAGGACGGAGGTCGGCGTGAAGAACTCGCCGTCGATCGCCGGCTTCTCCTCCCGCGGGCCCAGCGGGACGCTGCCGTCCGTCCTGAAGCCGGACATCGCCGCGCCGGGGGTCGACATCCTGGCGGCGTTCACCGAGTACGTCAGCCCGACGGAGCTCGCCTCCGACAAGCGCCGTTCCGAGTACGCGATCCTGTCCGGCACGTCCATGGCGTGCCCGCACATCTCCGGCGTGATCGGCCTCCTCAAGGCGGCGCGCCCGGAGTGGAGCCCCGCCGCGATGCGCTCCGCGATCATGACCACCGCGCGCACCCAGGACAACACGGGGGCGCCGATGCGCGACCACGACGGCAAGGAGGCGAACGCGTTTGCCTACGGCGCCGGCAACGCGCACCCGAACCGCGCCGTCGACCCGGGCCTCGTGTACGACGCCGCGCCCGAGGACTACCTCACATTCCTATGCTCCATGGGGTTCAAGACGGCGGACATGAAGCGGCTGAGCGCCGGCAAGTTCGCCTGCCCGGCCAGTGCGCCGCCCATGGAGGACCTCAACTACCCGTCCATCGTGGTGCCGTCGCTGCGCGGCACGCAGACGGTGGCGCGGCGGCTCAGGAACGTCGGCCGCCCGGCCAAGTACCTCGCGTCGTGGCGAGCGCCGATCGGGATCACCATGGAGGTGAAGCCCACGGTGCTGGAGTTCAGCAAGGTCGGCGAGGAGAAGGCGTTCAACGTGACGGTGACGTCGGAGAAGGATAAGGTCGGGATGGGCTACGTGTTCGGGAGGCTCGTCTGGACGGACGGGGTCCACTATGTCAGAAGTCCCGTCGTCGTCAACGCCATGGCGTGAGGCGAGCGCCAAGTTTCATCATAGATATAAGAGTTTATTTTTATTTTCTTTCGGAGAGAATGAGGTAGGCTTTAGATAACTTTGTTGATTGCTAATAATAATATCTGATAATTCTGGAACTTGAATAGTTGAATGGAAAGTCATAGCAGAAGTATTTTTTCCAGAGATATTGTCCCTGCCTATAGGATTGTCCTGAATGTAAAGAAAAATATACTTTTCCCCTGTAAAAAAGTAAATTATTACTTAAAATTGGCCGTTGCTTGTTGCTATATAGGAGTATCTTCTATGTTCTATCATCTTCACGCTTTTGAGTTGCTGGTAATTCCAGCTGTTGCTGGAATGGAGTCTGTAACCTAAACCCTTATATGCTTTCTATAAAAACCGAGTGATACCTGTTTCATTAAAGAATCTTCATGCTCTTCTATCAAATTTACCAAAATCTCTATTGCTTGACTGATAATTGTGTACAGCATCAAAGTGTTGCTTTGTCTGAATGAGGACACATGTTGGCCAACCACCGCCTTGTTGGATTTTTGTTGGTCGGGTCAATGGACGATTTGGCGAAACGACGAGTGTGTGATTTACCTATATCATTGTATCTTCCCAACCGGAGGCCCCGTCGTTAATCATATGTAGACCAATTTCAGTGAAAATTTTATATTGATATTTTAAGATAACCACATCAACAAGCAAAAAAGAAATGATGTTTCAAACTACCCTTCCAATGCAATGGTTTCATGATGTTTTATAGATATCTTGTTATATTTAATTTCATGATTCATCCAGAGTTGGTTATTGTGCCAAGCAAGTTTCATCCTGATGAAACTCTTTTTTCTTCTCTCTTCATAATTATCATGACATGTTATTGTGATTGTTGATGTGTCACATCATATTTAATGCGCATGAAACTTCCACTGGAGTAGCCTTATAGACTGGCCAAAACTCCTGGGCGTAAAAGCTAGGAGCCAAGAGCCGCGGTTTGTTACGTCTCCAAACTAGTTGAGGACCTCACCTTTTTTAAGATGCATGAAAACACCAGTGCCCATTGCCCAAAATGATGGCTAGGTGGTGTTTTCTAAATGATGGCGGGGTTAAGGTTAACACAGATGTTGCGTTTGATGCAGGCTCATGCATAGGGAGTGGTGGAATTGTGATCCTGACCAGTGGTGGAGCTACGATGAAAATGAACCTATGGTGAACCTCTTGTTGAGACCTTGCTGGTTCTACCCATCGCAAACCACCGTCAGACATCCAAGGAGGAGTGACCGGCAGCAGGTATGGCAGCCGCCATGGTTTGCCATACCGATGGCCAGGAGCAGAGCCAGAAATGAGTTAGGACCTGAGCTAAACTCATTGCAAAGCTTGAAGTGTGCCTAAAATCTCTAATAACTAAAAGGATTTCTATATATACTTAAGTATAGTTTCTATCACTACCGGAAACCGATGATTTACCATGTGTCCAAAAGTTTGCCGTGTGCTTTATATTGGGCACACGGCAAACATAATCTTTGCCGTGTGCTCCAGACTAGGCACACGGCAAAGGGGCGACACACGGTACAACAGGATGTTTGCTGTGCGTCGCTCACGGCAAAGAGACGACACACGGTAAACTGACATTTTTGCCGTGTGCCGTGCCCCATGGAGCACACGGTAAACCTGCATCACGTGCCCGCCGCGTGCGCACCCTGTCAGAGGGGGCGGGGGCCGTTAACAGCACATGATGTTTGCCGTGTGCTACAAAGAGGCACACGGCAAAGGGAAGAGGTGTACCGTGTGCAACCATAACTGCACACAACAAAATCCCTCACGTGCAGCGCACGCGCCACCCCGGGGGACGACGTCAACGTTTACCGTGTGTCGCTCAGCAGGCACACGACAAACGTCCATGTTTGCCGTGTGTTCCACCTCGGCACACGGCAAACCTACAAAAAAAAAGTGGATTCTAGCTTCCAAAAATTTTCTCCACCCTACATACGTGGTTATGTACTCTATATTTCAAGGGTTTAAATTTCTCTATTAGTTTGCTATATTTAGTATTTTTTCTATTTCTAGTATTTTTCTCGTATTACTCGAATTTGAACTACAAGTGCATGAAATAATTGAATATATTCAGTAGAAAATTGATATTCATGATATTTAATTCATTGTAAGTCATTATCCAGAACTTGCCGTCGGTTTTTCGAAATTTATGTTAAGGAAACAGTACCACGAACCTAGTGTTGAATAGTATTTAAATTCTAAAAAATTCAAACGAAGTCGAAAAATCATGAGATCTTTGTCAATATCTCATGTTATCGGATGTCGTGTGCATGGTCACAACTGAAATAAAGTTCGGACATTTTATCATGTACGATGCTTAGAATGTGAGAGTTCTCCAAAGAGATCCATATAGAAGAGAGTACACGGTTATGTTTGTAGGCACATTAGTGTTTGGATTTGAATTTGACTAATTTCATAGTTTGTGTATATGTTAGACTCAATATAGATGATCTCATGTTCAATTTGCTATTTTTTTAATATAATTTTGATATTTTTATCATATTATTTGAGGTGCATGAAATAATGGAAAACATGTTTGTCGTGTGCCCAGCTGAATAGGCACACGGCAAACAGTTTTACCGTGTGTCTCGTTGAAGGGACACGCGGCAAACAACCGCGCCCCACAGGTCAGGCGTGCGGGCCCGTCCTTTGGCCCTCTGCTTTGCCGTGTGCCAGGTCAGCAGGCACATGGCAAACCAAATGTTTGCCGTGTGCCGTAGATCTGGGCACACGGCAAACAGCCGGGCCGTTTTAATATTTACCCGGCCGGCCCCCTCTCACACACACACACACCGCCCCTCTCTCTCTTCCTGTGCGCCCGCCGCTGCCTGCGCCCGCCGCCGACGACGGCCAACATCGGCCGCCGCCTCCGGCCGCCGTCCGCCCTCGGCCGTCGTCTCGCCGCCGCGCCGCGCGCGCCCACTCCGGCCTTCCGCCGCGCCCGCGCGCCTCTTCCCCGCCGTCCGCCGCCGCCGCCGCGCCCTCCCCACGGTCCCGTCGCCGCCGCCGCGCGCCCTCCCTCCCCGGGCCCCGCCGCTGTAAGCTCCCTCCCCTGGGCCGCCGCCGCCGCGCGCTCCCCGTCCGTGCACGGCCTTTGGCCGGCATGGCGCCGGCGCCGCCGGCCCTAGGGGCCTCCCGCGGCAGGAGAAGGGGGAGGGGAAGGGGAAGGGGGAGGGGAAGGGGGAAGAGGAGGAGGCCACGCCGCTGCCGCCCTCGGCCGCTGCTGCCCTCGGCTGTCCCCGCCACGCTCTCGGTCCTAAGGTACACGCCATTTGTAGGTTACTTGTTAGGTTTCATAGGTGTTTTGATATATGGTGTAGAATAATTATAGGTTAGTTGTTAGATTTCATAGGTGTGTAGAATTGTTAGAATTCTTAGTTATTTTCATATATAGTTGTGGTTATCGGCCATTGTGTCACTGGTATGTGGTTGTGGTTGTCAGCCTTCGTGCCGTTGGTTTACTTGTTGCAGGTTGTGGAAACCTCTCCATGTAGGGGAGGTGCTGCCGAATTTTTTTAAAATTTTTGAATATTTATCTTCAATTTTTTGCCGTAGCCGTCGCTGAAGGAGAATGAGGGAGAGGCCGTGACGCCGTTGCCCTGAAGGACTCGTCGGCCGCTGTCTCACCGCGCCTGCCCAGTTCTCGCCGCCGTCGACGTACTAGGTGAGCCCATGCAAAATAGCTCTATTTCCTTTGCATGTCGTAGTTCTCGTAACCTATGCGTCTCCCATTCGAAAGAGATACGGTTGAAAATATGCATACCTTTGCATATGTATAACCGTATCTCTTTCGAATTGTCCACGTATTTTGGACAGCCCGAGTATGTGTAGAAGGGTTCAGTTTCCTGGGTTGCTCCGATCCGCGATGGAATTTTGGCATCCAACCTCTCTGTTGTTCTCCGGATAGACAATCTGCTGCCGAAATTCTGTCGCGGATGGGAGTAGACCATGGAAACTGAACCCTTCTACACATACTCGGGTGGGACTAGGACCTATCTTTACCTATTAGAGCATGACATAGCACGATAGACCTATCTTTACCTATTACATGCAATTGATTTTTATATTACTCAATCATATGTTAAAGGACGGATAATCGTGAGTGGATGTACACTGGCTGGTTGGGTAAGCGTGAGTGGACCACAGAATTCGTTAACAAGGTTGATGACTTCTTAAAAAAGGCATTTGACCAAGGACAACATAAAGTCTTGTGTCCTTGCAAGCAGTGTGAAAACAAGATATTTCAATCACAGTTGAATATGGGTAGACACATTTGCACCAATGGGTTTGTGGCTAACTACACCCAGTGGATATGCCATGGTGAAGCTCATCGTGCGAGAGATGAAGTAATGAGACAACGCATCGAGGATTTTGATGCGGAAGCTGGGTGCGGGGACATGTTAGATGACTTTCATCAAGAACACTTTAATGAAGGACCTAGCCATGTTAGGGAGGATCCTCCAGAGGCAACCGTCAAGGCCTATTATGACATGTTGTCTTCGTCACAAAAACCACTTCACGAGCATACTGATGTTTCTAAACTGGATGCCATCAGACGTTTGATGGCCCTAAAGTGTCAATTTGGCATCAGTCGCGATGGCTTTCATGAATTATTGACAGTTTTTGGAAGCATGCTTCCGAAAGGTCACAATCTGCCAAAGAACATGTATGAGGCAAAGAGACTGCTTCGTGCACTTAAGATGCCATATGAGCAGATACATGCTTGTACAAAGGGATGCGTTTTGTTTCGAAAAGATCTTGAACTTGCAAAGCACTGTCCTAAATGTGATTCCTCTAGGTACCTGGAGGTAGACTCTGGTGATGGTCATAAGAGGCAACTCGACATTCCCGTGAAAATCCTACGGTACCTTCCATTCATACCGAGGATCCAACGGCTTTATATGACCGAGGATTCCGCGAAATAGATGACATGGCACAAAGAAGGCAAACGATGCCGTCCTGAGAACATGGTACATCTAGCCGATGCTGAAGCATGGAGACATTTTGATATGTGCCATCGAGAGAAAGCTGATGAAGCTCGTAATGTACGTGTTGCGCTGGCAACAGATGATTTCAATCCATATGGAATGACGGCCGCCCCATATTCTTGTTGGCCTATGTTCATGATCCCACTGAATCTCCCACCCGGAGTCATGTTTCAGCGACAGAACATATTCTTGTCGCTTATTATTCCTGGATACCTGGGGGATAACATGAGCGTGTATATGGAGCTGTTGATTGATGATTTGCTCCATGCTTGGGAAGTCGGGGTAGTGACATACGATCGAGCGACAAAGACAAACTTCAAAATGCATGTGTGGTATATGTACTCACTGCATGACTTGCCGGCTTATGCAATATTCTGTGGCTGGTGTGTCCACGGTAAGTTTCCATGTCCAATATGCAAGGCAGCTCTGAAGTTCATCTAGTTAACGAAGGGTGGCAAGTATTCTTCGTTCGACAAACACCGACAGTTTCTCCCTATTGATCATCCATACAGAGAAGACATCAAGAACTTTACAAAAGGTGTCATGGTATTAGACCCGCCACCGCAGATGTTGACAGGTGCCGAGATTCATGCGGAATTAGAAGCGCTCGTGGTCAATGAAGAAACTAGTCGTTTTGTCAGGTATGGTGTGGAGCATGCATGGACTCAGAAGTCGGGCTTGTGGAGGCTCCCATACATGGAGGACCTTCTTCTTCCACACAATATCGATATGATGCACACCGAAAAGAATGTCGCCGAGGCACTCTGGGGTACTGTTATGAACATTCCTGATAAGACAAAGGACAATGTGAAAGCTAGAGTGGATCAAGCAAGGTTATGCGATAGACCAAAGCTCGACATTCCGCCTCCCAAAGACAGCAAGAAATGGAAAAGGCCTCAAGCTGAATTCGTTCTGAAGCCGAAGGAAAAGAAGGAAGTACTTGAATGGTTTCCAACTTTAATGTTTCCCGATGGGTATGCAGCGAATCTGAAAAGGGGGGGGGGGTGAACTTGACCACTTTGCGAATCAATGATCTGAAGAGTCATGACTACCACATATGGATTGAACGGCTTCTTCCGGTGATGGTTCGAGGCTATCTCCCTGACCATGTGTGGCGAGTGCTGGTAGAGTTAAGTAATTTCTTTCGCATCCTTTGTGGTAAAGAGTTATCTCGGACTGTGGTTGCGGAAATGGAAGCATTGGCTCCCGTGTTGCTTTGTAAGTTAGAGAAGATCTTTCCACCCGGGTTCTTCAATCCGATGCAGCATATGATTTTACACCTTCCGTACAAGGCACGAATGGGTGGGCCTGTACAGGGCTGTTGGTGTTATGCAATTGAGAGACAACAAAAGGTTCTTCGACCAAATGTAAAAAAAATGCAAAATTGAAGCGTCAATTGCAGAGGCATATTGTACTGAGGAGGTGTCAAATTTCACAACAAAATACTATGCTGACACTCTTCCAAATGTGCATAATCCACCTCCGCGTTACAATGCCGACGAAAACGAATCGAACCTCAGTCTCTTCAAAGGTCAACTTGGAAGTGCAAGTGTTGGAACTCCTAAGACCTTGCAACATAAAGAGTGGTGCAGTATCATGATGTATGTGTTGACCAACCTTTCTGAAATGGAGCCATACGTTCAGTAAGTTCTAACAAACCCGTTCTCCATTTGTCCTAGTTCTCTCAATTAATGCATCCAACCACTCTCAATTAATGCATGTTCTCGTTTATATAGAGAATTTACTAATCATTACTGGCGGAGAAAAAGGGCAGCGACTGAGCACGAAATTGATAACCTTCTTAATAACGGTGTGGCACATGGATCACCTGATTTCATTGCTTGGTTCAGAAAAAAGGTACGGTCAGGATGAAGCTCATACTTAACATTGCTTGCTTCTTAATAACATACCATCACGTTTTTATTTTCAGGCCCAAAAAGATGGGTCTATGTCTCCCGAGTTGAGACAGATTGCCGACGGTTGCCACACGAGGGTCATGTCATACGGCAGCTATGACGTGAACGGTTATCGCTTTCACTTAAAAAACACGAGCAGAGTCAGCCCAATCGAAGAACCACAAATACCGGAGTTTGTTCCATAGGTCATGATGGGTTAGAGTATTATGGAAGAATTGAAGAAATATACGAAATCACGTTTCCTGGCTCCCATCGTCTTAAGCCTGTCATATTCAAATGTCATTTGTTTGATCCTAACGAAGTGCGTCGGACCCCCAATCTTGCACTAGTTGAAATTCGACGGTCTTCCGTCTATACAGGAGATGATATCTATATTGTGGCTCAACAAGCCACACAAGTTTATTATCTCTCATACCCGTGCAAAACCGACAAGCGTCTTAAGGATTGGGACGTTGTGTATAAGGTTTCGTCACACGGTAAACTACCTGTCCCAAACAATGAGGATTACAACATAGACCCAAATACATATGACGGTGAGTTCTTCCAAGAAGATGGCTTACAAGGGTATTTTGAGATAGACCTAACATGAGAGGTCGGAATGGAAGTAGACGATGATGAAATAGTTCATGATGAGGAGGCTGAAGATGAGATTGACGATGCTGATGACATAGAATTACTTGAAAAATTACAGTTAGGAGTTGATGAGGACATTCCTCCTACGAAGGATGGGAATGATTATCTCGACATGCGGGATAGTGATGATGAGACTTATGATCCAGCTATCCCCGATCGAGATGATTATTTCTAATACATGTATGATCCGTACTTATTTCTAATTTTTTTTGTTTATTTTGCTTCATTTTCTAATTGGTTTCATGTTTGCTTCATTTTCTAATTGGTTTCGTGTTTTCAATTTCAAGTGATTGAAAGAAGATGGTGGGCGGTGGGTTGGTACGAAAATGTGCGTCTACTTTCAGGAAGGTAGCGACAACTGCTGAGGGGGCTGAGGGGTCGTCAAAAGGAAAGGGTCGGGGGAAAGGTGGCCACAAGAAGTGGGTGAAGGGTCGGGGAAGGGTGGCTACAGGAGGCCGCCTGTAGAGCCGTCTTCGTCTTCGTCGTCGGAGGGGGAGGATATGGTGCAGCAGCAGACGAGGCAGGAGGACGAGGACGAGGATGAGGAGTTCATCCCGTACGCGGAGGGGGAGGAGGAGGAGGAGGAGAGGGAGGGGGGAGGAGGAGGACACGTCAGCTGATGCTTCTAGTACGCCGGCTGTCTGGTTGCGAGGTCCTGCGCGACTCCTAGATCGGCCGATACCTCTTGCCCTACGACCACTGATTCGACCCCTTGGGGACATGTAAGTAATTTAGATTTTATCATTTCTATTTCATTTGATAACTTAACAATCACAATAAAGACTAATATTTGATCTCTTTCTAATTTTTGCAGGAGTTGGGAGACACTTGAACCAGTTGGTCATAAGTGCAAGGTCAACGGCATTCTTTGTCTTTTGTGCAGGGAGCACTTCCCAGGCCTTGTGAAGATTGGTGAAAGGACAGAGCCGGCCTGAAAGTGGGAGCACTACATGGCCACCAAAGATCAGCGTGATCGGGATGGGAGGAGGTTCCCCAACATTGCAGAGCGGGTGAAGGGCGAGCTGTGGGTAAGTCTTTTCCGCACGTCACTGTTCTCATTTATTTTTGCCGTTAATGACTTATAATACAATGTGTTTGAATGCAGGATTTCTATAGATGTGCGGAGGGATGCATGGAGCAGGCGATGGCAAATGCGCATCGTCGATGCATTAAACTGGTGAAGGACATGCATTACGAGGCGCAGGTCCAGTGTGTCATAAACTACAGCGGGCATGTCCTTAACCAGAACATGTCAAAAGAGCTGGCAAGAAATTTCAAGCTGACCCGAGAGCAATACTCGAAGGTAAATTGTGATTGGCTCGATCCCTTAATTTGATCATCTTACATGTCATTTGCTCGATCATCTTACATGCCATCTCTTAATTTGTTCTTTTTATGTGTAGGTGCCTGCGTGGTGGTGCCGTAATGATGATACCTGCTGGGAAATGATAGTGAACAAATGGTTCACGCCCGCGTGGATTGAAAAGCACGACACCGGCCGTCAGCGACGTCTGCTGATGCCTGGTCCATCCCACCATCAAGGCAGCCTCAGCAACGAGGAATACAGGGCCAGATGGGTACGGAGAATCATTTCTTTGTTGTAAGGCTCAATTCTAAATAATTTCTAATCAAGTTGCTATTTTTCGCAGTCCCGGGCCGCCGAGTGCACCCAGTTCATGGGATGGGTTTTGGCCCACAAGGGCAAGGAGACCGAGGTCACGTACAACCCGGAGGACCCACCCTCGGCGTTCACCAATCCCTCCGTTCACACCCGCATCAATGACTATACGGAGATGGGAAGGCAGGTGCATGGCCCAGAGTGGGATCCGAGCACTCGACCTCTTGATGGAGACATCATCATGAGGGTTGGAGGAGGGAAGAACCATGGTCAGTACTACATAGGCAACGGCGTTCTGGACCTGGCCAGTACTCCCACTCTCGCTCAGGTTCAAGCACGGAGCACGAGCAGTAGCCCGGCCATACGCACACGGCCAACCATGGCACAGCAGCAAGTGGAGGACCTTCATGTTATTTTTAAATTATTCATCGTTTATTCCATATCCACATATATTTGAATCATATATGTAACATTGAGATTAAATTGTAGGCCCAGCTCGCTCAGCAAGCGGTCGCATACGAGGTGGCGCTAGCCGAAGAGAGGAGGCAGCGAAAGGAGGCTGAAGCAAGGCAGCAGGCGGAAGCGGCGAGGCAACAGGCCGATATGATGCAGCAGATGGCTGCAATGTACACTTCCATTCAAGGCTGGGCTTCACAGATTGGTCAAGCGGTACCGTTCCCAGCGATGCCGTTCGCACCGATGTCGTACCCTGCACTTCCTCCACCTGGCACTCCGCATGTAAGTTACATGAAACCTTTGTACTTTCATTTGAAATATTAGAGACTTAGACAACGTAGACACTTATTAGAATCACTTAGAGACTTAGATGCAATGTATTCTCTTTTTGGGCAGAATCAGTCGGCGGCATCGAATGCGCCGGAAGTGTCGCCAGGCGTCTCACCTCAGCAGATGTACCGCCGCAGTACGTCCCACCTTCGTCTGGCGCTCCTCCGTTCGGTGCTCCTCCATCCAGCGCTCCGTTCGGTACTCCTCCGTTCGGCGCTCCTCCATTCGACCCACCTCTGCAGCGATGGTTGTGAACTTGTGGTATGGTTGTGAACTTGTGGATGTGAAGTACCGAATAATTTATGTGTTATCGTGGATTTGAACTTGTGGTTGTGTGTGGATGTGAACATGTGGTTGTGGATGTGAATTATCGTCGAATATATGTATTGTGATGTCTGTGATGTTTCTGGTGATATATATATGGTTGCATGTTTGTTTTGTTTAATAGGGTCCTTTTAACATGAATAATAAAAAACAGAAATTTTATGGTCGCTTTGCCGTGTGCCACACACGGCAAAGCGACCATTCCTGTGCAGCCTGGAGCAGCTTTGCCGTGTGCCTGCGTGGCGGCACACGGCAAACCGGCCAGGGTTTGCCGTGTGCTTGCGTGGCGGCACACGGCAAACTTACCAGGTTTTGCCGTGTGCCGGCCTTTGACACACGGCAAAGTGTTGACTCGTCGCCGTCCCCGTCCGCCCGCCGTCTCCGTCCGTCTCTTGCTTTATTTTACCGTGTGCTGCTCCTAGTTGTGCCCGATAGAAAGCACACGGCAAACAGGGGCTTTACCGTCGTGGAGGCTGCCGTGTGCTACCCACGGCAAACATTTTACCGTGTGCTACGTGCTCTTTGCCGTGTGCCCAGGCACACGGCAAACGAGCGGATTCCGGTAGTGTATAGGATTTAGGCTACCAACCCGAGATGCAGCACGGGCAGCCTGGCTCCACCACTGATCCTGACCACGTTGGTGAGGTGATGGCAACGGCGATAGGATGGTTTAACAACGTCGTCCTGGATGTTCTGATGGCAAAGATGATAGTGTGAAGGAAGGCTGGAGCTTGCTGTTGCTCGAGAAGGGGATAGCATGGTCGCAGCTGAGGTTGACAACATAAATCTTGGCAATCTATCGGCGTCACTAAACCAGTTGCGCTGCTCCATAGGAGGCCTATGACAGGAGATTAGGGAGATTAGCAGGAACTTCTCTTGTTTAAAGGTGTTGTTCGTTCAACGAGAGCCTAACTCAGCACCACATAGCTGTGCCAGAACAGTGTTGTTCTCTCTCTCGCTTCTAACTGGAGGATGTGTCGGACTGGCTGTAGGCGATTGCAACCCATGATTGTAATCCTGCTGATAATTAATGAAAGATCCTGTTCTACCCAAAAAAACAATCTGGTGGGGGCGAACTACAATGCTACATTACGGCCTAAGTTACATTGCATAGGCTTGTTGTTATTGCTAGTAAATTTTATTATATTGCATTTAAATTAAGCATGACTATATAGCTGGTGCTAGCTAGTCGGCAAGGTTTCTGTTTCTTTATAGTTTGGAAAAGAAAGATCCCTCACTTTTGCCACTTATCCCATCCGGCGGGGGAGCGATTCGCCGATTCGAGACGTGGAGAGGCTCCAAAACTGGTTCTATTCCTCCAGCCTCAAGCAAGCAACCAGCAGCCAAGCAAAATCATTCCAAGGTACCTTCCCAGCATCGCTGCAATGAGCCGATTGTCAAACCAATTAGTCTGCTGCTTTAATTTCTGCGGAGAGAAAGAGGATGGAGCTAACAGCAAGGAAATGAATAATTTATAAACAGCAAAGCGGAAGGAAGAATATACTAACATGACATTTGTCAATCAAAAAGAAAAAAGAGAGAGAAATGTTCACTTTGTCAGGCTACCTGCAAATCTGAATGCACGTTGCTTCAGCCATTTTCTTTTTCTTTTTGTAAAAAGAAATAATGTACGTTTTTTTTGCGAGTAAAGAAATAATGTACGTTAAGTTCAGTTGATCCAATACAATAAAAAAAACTATCGTGAAGACAACGTGACTTAGTTGTCCGTGCACTAGACTCCATGAAACCATTATTTTAGACACTACTCTCTTTGTCCCGAAAAAGAAGATCTAGGATTCAAAATTTGTCTTAAAAAATAAGTTATTCTACTATATTTACCAGGCTATATGGGCTGAGGAAGCCCACTAACATGGGTTTAGCAGGCTTGAGTATCCGAAGCGCAGGTCAGTTTGTCTCCGGGCGCCCTCCAAAAAACAATTGTCTCTGGGCCGAGATCGGGAAGGCCGAAAATAATCGAGCGCTCACGGCATGGCCGAAATACGTGCGGGAAGGGAAGAATTAATGTCATCCAGTGGCGGCAAAAGAAAAAAAAGCTCGTTCTGAAGGTCCGCTGCTACGTGACAAACACCTGAAAACGAATGAGGGACTAGCGTCCATGGATGGGTGTGGGTGGGTACACGACTCGGTGCGACGCCGCTTCACACTTGTACGAAACGAAAATAAGGTGCGATCCGATAATGCAGCCCCATCCCTGTGGCCTATTTCGTTCGTCGAGTGTGAACGTGGGTCGGGGCGTCAGATCGGAGAACTGATCAAGGCATATATGCAGCAGTGCCGACACCAGCACAGCAGCAGCGTCGCTTTCGTGGCCATGAACAAAACTGCAGCACCCCACGCTACATAACATGCCGGAGAAGAAGAGCTCACTCCCCAATTCCCCATCCAGCGCTGCGCCCATGGGTCCGGTTCCCATCGGCATCAATGCCTGGCCTAGTGGCCTTGGCCCTGGCCCTGATCCTGATCTGGGAGAACCTTGGCAACTGAGTGCCCAGCAATGAGCAAGATGCCTTCCGCTCCCGTCCCTTCTTCTCATCTCTCTCTGCGACTGCGATCGCGGGCAGACAGGCAGGTACGCGAGTGGAGCAGCTTGGGTTGGCTCTTGGGATAATGGGACCTCCTCTCCTGTCCCGACTCCTGACTCCGCGCCTCCTGCTGCCTCTCGCTCTCCACATCTGTATGCGTCTTCATTCATTCCTCATGGGAGTGAGGAGGCGCACGGTACCAACGTGCACCATTCAATTCCAGCAGATCCATCCATGGTCTCAGTACAGTACTCCAGCAGTACGTCCAAGGATTTACCATTACTATTCTCAGAGCATCGGATCTCTCTGCGTCCGTACTCACAAATCTCTTCAGTCTGAAACAAACTAAACAGTCAGGCGCACCGGCATGTGGGAACACCACGAGATTTTTATACACTCCAGTTCCCCATGTTCACGTAACAAAGCCAGCCAGATGCAAGTTTGTGAAGTGAGATCTCGCAATGTTCAAGTATCCACGACACGATAAGTGATAATCAGTTACCAGGGCTCATACCAAAGTGTCCACTCTGGATTCCCGAAGCACCACAAACCGAGCACATTTCTGGATTTCCGAAGCGCCACAAATCGAGCACATTTCACCCCAAGGCCAAACAGCAAACACATCAGGGGCACAATTCAAAACAACAGCGCATGCTGGTCATCAAAATATTCGGCCTGCTATGTTTTTCACTTTGGCTGAAGAAGAATCAGATGGCTATTCTTCCATGTCTTTTACAGGGCAAATCCATCCCGGTCCAGGCACACCATGTAATGTAGTACTACTACTAACAATCTGACCGTTTCTCACAACCAAGTATATGACACGACACATTCACACACACACA